>OY821517.1:307278063-307635563 GCA_963682025.1 Cordilura impudica
TTATGCACCATCTGTTTCATATTTAAATTAATATAATTTAGATTTATTATATAAAATTCATTATTTATTTGATAAATTATAAGTATTATTGTAAAACAAAAATTCCAAATATGTTCTTTTAAATTTAATTTTACTTAAATTCGAAATATATCATCCCTTTACCATATCACAAAAATCTCTGTCATTACCATAATATAACGCTTTAATATTCACATTAAAAATTTTCCAAATCATTTATTTATCCTTATCCCCTCTTTTGTGCCTTGGCTACTTTCCAGACAATATAAAATTCCAACACAAAATTTGCATTCAAATGTCACTTTCGTTAACAGTCACTTGAAAGAACAAAAAAATTTCAACTATAAAAATCTAGAATATTAAATATGCAACAGAAAAAAAGAGTTGGTTGGAGGCATCAACATCAACCACGACATCAGACGGGGTACGACATATTGTTTTGAAATATTTCGGAAAGGGATATACGACCAAAAAAATGTGCTTTGTTGTTTGTTGACTAAGTAGTGATGCAAACTTTTGTTTTAATTTTAAAGGGTTTTTTTTTTTCATTTGGATAATAAAAATTTAACATTTATTATTCTTTTGTTTTATATATTAAAATATTGATATGCATTTTGCTACTACCTTTTAAGTTTTTTTTTTTTTATTATTTTATAAAATGGTTGCGAATGTGTGGCTGGCATTCAAAAGCAGAATGTCTAGTTTGTACTTCATACAAGGACCAAATAATTTAATTAAGTTTTCAATGGACATACTATAAATTAAAAGACTACTAAGACTATGACTTTAGATATAAAGTTTTTTTTACTAACAATTAAATTTAATATGCGAGTATGTATGAATTTAGAAAGGACCTACAATTGAATCATGGCATGTAGTTAAGACATATTGCCTTTTATGGAGGGTCTCCTGCGTGATCGGCTTAGAATCCTCTCCAATTAGGATATGTGATAGAAGAAACAAAACTTGGTAAGAAGTGGCTGCTGACGCAGTGCAACAGCCATACTGGTGGGCAAGAAATTCCAAGTCAGGAATATAGTAAAACCTCCGAAGGGTTTTTCGTTTTCAGGCCAATCTTGCTATAACTAAAGGAACATTGATTGCTTCTCATATCGTTATTAAGCAAAATTGTATCTAAGGCTAATTATCAAAATTATCACTCACAGCCCCCGAAATTCGAGCGCAAATTCTAGGAAATTTTATTTTTTCATTAAATAAAGACCCTAAAAGTATGCTAATCAATTATAGCCAATTCACAAATAACACAAAAAACAAACTCATTTTTATTACAAATACATTAACAAATTTAGTAAACACACATATAGCATTGTATAATTTTATGTATGTGTTAGTAGCAACTTTAACTGGAATTTACTCAAAACAAAGGAAAAAATTTAAAAATCTGTAAATCTGCAAAACGGCTAAAAAGAAATATCTTTCAAATAATATACGTTTGGTCAAAATCGGGATAAAACGGTAGAACAAAACATCAGTCACAAGAAATTGCCTAGCCTATTAATATTATAGATTATATTATACTAGCAGATCCCAGCCCTCGAAATTCGAATGCCAATTCTAGGAAATATTATTTTTTCATTTAATAAAGACCCTAAAGGTATGATTATCAATTTTATCCAATTCTCAATTCAACACTTTTTAAATATCGATTGCGTTATTGGTTTATGTCCAAAATGTTATTGGTTTATGTCCAAAATTATTTTTCAGTTCAACGCAATTGTTATTGTAGATAAAGAAAACAAACTCAGAAACACATTAACAAATTTAATAATTTTATGTATGTGTTAGTAGTAACTTTAAATGCATTTCACTCCAAAGAAAATTTTAAAATTTAAATCTGGTGGGCAGCTAAAAAGAAATACCTTCCAAACAAGATACGTTTAGTCAAAATCGGGAGCAAACTGTGGAACAAATCATCGGTCACAAGAAATCGCCTTACCTATTAATATTATAGATATTACATTAATCAGTTTTACTATAATCTTCGTCTAAGTGTTAATATAATAATAACCCTTAGCTACAATTCTTGTGTAGAATGAAATGAGGAATCATCAGTGGTTCTGAAATTATAGTTGAAAAACTAGGCAAACAAACATCAATATAAGGAAAAATAATAATACTCTCATCCTGTCATTTATAAATTTGACACACTTAAGCTCTGGCATACATAATGATACCATGGGATGAATTGGAGTTACCCTCTGGTCCCACCATAGAACCAATCTGATCTCCTTACGAAGCTTTTAAGATGTGATATTTTAGCATTTGAGAGATCAGAGATATCATGAAATAGCAACAATCTAAATTTCCGAAGTCTGATTCTGGAGGGCGCCGGTCAATAGCAGAGAAAATGTTCGATAATTCCCACTTCAACTGTCTCCATGGAGCTACGACAGAAATCAGGCGGTCAGCGCGTCTTCCTATAAATCACTCTACGGGAAATTGACAGTAACGCATTTGCACCTTTTCGAATCAGAGATGGCCATATATGTCTTGTAATCGTTCGTGTTATTCCAGTAGTCCATCCACGATTTGTTATGCCAGTGGTACGAATAGAACAGTAACTTGCATTATACTAGGTATGCACTTGCCAGCTGCTCAGGTTCGTACTTTAGTTGCATATACTTGTGCCCTTAGTCTTGTTTTCAGGAACATTGATTTCATAAATGCTACAGTAGCCTGACTATCAGAGTATATTAACTGCGTTTGTAGATGGAATATTTTGACCCAAACAATCCGCAACTTGCTTTTGCTATCACCTCTAACTGATACACACTGCAGAGGTCTGAATAAATTCGCGTAGACTTTTGCGTAGACTCCGAAACCAACTTGGATGTGTAAATCGATCCCTCATTGTAGAAATTTATGGAATGTCTGTGACCTGGGATCCTCTCACGTTACGGTTCCCTGGTCGGTATTAGGATGTTGTAGTGTCATTTATTATACTACTCCTTGGAGTAATATAATTCACGTTCAATGATATATTCCTGTCACTCAACATCACGTTATGGCCACAAAAGTGGCCTCCCCATTGTAGCGTGCTCTTTAGTTGGGATGACGATGATGCTGCTGACTGCTTCCTTAATTTTTCCACTATTATTAAGTGTAAGATGCTGCACAAAAGATCAAATTAGTCGCAGTGCGTTTAGCCTTCCTTATCTTATCTTATTAAGTGTAAGATGATGTTCAATGCATCCGACGGTGTAGTGGTGGTATACATTGATGCCATTCTCTGTACTCTTGTGAAAGGCTTGAGATTACAAGTCTTGTTTAAAGAAGGCCACTAGACGATGACCCGGTTGTTAGTCGGTTTGCCGTTATATAAAGCTTTCCGATGGCTACATTGTAGCAATATAAAGTAGTAGTTGCATTCTTCGTCAACTCAACTTCCTGTTTAGGAATTCCCTAAAGTATTTTGACGGTTTTAGTATCATCGAGGGGAATAGGATCCATGGCATGATCCTATTCCGGTTTTAGTTGGTTGAGTCCTACTTCTAAACCGAAACTACTTTCCCATTTGGATAGCTCTAGAGGAGGTCTTGGTAGAATTTCCCTAAGTGCAGATAGTAATTTCCCAATTACGGATATCGCCACATCATCAGCATAAGCGACAAACACTGCAGCCATATTCTTTCAAGGAAAGTAGCATTGAATTTAGAGCTAGATGCCAAAATTATCGGAAACGTATTTCTAGTGTGCTAATTCCAAATATATGTGGTAAAAAGAGATAGAAAAATTAATATTTTTCCTTTTTTTCACATTAACTCCAAAGTAGCTACAAACATTAGCATCGAATATACCGTATTCTGAAGGCCTATAATTTATGCACAAATCATCTAAAATTTTGGTGTGAAACAAATCTCCCTAACCCTAAGAAGTTAATTTTAATTGTATATCGTTCTCACAACAACAATCCGACTTTTGGTTTTTTAGAATATTAAAATTGTATTTTAAACAGTCCAAATTTGTTATATTGCTTTACATCTGTACATTCAAAACTAATTTTTGTGGCCAAAAGTCTTCTATATCCCTTTGGATTTTATCATTTAAGAACATAAGAGCCACATTTTCATAATCGACATGTCAGATCAAAAAACTTATAACTTCCTGATTCCGAAACGCTGGCCTTTCAGAAATTTTGAGAAAAAAAATGGATTTATCTCTTTGTGATTGCTTCTGGGATTGCTTTAGTAGAAAAATTAGCATCTTATCCAATGGAACTTATTATATTAAAAGCCCTGTTATTCGAGATTCTTGGCGTTTCCCGGATAATCGAAATTTCCGGATAATTGAATGTTATATTAAAACTATTATTTTTTTTAAATTATGTACCAGAAAACACTTAACGCATTCAATTCAAAAATAGAAAAAACGTAAAGGAATGGATTCTTTCTTCTGAAAGATAAAAAAAGAAATTAAAATTCCTAGAAATTAAAATACCGGTTAACTGAATGTTCCAGTTAATTGGATGCTGGATAATTGGGCTTTTACTGTATCTTCAGATTCCATATACCTATGTCAGCAACCGGCCTCCCTTAAATATTTGCAATAAAACTCGAAGGCGTTTTCTACAACTATCTTAAAAACTCCCACTTTTTCTGCATAAAAATCCAGCTATTCATCTTTTCGATTCCTTAGATATGCCTCATTTTTCAAATTATTTTTAAAACTTAGATGACTCTTTTAGAAGTTAACTTAACTTAATAAATAAAAAAAAAAAACAGTGAAACATTTACTCTCTTTTAGTCGATTATAGCTAACGCTATGATATTTAGCAAGGTGAGAGATCCATAAATGGTATAATCCTTTCCTACTAGATGAGATCATACAATATATGCATAAATCTCTTCTGTCCCTATATAATAATCTCATATAGGGTGAAGTTATTTTAGGACCAGACCTAGAGATATTTTTATCGTTATCATATTTACTTTTAAATTTAACATTTACATAGTACATTTACACTAGAATTTTAATCTAAAGGGTGTCCCAAAATTTATGCAAGATTTGTTCAATAAAGTATAGGCAATCAAGAGTAAGAGATAGTTTGACATCTAACAATTTAGGGGTAGTAAAAATGGTGCATTACACGATAGAACAGTGCGTTTTCATTGTTGAACAATATTTCAAAAATAATAAACGTTTAGCGACTACAGTTCGAAAATCGCGTATTGAAAAATGCAGGCGGACTGAATCAATTACTGATGCTAAATATACTGTCCAATGACATGCGCAGCGAAGAGACTTCGCTTCGTTAATCGTCAAAGTGACCGCATTTTGCGTTCAGAGGGCCCATATATGTTTTGTCGAAAAACAGATGCATGTCACTTTTTGACGCGTATTTTGGGCTAGAGGCATCACTGAACCATACTACTTCGAAAATGAGGCTGGTTCAGCAGTGACTGTCGTTGCTGTTCGATATCACGACATAATAACAGATTTATATCCGCCTGGTTTTGGTAAGACGTTATCACATGCAATAGAGTCCGTGAAGAGATTTATTTACCGCATGAAACACTTCGATGTTGTCTACCTTTTTTTTTTTTTTTTTGATTAGAATTGGCTCTCCAAAGATCGTGTGATTTAAGACCATTTGATTTCTTTTTAGGGGGGGTTGTTTGAGGCCAATGGTCTATGCCAACAAGCTCATAACCACCCGTATATTGAAGGAGGAAATTCAACACCGCATCAACAAAATTCAGCCACATTTTTTCAAAATGGTCAAGCAAAATTTCTATAAAAGAGTGCGAAGTGCTTTTTCATACACAACGCTAACGTATGTACTTTATATCTATAATATTAATAGGCTAGGCGATTTCTTGTGACTGATGTGTTGTTCTACCGTTTCATCCCGATTTTGACCAGGCGTATATTATTTCAAAGGTATTTATTTTTGGCTGTTTTCCAGATTTACAGATTTTAAAATTTTGTCCTTTATTTTAAGTAATTAGCATTTAAAGTTGGTACTAACACATACATAAAATTATACATATGCTATGTGTGCCTTTGTGAAATTTGTTAATGTGTTTGTTAATGTGTTTGTTATCTTCATTCACAATAATAATAATAAATCAAAAAGGTGTTGGTTTGTGAATTGGCTAAATTGAAAATAAAGTTGCCTAGAAGTTGCGCTCGAATTTTGAGCGCTGAAATCTGCTAGTTTCAATAAAAAAGTAACAATGTGAACTTTGGGACACGCTTCACTAGATCTTGATTCTAATCTACATATTAATCTTAGTCGTTTATTCTGGCATTTTTGACTAATTGAAATATTTTTTTTTCTACTATTAGTAACCAACACTCAGGGGCTGGATGCCCCTACAAATGCAGTGCATTGTGCTGATTTCACAATGTAGTGTTGTGTTTTTATACCCTATATCACTATGTGGTTTGGGTATAATGACTTTGTGCAGATGTTTGTTAATACCAAAAATATTTGACCTAAACCCATCTTTTATTATACCGATCGACACAGAATCACTTTCTTAGTCGATTTAGCGATGTCCGTCTGTCCGTCTGTGTGTCCATGTAAACCTTGTAATCAAACTACAGGTCGCAAGTATGAATATGTTTTAATGAAATTTGGTATACAAGCTTTTATTAGTCATAGGATGGAAGCTATTAAAATTGCTAAAATTCGGTCCATGTTCAGACCTAGTCCCCATACAAATGACCCCTATGAAATCGACTTAAATTGCCATAAGATCCAAATTATCATATAGATCTCGGTCAAAGTGGGTTTGTGTGTGTTTATTGCACCTATTTTTCAGTTATGCAAAAATAAACTCCATATGGCAATTCTTTGTCATAGCCATATAAAGCTGCTTCCCGATTTTCACTTAAATCTATCAAAAAAACAAAAATATTCCACGAATTTTTCTCAAATTTGGTAAAAGGTCAAATATGGTAAATGGTCCATTTATCGACCTATTCCCCATATAAAATAAATATAGCATCCGATATTAACTTTTTCACATCTGCAGCCAAAAAAAAAATTAATAACAATGCCACTCAAATTTGGTTTATGCTTATTTTCTATATCCACTTAGTTGAATCGAAGAGATAGGGTCTCTAAACTATGGTATATGGTATCGTATAGTCGGGCTAGACCGACTATAATTTTCTTACTTGTTGAATATGTGTTAGTGTGTTATAGTGTCTTCGTACAATTATAAAATTAAAAAACGTTGGGCTTTCAACCATTTTTGAAACAATTTGTTTTATCTATAATATTAATAGTCTAGGCGATTTCTTGTGACCGATGTTTTGTTCTACCATTTTATCCCATTTTGACTAAACATATATTATTTGAAAGTTATATCTTTTTATCCGATTTGCAGATTTACAGATTTTTAAATTGTTTCCTTTATTTTGAGTAAATAGAATTTAAAGTTGCTACTAATACATACATAAAATTATACAATGCTATGTGTGTGTTTATTAAATTTGTTAATGTGTTTGTGAGTTTGTTTTCTTTATTTCTAATAATAATTGCGTTGAACTGAAAAATAATTTTGGACATAAACCAATAACATTATGGACATAAGTGTTGAATTGTGAATTGGCTAAAATTGATTAGCATACCTTTAGGGTCTTTATTTAATGAAAGAATAAAATTTCCTAGAATTTGCACTCGAATTTCGAGGGCTGGAATCTGCTAGTTTATAAAAATCATTTAGAATTCATTTATGAAAATTAAGTTGAAATTAAAAATTTTTGTAAAAATTTCCATTTTGATGGCAAAAACATGCAAATGTGCAGAAATAGTGACAAAACTCCAGATTAGAACTCGATTAGTGTAGTAATCTAGTTTACTCTAGATTTATAGTGAAAATGCATTATTAGGCAGATCTAGTTGAATAGAAAAATGAAATTAGTTCTAGCGAGTACATACTGTTTCTATTTTATATTCCCATCAAGTTTTCGTCTAGGATTCCTCACATGTCTGCAGAATAACCAATTGCCACGCTAAAACAACACGTTTCTAAGCTAATGTCTGACATAGAAAACAACTCTTCCTCTCATAAGTATAAAAAGTTTATATCCATCCAACTTTTAGTTAGACGCAATTGTTGTCTACTGGTTAACAGCAAAAACAAAAGTTAAAGCATTTCAACAGCAACAGAAAAAAAAATATGATAAATAGTTTAAGTTAAACTGTTTATTTGAAACGATTTGCCACAGGACGTAAAGAAAAACTTTGCAAAGAGTTAAGGATAATAATAATTTTTTTTATTGCGGTTTTTTTATTGCAGTTTTATGTCGTTTTCATCATTTCCCATTAACGAACAATAAAATGATCAATTGCATTTGAAATATTTATTCTTTAGTATTTCAAGTACGTGCCTTCCACTACGCATTTATTTAAATTCCAAGAATATTGGAGTGTATCATTGAATATTTTACGGCTTCACATTTCCATCGGCCTTATGATTTTAAGTAGATTCATATCAAATTTCCATAAACACAATACTTCCAGCAAAATAAACCTTTTTTCTTTTGTAATAATAGACAATTCTACTTATAATTGCATAAGATTTATATATGTGAAGTTTTTTTATATACATTTTTTTTTACAAATTTGTTGAAAAGTGTGTTTAGGCGTAACCTTATAAAAGCAAAAACAAAAATAATGATTGTAAGAAATAACCCAACAAAAGTATGCATTTCAAGTCGGTCGAATAATTCATTAAATAGATATTGAAAAGTCATTTAAAGGGAAATAAATATTTGGTATTGCACTCACTATTATTTAGAAAACTATTTGTTACTTGCAAATTTTAATGAAATATTATTAACATTAGTGAAAAGTAGCACTTGGAGAAAAAAGACATTCAGTAAAAATATAAACAAATTTTTGGTTTTACTGGAAACTAACGCCCGTATTCATAATCAAATTCCAGCAGTTGGATAACTTTTTTTCATACGAAAATTTAAAAATTTGTATGAAAAAAAGTTAGCCAACTGCTAAAATTTGATTATGAATACGGGCGTAAGAATTTAGAGATTAAGGAAATTACAAAATTATTATTTTACTTTACTCAAATTGATAATAAGGGTCATTCCAAAATTTCAGAACGATATTTCGAAAGTTACAGATTATCGGACGGCCAATTTTGTTAGACAAAAACAACATTATTGTAATACTTTCAAAACGTTTGTCTTAAAAAAACATATTTTTCGAAAGTCTGCAGACGATTACACTTGAGTAATTATTATTTTTTAATGATTTTATGTTCGTTTAAAAAGTGCTAAATTTATCTTCAATATGAATTAAAATAATCTAGAATTTTATGTTTATCGCCATTTAACTTTGTTTTGCCGAAAACCAATATAATACAAAACTTGATTCTTATTGAAGATAATTTTATCAACCTTCAAACGAATAAAAAGTGATAATTATCGGACAAAAATTTGCCATTCTTAAATAGTACGTTCTCTTAAAAAGGTACAATTTCTCAAAAAAAAAAAATAAATAAATAAAACGCTTTTTCTAAATAAATAAATTTTCTTAAAATAACAAGTTTTTCTTAAAAAAGTACCTTTTCTTAAAGAGGTACAGGTGTTCAAATGGAACTTTTTCTTTAAAAATTTCTGGTATAGAAAGGTACCGCCTTGAAGAAAATTTATATTTTACTTAAAAAAAGTACTTTTTTAAATTTATTAAAAAATGTACTTTTTTGTTATTTATATTTTTCTTAAAAAAAAGTACTTTTTTAATAAAAAATTTATATTTTTCTTAAAAAAAAGTACTTTTTTAAATTTATTAAAAAAATTTACTTTTTTGTTTTTTATATTTTTCTTAAAAAAAGTACTTTTTTAATAAAAAAATGTACTCTTTTGTTATTTATATAATATATTATATTTTTCTTAAAAAAATATTTTTAAGAAAAATATAAATAACAAAAAAGTATATTTTTTTAATAAATTTAAATTTTCTTTAAGGCAGTACCTTTCTAAATCATAATTTTTTTAAGAAAAAGTACTTTTCGGAAAAAATACTTTTTAAAAAGACTGTACCTCTTTAAGAAAAAATACTTTTTTAAGTAAAATGGAAATTTTCTCAAAAGCGGTACCTTTCTAAAACAGAATTTTTCTTTTAAAAATTGAGTTTTTTCTAAGTCTGTTCATTACAGAGTGCATTTTTTGAAATTATTATCTTAAAGACACCTTTTCTCAAAAAATATTTTAGTTAAAAAAAGTCTCTTTTCTTTAAAAAAAAAAGTATATATTCTTAATATAGTATTTTTTCTTAAAAAGATACATATTTTGGAAGTATTTTATTTTTCTAAAAAAGGTAAATTTCCTTTAAAAAGTAGCTTTTCTTGAAAATTAAATTTTTTAAAGTACCTTTTCTAAAAAAACACCTTTTATTAAAAATGTACCATTTACTAAAAAAAAGGACCTATTATGAAGAAGAAACCTTTTCTGAAAAAGTACCTTTTATTATAAAAGTACCACTTACGAAAAAAGTGCCTTATATTAAAAAAATACCTTTATAAAAAAGGTATCTTTTTTTTAAGAAATAACTTTTTAAAGTACCTTTTTTAAAAAGTACCATTTATAAAAAAAATTCCTTTTATTAAAAAATCACGTTTTATTAAAAAAGTACCTTTTATAACAAAGTACTTTTTTACAAAAAGTGGCATTTATTAAAAATGTGTAAATTAAAAAATGTAAATTTTATTAAAAAGGAAATTTTTCTTTAAAAAAATACTTTTCTCAAAAAGTACATTTTCGTAAAAAAAAAAAAACTTAAGTTCTCTTAAAGCTGCCTTTCTAAACAAGTAATTTTTGTTAAATTTCTTTTTCTGAAAATAGTACCTTTTCATAACAAAGTTAATTTTCCTTTAAAAAAAATCTTTTTGTAAAAAGTACCTTATTTTAAATAAAGTCTCTTTTCTTAAAATAAGTATATTTTCTAAATATAGATTTTTTTCCCAAAAATATACATTTTATTTCTTAGAGAGATACATTTTCTTGAAAAATAATATTTGCTTAAAAATACCTTTTCTTAAAAAAATAAATTTTCTTTAAAAAATACATTTTCTTAAAATTTACCTTTATTTTAAAGTAATTTATATTGTTACGAATTTTATTTTTTATTTTTTTTAATTTATTAATTTATGTATTTTATTACAAAATATTATTTTGATTTTACTTAAATTAATTTCAATTACATTTTAGTTCCCGAAAAAAAAGTGAATATCAAAATGGAATGCTTGTTCTTATTTTACTCACTTTGGCGCTCATTTTATTCTTCATTCTTTTATTTGGCGCCTTATTTACTGTCCATATTAATTTGTAAAATGTAATGTTGTATTTCCATTCACAATCAATGTAAACGCAACCGAATTATAATAGTTACTGGAACAGTTTTATGAAAAATCGTTACAATATTAAAATAGTAACTATTATTAAAAAGTACATTTTATTAAAATTACCTTTTTTTAAAAAGTAGCATATATTTAAATATTAGTTTTTATTTAAGAAGTACCTTTTACAAAAAAATTAACTTTCATTAAAAAATTACCTTTTATTAAAAAAATACAATTATTAAAAATTACCATTTATTTAAAAAGTACCTTTCTTAAAAAAGTACCTTTTATTAAAAAATTACCTTTTCTTAAAAGAGTAACTTTTCTTAAAGAAGTACATTTCCTTAAAAAGTACTTTTTTTAAATAAGAGTACTTTTTTTTAAATAAGAGTATTTTTTCTAAATAAAACCACTTTTTTTTAATAAACGTGCTTTTTCTTAAAAATTACCCTTTTCTTAAAAGACTACTTTTTCCGAAAAAAGTATATGTATGTTCACGTTTACTGAAAAATTTATTTTCTTTAATTAAAATACTTTACCTTAAATAAGTATATTTACATAAAGAAATGTCTTATTTTCTATAAACTTAGCTTATTTATTTAAAAGTACCTTTTTACGAAATAAAAGTATCTTTTATTTCAAAACTATTCTTTCTTTAAAAATTATATATTTTCTTAAACAGTACCTTATTTTAAAAAAGCACCTATGTTTCAAATAGTAACCTTTAAAAAAAACGTAGGTGAACGAATACATTTTCTTAAAATATTATTTTTTTTTTTTATAAATTTTTCCTAAGAAAGTGGTTATGTTTTAAAAAAAGCGCATTTTTATATATTTTGTAAATGAGTGATTTTTAATAAATTTTTCCTAAAAAATTGCTTATGTTTTAAAAGAAGCGCATTTTTATATATTTTTTTAAATAAGTGATTTTCTAAAAAAGCACCATCTTTTACAAAAGTTCCTATTTATAACAGAAATGGTACTGTTTAAATACAGTTCTTAAAACAGTACTTTTTCTTTAAAAATAGTTTTTCTTAAAAAAACACCTTTGCCCAAAAGAGTTCCTCTTCTCCAAAAAGTATCCTTTTTCAAATAATAGTACTTCTTCTTAAAAATGTTTATATTGTTTAAGGCATAGGTTCCCACCTTAATTTGCTTCACGGACCCCTTGAGACATTTTTACAAACTCGCGGACCCCCAAATATTTTTCTTTTAAAAAATTAATAAAACAAATGTGAAAATAATGAAAAAAAATATGTTTATTATTAAAAAACGTTAAAAACTAAATAAAAAAAAATTTTTTTAAATGTTTTGTAAAAAAAAAAATCTGTTTAAATTAATAAATAAAAAAGATTTATAATTCAAAAATAAATAAAAATAACAGAAACTTTTAAAGTTCGAAAAGGCACTTATTCAAAAAGGAACAAAACATTTCAAAATAAATGGGTGCATCCCATTTCAGGAATACTTAAGAAAAATTTAAATATATCGATGGCTTAATGTAAAAAGGCCTTAACTCGATTTTTTGTAACTTGACAGGAGTAGGAAAAAACTTATTAAAATCCGTAAAATTTTTGATAAAAAAAAAATTTTATACAATTTCCAAAAATGTGTTGCCTCTTTTTATTAAAAATTGCATTAAAACTTTTTTTGTATCTAAAAATTTACGGATTTTATTAAGTCTTTTCCTTCTCCTTTCAAGTAAAAAAAATCGAGTTAGGGCCTCTTTATATTAAGCCATCGATATAGAAATAATAACTAAAATAATAAATACATGAGATCACATTTGTAATCAGTTGAAACATAAAATGTCACTTCAAAATTTTTTTTTGAAACATAAAATACATTTTTAACTAATACAAGCATAAAAGTCTACTAAAAATAAAATACAATTTAAAATACCGTATAATAAGTTTTATATTTTTAAAGTCTGATACAATTCTTTTGCTTGACAAAGTCTGTAATGTTTGGAGATATTTTGGATAGCGCACATCTAATATCGCCTTTAACATCCAAACGTGAGCGGTACTTATTTTTAATGCATAAAAGGGCAGAAAAGCTGGTTCCACATAAATATGTTGTTCAAAACTGAATTAAAAGTTTCAATGATTTGGTTTCAACATGCGTATACACTTTGTAATATTTCAGCCAGAATGTCTCTATTTCCATAGAACCAAAGTCATTTTTTGCACATGAGTTGCACTTAAGCTCTATTAATTCTTCTTGAAAGGCATCGGGTATGTCACCAATAGTCACATTAAAAGGATTGCGAAGTAAATTAGTTCGCCAAGATTCCGTTTGGAATTCTGGAAAATATCTGGTGAATTCATCATGCAGCGTATCTAAATGTTTTATAATTACACTTTTTAAATTTATATTTTGGATATCCCAAGAATCCATGATATCATTAAGAAGCGGAAAAGATAAATATTTCGGCGTAGCTGTTTGAAGACGACTTTTCCACAGTAAAATTTTAGACATAAAAGCATTAATTGAATCAAATGCTATTAAAATATTCATTTTATTGCCTTGTAATCTTAAGTTAGGGTTGTTGCATCCGTAAATCTTTCATAAAGATTGCCAGTTTTTTCTTTCAAAGAAAAACTTCAACCTCAATCTTTAATTCAAACAACCTTTTCATCATATTTCGTTTTGAAAGCCAACGCACCTCTGTGTGGCAAAATAATTTTATTTACTCTGCATTGAGATCTTGACATAGCACTCCAAAAATTCTAGTTCTCAATGCACTGGTCTTAACAAAATTAACAACATCTATTGCAGTCTGCAGAGCACTTTTCAGTTCATCTGGAAGGGTTTTAGCAGCAAGTGAGTGTCGATGAGATATGCAGTGTGACACAATCATATCTTTATTCATATCTTTGGCTAATTTTAAAAACCCAGATCGAGAACCCATCATTGACGGTGCACCATCAGTGCATATTCCCACTACTTTTTTCCAGGGAATATTGTTTTCCATTAGAAAATCAGAAAGGGTTTGAAAAATATCAGTTCCTTTTGATGTTTAGGCAGCGCTTTCATAAATAAAAGCTCTTAACAAAATTCATTTTCTGCAATAAATCTGCAATAAAATAAAAGTTGGCTTGAATAAGAAACGTCTGTAGTTTCATCACATTGAAGAGCAGTGAATGGTGAATTCTTAATTTTTTCTAATAACTGCTCTTTAATATTTTGTGCCATATCATTAATTCTTCTTTTGACAGTGTTATTTGACAGAGCTACTTTCATCAGCTTATCTTTATTGGCTGTATCAAGCATTACGTTATCAACTTCGGCAATACAAGGTGTGATCAAGTCTTCTCCAATCGTGGCTTTTTGTTTTTAGCAATTAACATTGCTATTTTATAGGAAGCTTCCATAGCCCTTTCCTGTTCAACATTTAAATCACCTGTGGAATCCAATCTTACTTTATTCAGTGATCTGATTTTAGAAGCAAAAAAATCTGCATTTTTATCTTTAAATTGTGGGTGGTTTGTAATTAGATGCCTCTCTAATTTTGCTGGTTTCATAGCATCATTGGAAAGGGTTTTGAAGCAAATTACGCACTGAGGGATTACAATATCGTTATTTTTTACAAATGTAAATCCGAAATTCATATAATTTTCGTCGTATTTTCTTTTTTTGACATATTTTGGATTTTATTAATAATTCAAAAACACACACACACGACTAACGACAATAAATATGAAATGAAAATAAAAACAAAATCAGCTGATTTATCTAGTGATAGTAAACATGGTATATGTGATATCAGTGTTGATCGAAAGGTACGTTATCAATTTTAGTACACAATTATCAAGAGCTCTTTTTATTGCAAGAGATGTAGTATTTTATTTAAATTATTTATATGCTTAAAAAATAAATATTTAAATTTTACAAATAAATTTTCTATCATAATTTTATGAAATTAATTATTTTTTTTTTAAATTATTTTAATGGGTTGGGTATCTTTATCAAGAGTGCTGTTAATTTCTTTTTTTTTATATTTCGTTTCAAAAGTTAATTTTGCCAGAACAGTTCGCGGACCCACTAAAAGGCCTCCACGGACCCCTGGAGGTCCGCGGACCACCATTTGGGAATCATTGGTTTAAGGAATGCCATTTCAAAAAAATATATTTTCTTAAAAAAATAAGTTTTCTGAAAAAAATAGTTTTTTCTTAAAAAAAAAAAATATCTTCTCCTAATTAAGCACTTTTTTAAAAATAAAAGTAGTTTTTCTTAAAAAGTAATTTTTTTCTATAAAAAGGTATATGGTACATTTTCTTTAAAAAAAAAAGATTTCTTAAAAAAATTTATCTTTTCTTTAAAAGTGCCTCGTCTTGAAAAAAGTACCATTTCTAAAAAAGTTTGTTTTCTGTAAAAAGAGCATATTCTTAAAAAAAGTGTCATACATTTTCTATAAGTATAATTTCTTAAAACACTACCTTTATTTGGCTAAAGATAGATTTATGTTATATTTGGAGGGTAAAATCGATTCTTGGTATAATCTTAAATCACATTTTATATAGCAAATATTACCCAAATTAATCATATATCAGAATATATAAAATAAGTTTTAACGGGCCCCTTACAACTAAGTAGTATTGAAAATTATTTAGTAATTTTTGCTGGGATATACTTAAATGCATGCATATTTTTTTTTATCAGGAGTTTGATAATACTTATAAATTGTATATCCTAACGACGTAGATAGTTTTTAAGACAGTCTGACAAGTAAATTAACGCACGATTTTCCAATTATTATCATTATTAAAGTGTGGGTTTTGTTTTGTTTTTATGTTTGTATTTCAGTATCTAATGGAATTGGAATTGTTTTTCATTAGAAAAACTTGCAATTTAAGCAAATTGTTTTGGAGTTTAGTTGAGTGTGTGTTTATGAAATTTTTGCTGACTTTAGTTTTTTGCTAAAAGATTTAATTTCATAAATATTTTTTTTTGTGCACACTTTAAATAACTCAACTGGAAAACGTAATTTATTTTAAAAACAATTCATATGTAAAAAATAATTCAATGAAGAAGTGGCCAGGGTATTAAATCGTGTTATAGGAAAGTTTTAAAATTATCAAAATTTCATCAACATGATATATAAAAAACTTATATAAAATAATTGTTTTTAATATATTTTAATACGGATTTTTTAAAATTTAAATTTGGCAACCAATGACTTTATCTTATTCTAAGAGATTTGCAACTATAAGAATTTGTTTATTTTTGTCGCAAAACATAAAAGTCAACGTTCTCAGAATATATCGCACCTGTACCCCTTCTAAAGTGGGTCAACTCAAAATTTTTCAATTTTCATTTTTTGCAAGAAAACGATACATAGTGGTCATATCTAGCCACTGTAAAAATCTCACATCGGGTTTTCTAGTCTGTCGCAAAAAAAAAAAATACAGTTGTAACCCTCTTTGTGTTATAAGAGCAGCTTCTTTAGAATCCACTAAAAAGACATATTTTGAGTTGCACCCAAAAAACTTATTATTTTTTATGATCACTGAAAAAATTGCAAAAACAACTACTGTTGTATACTTATTATTCGGAATTCTTTACAATGAAACAACCGTTTTAAAATTTTATAGTAAATATTTAAAAAAATGGTTTTTGCCCCTACTGAAAATTTGTAAATGTTGAGTTGACTCACTTTAGAGGTCCAGGTGCGATATGTTAGCTATAAATGCTTATTTTTTAAAATCGTTTATATCGCAGTAAAATTTGTAGCACTGATTCTAAATAGCTCTGAGTAACTTTTATATTAATGTTTAAAAACGAAGATCTTTGACATAATCTAGTTTTCTTCGAAAGAGCTAAGAAAGCTAAAGCATATAAATTGAGAAATTCATTTCCCAACTATTTTATCTAAGAACTTTAGCCGTAAAAATGCAATTAATTTTCTTTACTATTTATAATAGCTTTTCATAAACGCCTATAGAATTCTCTCAAAATTTTCCCAGACAGTTTGCCTTTTTCTACCACAGAAAAAGGAAAACTAATTTATTTGAAATATTCTATATTCGACACTGTACCGCTTTTAAATGTTTCAAATCTGCCCAGGTATCGAAAAAAATAAAAAATAAAACATAAAAAATCTTTTGTTTGTAATTCTTTTCAAACAGAGCGATCACTTAAACGATCTTTAATTCTTATTCCCAAAAGAACATACATACTTATTTAAAAAGGGCAAAATACCCTTGAAAAAAGTTAGGTCAGGTAGGGAAACAGAAAATAAAAGCATGTTGCAACATGTTTAAAATACCAATGCTAAACAACAACAACAAAAAAGGCAAGAGAAGACTTGAAATTGTGAAATTCGTGATGAAATTAAAGATGTATGCTTGAATGAATCATCATTGTGAAATTTGAACGGCTATAATTAAATGAAGTATTTATAAAATCCGCTAGAGGCGCTATAATGCGAGAATAATTGTGGTAGTTCTTCAGATATTCAAGATAAAATGACTTATGTTGTTGGTTTAAACTATTTCATATTCACTGACAACAAAAAATTGCCTTAACTGAGAATCTCATAATTTTCTATCAACAAGCTTTCATTACATTTTATAAAGTGACAAAAAAATCGGGCTATTAAACGAAAACGAAAATGAATCGTTGGCAATTTCGTTTTAGATGTCAAAATGCTGCCGTGTGTTGTAAAATAAATTTACAATAACAATTATTATTTTTGTAAAATAAGAAGTTACTTTATCAAATATCGTCAGGACTGGTACATTTTTCAACCTAGTCCCCACATAAATATATCATCCGATATGAACTTATTCATATCTGCAGGCAAAAAAATTAATAGAAATGTCAGTCAAAGTTGGTTTATGCTTATTTCCTATGTCCAGTTAGTTGGATCTAAGAACGTTTCTCTAAACGAATGGTATAGGATATCGTATAGTTGGCCTAAACCGACTATAATTTTCGTAATTGCTAATTTTCATTTATTTTATTTTTCGAGACAGATCTCTGGCGTAATCTATCGTGACACTCTTTAACTTCACACAACTGCTTTAAATGATTGCGGTAAATTTGTCTATCAGTATGAACACGTTCTATAGTACAAACTCTTGAATTTTTACAAAATTTCATTATTTTCACGTTAAAAATGCATAACTCAAGTCATACTTAAAATTGATTATGCTCTATTGTAACTTCCTCTTTGTCAAAACTAATGAAATTTAGAATTTACTTAATTGCTTTGGATGACACCCGCACGTCAAACCAGAATTTTGTCAATAAATGTCATTTATACAATAGAAGATATGATCCACAATACTCTCAGCTAAATTATCTAACTCTCTCTCTTTTATTTTAATATGTGATTTCTATTAGAACTTTAAATTAATTTTTCAAATGACTACTTCTCAAGGCAAATATAAATAAGAATTATTCATTACAAGATTTTGTTTTAAATTATTAAATATTTTTAGTTTTATATTTTAAGTATAATATTTTAAAATTATGATCAATTTGATATGTTAATCCTCTTCGTTATAATAATCGCGCCCTCTCTGCAAATTGTTACTCTCTCTCTCAGAACTCTCTGTTTTTTTTTTTTAGATACTTTTGAATTCAAATTAAAAAACAACACAAAACAAACGACTTCCTTATTTATGTTATAATAAAACAACAGCAACAACAACAATAACTCCCTACCTCAATTCATGTGCATGTGCTTGCATGGTCATATATACATATTTACCAGTATATTTAAAAATAGTTTGTTTGATGTCTCTAAACATCATCATCCGCATTTACAGTATTATCATATGACTAGTGAATATTTATCTACTGGTTTGTGTATTTATTTATGTAGTACTCGTATCTTGCTTGTAGGTTTGTTTACATTTTGTCCGTCTGCGTATTTGTGTGTTAACACTGGACGATATTAAATAAAAAAGTATCTACATACAAATTTGTGTATCCTATTGTGTGTTCTGTTTTGCTTTACACATTCGTTATAGAGAGTTTATTTTTTCGTATTGTAGCTATGAGATTGTTTTGTTGTTTCGCATTTTTACTCCCTGATATTGTGGGTTCAAATGACTTCACAAGCCATATAACAAATTAGTAAGCAAACGTGTTTCAAAACGTTAACAAACCTAAACGAAAGTAAACGGTGCTACAGAAAAATTAAATAAAATAAAATAAACGAGCGTAAAGCGCATCACATTTATCAAACCGGCAGTAAAATGATTTGAAAAAAAAGTGAAGAATTTCTTGACTTGTTATAAAAAAAGTAAAAGATCTACTTATTAGTTGCGCTAGCCATATAAGCAACAACAAAAAAGAAAAGTGAAGTGTTAATAAAATGTATATTTTATGATTCTAAAAAGATTATTTCAGTTTTCAGCAAATAACAAAGTGCAACTTTAAACAAAGCCACTGCAATTTTATTGCACAATAACTTTAACCCTAAAAGTGTATCGTGTTATTTTCTTTCAATTAAAATTCAACCAGCCCGATCAATAGATTTGTTATTTTAAAGAGCTTCTCAAATGATATTCGAAATTAAAAACCTCAATCTTAGTACTTTCTTCACTTGTGGGATGTCAGTTAAACTTAATTTGGTTAAACTCTCAACATTTAACGCTTTAGTAAAATAATTTCAAAATGATTACTGTTTTAAAATACGAGTTTAACTAAACTAAGTTTAACTGTCAGCCCAAAAACTCGCATTAAGTGAAGAAAGTGCTAAGTTTGAAGTTATTCATTTCGAGTCTCACTTTTGGAGCTGTTTAAAATACAACATCAATTGACGAGGCTGCATGAATTTAATTGAAAACAAAAGCACTTTCAAACTCGTCGTAATTGTATTGTCTTTTAAATGGGGAATTTAAAATGGTGATTATATTAAGCGCCAAAATTAAGAGGAATTTAATTTTGAGTTATCTTATGCCGATTTCTTTTCTGACAAAAAATGTCGCCCTTTTTTGCCCTTTTTTGGAAAAATGTATTTTTTTATATATTCTGAATTAAGGTTGCATATTATATATCAATCGAAAGGTCTCAAAGTGCTGTATTCATAAATGCAAAAAATTTTGATTACTATCCTCTTGGAAGTCATAAGGTGAAAATATTCAAAAAAGAGGAACAACGGGGAAATATTCTCACACTATGACCTGAAAGAAGTCAATGGCTAGAATTTTTTGTGATTTTCGAGGGCTCGACTTTGAGACCTTTCGATTGGTATATAATAAAAGGTTGCTCTTAATTCAGAATATATAAAAAAAATACACTTTTCTAAAAACGGGCAAAAAAGGGCAACATTTTTTGTCAGAAAAGAAAACGGCATTAGTCTTAATCATGATATTAATGGCTTCTAAGTCCAGCCTTAAAACATAGCCTTATTAATAGAGTTTTTCTAAATGAAGGCTTACATTAGAGACTTTATTCTGTTAGTTTAGTGACCTAAATCTAGAATTGATTTTGAGCCATAATCCGGATTTTAATTGGATTACACTCGAACCTAAAACTAGAGCTTAAAACATGGTATTATAACATGGTATTATAGGGACTTAAGTTAGAGCCTTGTGGTATTTTAAATGTATAGATATAAATGTATATTTGAATAGGTAATCAACAGAACCTTAATGTTAACATCATGGTAAGGAGTGAGATCGAAGAAATCTTAACACACATATTTCCTCTTAAATTTTTTCGCAAGCATTATTTTCTTTTTTATCAAGTAATCTTTGAAAAATATGTCAATTATTATGTTTAATGACAACCCTGTTCGTTTGTTGTTGTTTGACTAAAATGAGTGATGAAATAGAAGTACTTGCTAAAATTATTAAATATTTTAAACAAAATTAGAGTTGCCCAAGAAATGGTCTACTGTCAAACTGTTTCCAATTTTATTAGAAGCTATCAGGAAAATTTGACATTTGATAGGAAATATGGTTCGGGAAGAAAGAAAAGTCCACATGATATTTGTAAGGCAAGGACAAGAGAAAACATATTGAACAAATGGGAAAATTATAGCGATGCTTTTAGAGACCCTATCTCTTGGGTCTAACTAATTGGATATAAAAAATAATCTAGCCCATAAAAACTAAGTTTTAATTAAAACTCTTTCTTGCCTTATGCATATGATTTTTAAATCTCCGTCACTATGCGTGACTTTGCGTGACTACCTTAAAATTTATCTTTGGCCACAACAAGTCTATGGACAAAGTTTCAGAGCAATCAGATGAGGGGACGGGAGGTTTTAATCTCTCCGTGACTGTGCGTGACTATGCGTGACTGTGCGTGACTATGCGTGACTGTGCGTGACTATGTCAAAATTAATCTCTTTTCACAGCAAGTCTATCGACCAAGTTTCAGATCTATCAGATAAGGGGAAATGGGTTTTAAATCACTCCGTGACTGTGCGTGACTATGCGTGACTGTGCGCGACTAAGTCAAATTTAATCTATTTTTCACAGCAAGTTTCATCGGATCGATCGGATGAGGGGAAATGACATTTAGATCACTCCGTGACTGTACCCCAAAATTAATATGTAGTCACAACAAGACTATGGGCCAAGTTTCATACCAATTGTATAAGCGGGAATGGGGTTACCCCACGACAGACAGACAGACAGACAGAGAGTATGAGTTAAAAGAAAGAGTTTAATAAGCATAAACCAAATATCAGTGGCATTTTTGTTTTTGCCTTTGAATATGAAAAAGATCATATCGCATGCTACATTTATACGGGGACCATGTCGAAATATGGACCGATCCTGACCATGTTTGGTAAAGTTACATATATTTTGAAAAAATATTTAAAACCAAATTTGAGAAAAATCTGTGCAACATTTTTGTTTTTTGATAGATTTAAGTGAAGATCGGGAAGCTGATTTATATGAGGACTATGACTGAGAAATGTCATATAGGGTTTAGTTTTGGAGTACTGATTAACGGATATAATAAACACACACAAACCCAATTTCACCGAGATCTATACGTTAATTTTGATCTTAGACAATTTAAGTCGATTTCATAAGGGTCATTTGTATGGAGACTAGGTCTGAACATACACCGATTTTCACCAATTTCAATAGCGTTCGTCCTAGTGCTGATAAAAGCTAATCTACCAAATTTGATGGAAATATATTCATATTCATATTGGATTTTAGTTTGATTACAAGTTTTACATGGACACACAAACAGACGGACAGACGGACGGACAGACGGACATAGCTAAATCGGCTCAGAAAGTCAAAGCCAATGAAGGTTTGAAAGCACACGAGGTTCAAGAAGTTCCAGGTAGAGAAACTGAAAAATATTTAGAGGCCAGCTGCATAACGAACGACGAAACGTATACACGGCAGATTTTTTGTAGTTTACGGGTTAAAATAACAAAGATAAGTTTTGGACCTAGTCGTAAATATTTCTAAAATTTAAGCTTCTATCCTATTTCTATTGATGCCTACAAATCAAGAGTTAATTCAACCCCAAGCCATTGCATCAAAGGCTCCTTAGTCGTGATATTAAAAAAAGAAGCAATCCCTGTTTTCTTTAAGTCGAAATTGAGACTTGAAGCTTGAATTGAAGTCGTGTCATAATCGTAAATCAAAGTAGCCATATATATATTCTAGAACTCTAAAATTTATGCTACCTTGGTAGTTCTACAGAAACCTAAATCTATACTTACCTTAATGCCTAAAACATTCCATCATAGAAGCCTTAGTTGTGATATTAATAAAAGAATCAATCCATGTTTTCCAAGTGTCGGAATTGAGACTCAGATTAAAGCTTTAATCCTGGTATAATAAAAGCCTGAGTATGCCTGAAATTTAAGATACATCGTATATTTTATGTTATCGTGTAAAGAGTCTTGAATTAAAGCCTCAATCGTTTTATCATAGCGGTCTTAGTTGTAATATTAATAAAAGAATCAATCGAAGTTTTTCACAAATTGGTATTGAGGCATTCTCAAATCATAGCATCTTTCGAAGTATTCGAGAACCCCCTTCACCTTTTCTGAATTTTAAGATACCATGGAATCCTATTTCGAGCCTTTTTTAAGCCTAAATTATTGTATCATAGAAGCCTTAGTCGTGATCTATATATAAATAGGCAAGTGAAAAAAGTTAAGAACCATTTTAACTGCCTTAAATTCAACATATTCGCTTGATTTTTTTTTGTTTGATAGATTGTCAATAGGAGCAGTGCAGAATGTATTTGTTTTCTACATTTTTGTGTCTAAGATAGTTAAACCAGTTATTGCAATAATGGTTGAATTTCAACCACTGGGCGAACACTAGTATTAATAAAATAATCAATCCATGTATTCTAGAAGTCGGAACGGAGACTTAAATTCAAACCTCAATTGTTATATAATACTAGCTGTAATCCGTTGCGCTCCGCTACATCCATCGTAATGAAATAAATAACTGGAAATTCATTTTGTAGAAAACTATTTTATATATTATTAGCGATTTTTGTTTTTACGATTTTTCTTTTTGCGATTTTGACGATTTTTGATTTTGGCGATTTTTAAATTTGGCGATTATTGTTTTTTGCGATTTTTGATTTTGGGGATTTTTTTATGATTTTTGATTTGGGGATTTTTTTATGATTTTTGATTTTGGCGATTTTTATTTTTCGCAATTTTCGGCTTTGGAGATTTTTGATTGTGGCGTTTTTTGTAATTTTTGTTATTTGCGATTTTCAGTTTTGGCGATTTTTGACTTTGGGGATTCCGCCCATATTTTCCACCACTACTCACATTGGTAATTACCTAGCAGATTCCACCCATCGAAATTCGAGTGCAAATTCTAGCAAATTTTATTTTTCATTTACTAAAGACCCTAAAGGTAGGCTTCACAATTCAACTTATTTTAAATTAAGAAAACAAACTCAACACATGAACACAAACACATTAACAAATTTAATAAACACACACACAGCATTGTATAATTTTATGTATGTGTTAGTAGCAATTTTAAACGATCATAACTCCAAAAAAATATTCCAGACGATGAAAATTTTTAAATCTGGGTAAAAGTAAAAAGAAATATCTTTCAAATGATGAATTTTTTGTCCAAATCGGGGTAAAACTGTGAAACTTACTTCGGTCACAAGAAATCGCCTTGCCTATTAATATGATAGATGTACTTGTCATAAGTTTCATTTTTACTACTCACATTAATAGCTCATGAACTCAGACAAAGCCCTAAGGCTTTTTCTGCTACAGTACTACAGTTATATGACAATAAATATTTACTTTGTGTGGGGGTTACACGCGAATTGGTCCGATCGCGCCATGTCCGAATACTAACATTCATAACCCATGAACTCAAAGTCTCAAGGCTTTCACTATTGCAGTAGTCCACATATATGATACTAAATATTTACTTTGTATGGGGGGGGGGGGTGCCACACTTTACTGTGTCTGAACTTTATGATTCAATAGTATTCTGAATAAAGACTTGAATTAAAGCCTCCTTGATGTTATCGATAATTTAATCAAAGCTTCAATCGGTGGTTTATAGCAGTCGTAATTATGACTTTAATTGAACTCTGAACCGTTGTATAATATAAACCTGGGTCGTGACTTAAATCAAAAAAGCACTCAATTTTTTTTAGAAGCCTTAACTCTCTCCCTAATTAAAGTTTCAATTATTGTTCTATGGAGCCTAAATTGAGATTTATATTGAACCTTCAATTATTACTTGAATTTAAGCCTCAATCTTATATTTATGTAAACCGAAATTGATACTTGAATTGAAACCTCAATCGATATTTATTAGAAGCCTGAATTGAAACGGCAATCATAGATATAATTAAGTCTTAATTGACACGTCTGATAGCCTTATCTTCTACTTGCTAGAAGTCTTAATTAAGACTTAAACTTAATCTGCAATCATGGTTCTGTGAAATCTCGAATTGATACATGAAAGATAGCCTTAATCGTTGTTTTATACAAGTTTAAATCGAAACTTCAAACAAGGATTTAATCTGTATTTTATTGCAGTCTTAGATTAAGCTTTAATCCTAGTTCTATTTAAGCCTAACTTGAGACAAAAGCAAATAATTATCAATTAAAAGTCTGATCGTAATTTTATAAAGGGTCCGCCATCTAACGTTTTTTTTTTTCAATTAGTGCTTATTTCGTGAATGGTAACACTTAGCTCATGTCTGATTTGACAGATAATTAGTTTTATCCTTCCGCTGAACGAATATGGTCCGTATATGCTTGAACAACGCTGGGAAATATTGCGACATTACTTTGAAAATCATGGTATTGTTGCAGAATGTGTGCGAAAATTGCGTACAGATTTTGGAAGAAGAGAAGCACCGTCAGCTCCGTATGTTCGTTATCTTGTGAAAAAAAGTGAAAGAAACTGGCATCCTCATCAATAAACCAAAGGGTGAAAAGCCAAAAACAGTGCGTACACCCGAGAATATTTCTGCTGTGGCAGAAAGTGTGCGTGAAGCGCCATCAACATCAATTCACCGTCGTTCTCAAGAATTGAACATTTTGAGACGAAATTTGCATAAAGACCTTGGTATGACGCCATACAAAGTCCAATTGGTTCAGGAGTTGAAGCCAACTGACCATCCAATGCGTTTTCGCTTCGCTAAGTGGGCCTGCGATCGACTTACAGAAGATGCCGATTTTGCCAAAAAAAAATCATCTTTTCAGATGAAGCTCATTTTGATCTTGGCGGTTATGTAAACAAGCAAAATTGTCGCATTTGGGACACAGAAAACCCGCACGCATACATTGAAAAGCCGATACACCCAGAACGAGTCGCTGTTTGGTGCGGATTTTGGTCCAGAGGCATAATTGCGCCCTTTTTCTTCGAAAATGAGCAAGGAGTGGTCGATACAGTCAATGGCGATCGTTATCGGGCCATGTTGAACGAATTTTTGTGCACAAAAATTGAAGAGGAGGATATTGGCAACATATGGTTTCGACAGGACGGCGCTACGTGCCACACAGCCGAAACTACACTCGATGTTTTGCGCCCTGTTTTTGAAGATCGCATTAACACCCGCAGAGCTGATGTCGTTTGGCCACCTCGGAGCTGCGATTTGACACCGTTGGACTATTATTTGTGGGGTGCCCTCAAAGATAAGTATTACGCCAACAAGCCAGAGATAATTGACGCTTTAAAGGACAATATTCGTGAAGCCATTGGTGAAATGCAGCTGCACACAATCGATAATGTGCTTAAAAATTGGACCGATCGTGTAGGCTACTGCATGGCCAGCCGAGGCAGCTATTTGAATGAAATTATTTTCCATTATTAACCGGAAGGATTGTGCTTTCAAATAAAAAAAGAAATTTGAGATAATATTCAGTAGTTTTTTTTTTATAGCATTTTCAAAAAAAAAAAAGTTATTTGGCGGACCCTTTATAAGCCGGAATTTATACTTGAGTTTACCACCCAGTCGTTATTTTATAAAGATTTTATTTAAGGCTTAAATTCAAGTTGCAATTGTTGTTTTATGAAAGCCAAAGTTAATACATGAACTAAGACCTTAATCTCTGTATTGTAAAAACCAAAGCCTTAATTCAATATTTTTTTACATTTTGCATAGAAATGGTTACATTTAATATGCAATCATGATATTATAAAATCTTGAATTAAAATCCAAACAAATACTTCAATAATTGTTTTATAGAAGTCTGAATTGGGACTCATATTAAAGCCGGGATTAATACTTAACTCAAAGCCCCAATCGTAGTTAGAACTTTAATTTGAGATTCAATAATAGTATTAATCGCGGTTTTATCATCTACACCCAGTTACATTAATAACAGAAATTGAACTCATATGAAACCAAAAATAAAGATTTTTTAATGCATTTTTCTTGGCTGCATTTAAAGCCAAAAACGTTGTTCTAAACCAATTTAAAGCCTCAAATGTTGTTTTTTGATTCCCTAAATTTAAACTGAAACCTAGGCCTAAAGTCAGGAGTTAAAAAGCCTTACTTGAATCTCAATTAATAATCCCAATGATGGTCTTAGCTTAAATATCGGAGCTTAAGCTTTTAATTCATTAATAAGATTTTAAGCTTATCGGATTACTGTCTTAACCCAAAGTAAAATTCATTTCAAATTTCACCTTAAATCGTCGCTCAGTTGAGATAAATGTAGCTGAAACATGTGGTTTATTCTTCGCTTAATTTTTGGCTGTCAATTAGGTCTTGAATTATAGAAATGTTCCACTAAATCTTGGCTAAATATAATTTATAATCTTGGCTTAAACTTCATCTTCACAATAGATCTGAAATCTTGATTAATTAGATACAAACCGTGGCTATTAAGCAAGAACTGTGAACTAAGCATAAATGAGTTGTAGAATTATATTTCTGAATTAAAATTTTATGACACCTAATTGCTTGCCTGGTGCCTGTTTGGGGTTAAACACCATAAATATTTCTACAAATAAAAAACTCATTAAGCGTAACTGAACTAATTTTTTATTTTTATTTTTTTTTTGTATTTTTCTTTTGTATAAAAGTGTGCTTGCACTGCTTTTGTTTATGCCTGCTTTTTATGATGCATTTCACTTTTATATAAAAATTTCTGTTGAAATCATCACAGTCAGTTAAACATACTGTCCGTCCTTCCGGAGTCAATTTTTTTTTTATATTTACATCAGTTTTTACATGTTTTACGTGTTGTTTGGATGCAGTTTTCGCAAACTTTAATGTTTGTTTAAAAACAACAACAACCAACAATTTACTTTTCTAAATATTTCCTTAAAAAAATATATTCATATTTTTTTGGTTTTCGTTTAAAATGAAAAAAAAATACTACTTTTAGTAATGAATTCTTTATGAGAACATAAACAATGGATTTCATTCAAATATTTCATTGGAAACAAATTTTGTACAAAGTTGTAGTAGTAGTACATGCAGAATACAGTCAGTGCTTTCAATATTGGATAGATTTTAATGCCAATATGTAATCAGAAAATAAATGTAAATTTTTTTTTAAAAAAATTACGCTTTTCGGCGTAATATTAACACAATAATTAACTTACTTTGAAATTTATTCTATGTATTAAACGAAACGCAACGAAACGATTAAAATGAATAAATTTTTTCGTATAAATTTTAAAGATTTCGTTACGTTTCGTTTTATAGAATGAGCCCATTCTTAATATTTTTAATCGTTTCTTTTGTTCTCGTAAAGAATGAAAGAGTTTAAAGCAATTCATTTTTATATCCACTAGATTTTAAATACAATTTTAGTATCATTGTGAAGAGGTTTCATGTGTTTTTATACCCTATACCACTATGTGGTTTGGGTATAATGACTTTGTGCTGCTGTTTGTAACAACCAAAAATATTTGACCTACACCCATCTTTAATTATACCGATCGAATCAGAATCATTCGATTTAACGATGTCCGTCCGTCCATCCGTCCGTCTGTGTGTCCATGTAAAGTTTGTAATCAAACTGCAGGTCGCAAATATGAATATATTTTGATGTAATTTGGTATTTAATCTTTATCGGCCATGTAATGAACGCTATTGAAATTGGTGAGAATCGGTCCATGTTCAGACCTAGCCCCCATACAAATGACCCCTACGAAATCAACATATATTGCCATAAGATCCAAATTATCATACAAATCTTAGTCAAATTGGGTTTGTTTATATATATTACATCCATTAATCAGTAGTCCAAAAATGATCCCTATTGGACAACTCTTAGTCATAGGCCCCATATAGAGCTGCTTCCCGATCTTCACTTAAATCTATTAAAAAATAAAAATATTGCACTGATTCTTCTCAAATTTTGGTTGTATATATTTTTGCAAAATACAAGTGACTTTACCAAACATGGTCAGGATCGGTCCATTGTTGGGCCTAGTCCCCATATAGATATAGCACCCGATATGAACTTTTTCATATCTGCAGCCGAAAAAATTAATAAAAATCCCATTCAAATTTGGTTTATGCTTATTTTCTATATCCAGTTAGTTGGGCCTGAGAGCAGGGTCTCTAAACGCATGGTATAGGGTATCGTATAGTCGGTCTAGACCGACTATAATTTTCTTACTTGTTTATATCTCAAGTTGTTTTATCTCGTGCATACTTTAGACGTGTCAATCTTACTTTTACAATAAAATATATCTTTTTTTTAATAGACATTGCTTTTGAAAAAAAATGTTAAATGTCTATTTCTTTTCAATTTTCATTAAGAAATGTGTGAACTACAGAAAAAAAAAACTCCTCTGAATGTGCTAATTGTGTTAATTTTAAACTAAATATTTTTAGCTCATCTATTAAGATACGTGATGTCTGAAAACGAACATTTCATTCTGTAATGAAAAATATTTTGGCTACTTGAAATTTAAACAATTAACAATGTTCTACATGTTCAAAGTATTTGTATTTCGTAGGCACTACTAGGGAATCGATTGTATGCTGATAGCTGTAATTCTTAACTTAGTTTTTGTATAGAAAAAGACTTTTTTTGTGAACAAAATATATCGAAAACTATTGATTATACATTAGCATCAATTAAAACATTATGACGAATCCTAGAATTTTTAATCCTAGAAACCTATATCTGTGGTCACAAGCCATAACCGCCTAAGTCGACTTAAGAATGATTTGAGTTATGTATGCTATCATATTCTACTAAAAACGCTTTATATTTACGTGAAATCCCCATTTTTCTAACACTATTATTTAAAAAGTTATTAATGAAAACATACTGACCTAAGTCGTAATAAAGCCCCATTACATTTATATAAATAATTATTTTTCTCGAAAGAATGACTTTCGCCGATTTGAGTTATGTATGCTATCATATTCTACTAAAAAAATCTTTATATTTACGTGAAATCCCCATTTCTCTAACACTGCTTTTTAAAAATATATTAATAGAAATATTCTGACCTAAGTCGTAATGAAGTCCCATTACATTTATATAAAAAGCTATTTTTCTCGAAAGCATGATTTTCGAGTTAGGCGGTTATTGCCTGTGACCACAGATATAATGTCTTAACTTTAGATCTGTAAGTAAAGCTTAAGGTATTGCAAACTTTAACTCAAGCTTAATCAAAGCACAGGTTGAATCATTTTGTTCTAGTAAAGTTGCAGAAATGTAGGATAGAAAGTAGTAAGAATCTGGAAGAGACTGTTGTATGTCTTAAAGTTTTTATTTTAACTAGCAGATGCCAGCCCTCGAAATTCGAGCGGAAATTCTAGGAAATTTTATTTTTTCATTAAATAAAGACCCTAAAAGTATGATAATCAATTATAGCCAATTCACAAATCAACACAAACAACAAACTCATTTTATTACAAACACATTAACAAATTTACTAAATTTAAATTTAGCAACTTTAAATGCAATTTACTCAAAATAAAGGAAAAAATTAAAAAATCTGTATATATGCAAAACGGCTAAAAATAAATACCTTTCAAATAATATACGTTTGATCAAAATTGGGATAAAACGGTAGAACAAAACATAAGTCACAAGAAATCGCCTAGCATATTAATATTATAGATCTAAAGCCACAATAAGAGCGTCCTTGCATCGGGGCTGAAAATCAAATTAAAATACATGTTTGAGTGCACGTGGTGCCACAGTAAGAACCACTTAAATCAAGGCTGAGGAATCCAGTTTCAACTTAAGATTCACTAGCGGTTGAATGAGATGCTTAAATTACATGCCATTACAGTTCCATCTAGAGGACAATGGCAATAACAAAGAGCTGTTCACATTACAAGACTTGTAATTGATCTGGCTATGTTAATGTAGAAAAAGCTAAAAAATGGAAAAACTCAGCTTGTTCGTACAAACTCTCGTATATAAAAAAATCATGTGAGTCCTATCGCAGGGGAGATGTGTAAACAAAAAATCAAACAGAAGTCGTATCACTTATAGCAATCAACTGCAGGGGCTCTGTTAATATAAAAATATTTATTTATTATTTTAACCGGTTAATTTTTAATCTTGAATTTTTCGTTTTTAATTTTTTTATTTTTAATTTTTCGTTTTTCATTTTTAATTTTTTTTTTTAATTTTTCATTTTTTATTTTGCATTTTTTATTTTCAATTTTTAATTTTTTAATTTTAATTTTTCATTTTTTATTTTTCATTTTTAATTTTTCATTATTCGTTTTTAATTTTAGTTTTTCATTTCTTATTTTTCACGTTTCATTTCCTTTTTTTCATTTTTTATTTTTGATTTTTTAGTTTTAATTTTTTATTATTCATTTTTTATTTTTCATTTTCCTTTTTATTTTTTTAAATTTTTTTATTTTTCATTTTTTATTTTTCATTTTTCATTTTTTATTTTTCACTTTTCATTCTTTATTTTTCATTTTTATTCTCAATTTTTTATTTTCCATTTTATTTTTTTTTTTCATTTTTCGTTTTTCATTTTTAATTTTTTATTTTTCATTTTTCGTTTTTCATTTTTTATTTTTCATTTTTCGTTTTTCATTTTTTATTTTGCATTTTTCATTTTTAATTTTTAATTTATTTTTCATTTTTTATTTTTAATTTATTTATTTTTAATTTTTTATTTTTTATTATTCATTTTTAACTTTTCATTTTTCATATTTCATTTTTTATTTTTCGTTTTTTATTTTTCAAGTTTCATTTTTAATTTTTCATTTTTAATTTTTAATTTTTAATTTTTAATTTATTATTTTTCATTTTTTATTTTTAATTTTTTATTTTTCATTTTTTATTTTTAATTTTTCATTTTTAATTTTTCATTTTTATACCCTATACCACTATGTGGTTTGGGTATAATGACTTTGTGCTGCTGTTTCTAACAACCAACAATATTTGACCCAGACCCATCTTTAATTATACCGATCGAATCAGAATCACTTTTTGAGTTGATTTAACAATGTCCGTCCGTCCGTCCGTCCGTCCGTCCGTCTGTGTGTCCATGTAAACCTTGTAATCAAACTGCAGGTCGCAAATATATATTTGGATGAAATTTGGTATTTAAGCTTTCATCGGCCATGGGATGAACGCTATTGAAATTGGTGGGAATCGGTCCATGTTCAGACCTAGCCCCCATACAAATTACCCCTATGAAATCGACATAAATTGCCATAAGATCCAAATTGTCATTTAGATCTTACTCAAATTGGGTTTATATGCATTCATTACATCCATTAATGAGTAGTCAAAAATGATCCCTTTGGCCCCATATAGAGCTGCTTCCCGATATTCACTTAAATCTATTAAAAAACAAAAATATTGCATTGATTCTTCTCAAATTTTGTTTGTATATGTTTTTGCAAAATACAAGAGACGTCACCAACCATGGTCAGGATCGGTCCATTTTTGGACCTAGTTCCCATATAGATATAGCATCCGATATGAACTTTTTCATATCTGCAGCCAAAAAAAAAATGATAAAAATCCCACTCGAATTTGGTTATTTTCTATGTCCAGTTAGTTGGGCCTAAGAGATGGGGTTTCTAAACGCATGGTATAGGGTATCATATAGTCGGTCTAAACCGACTATAATTTTCTTACTTGTTTATTTTTCATTTTTTATTTTTTATTATTCATTTTTTTTCATTTTTTATTTTTCATTTTTAATTTTCAAACAGGTTATCATAATATCATAATTTTTTCACCATTACAATCACATTTTGTCTTACGACTCACATGTTACGCTCACATGTTACGCTTATAGATGTTTACACATCAAAAAGAAAAAACATTCCTCATATTCTTTTCTTTCAAATGTTGAGGAGAAGGATGCTGAATATGAACAAGTCGCTTTGTTCCATCTAGCGCTGTCTTAAATTTGTTCCAATATTTCTCACATTACAAAAATTATTATCTTTCTTTCATTAGAAAATATATACATGTTCTTAAACCGAACAATAAATAACTAAATAAGTTTTTATATAAAATTTTTTGTAAGTTTGTTCGCAACGAATGATCTCCGAATTCAGAAGAGCCATCGAGCTGCGATATAAACCTTTGACTCTGTTTTTTTCATTATTTTAAATCCAATGGGATTAGTGGGGGTGGCACATCCTATACAATGTAACTATCTATCCTCACGTATCACATATCACTATCAAAGCGAGAATCTTGAACATTTTTGTAAGTTAATTAGCTATAAATGTGAGTAGCCGTGCCCGAAATGGACAGGATCGCAAGTAAATATTTAATATCATCCATCTGGAGACCATATATTACAAACTTTAGGGCGAAAATATGTCAACGGAGTATTTTAAATCCATACAAAAACTATTGAAGGCTAGGGCGCAATAACGTTCGCTCCAGTGAATTAATATGATTTTAAAGTCACAATAAGAGCCTCCTTGGATCGAGGCTAAAAAATCTACTTTATGTGTGATCTTGCACACATAAAAGTAAAGGAATCGAACACTGCACACAGAAAACAGATTCATTGTGGCTACCGAATTTATTGCCAACCGAATTGCGATAATGCTAATAACCGATTTTCTGGTTCACGTTAATTACAATTCTATTTATTGCCTTAACAGTAAATATCTTATCGTAATGAAAAATTTGCAGACAATATTAAATTTCAGTTGAAACAATTGAAAATACAGTTGTTCCATTTTCGAACAATTCGGTTGGCAAATATTTTTTCTGTGTGTGTGTAATGGTTGACCCAATAAGAGTGCACGATTCATATTTAACGCCATTACAGGAACAGGATGACGAAGTGCTGGTGGCCTCAACTGGATGTTATGAATCTGAACAACTTGTGGTTTTAGTAGGACGGTGCCACATGCTACACCGCGTATGAAACAATCAATTTATTGGACCACTGATTTTCAGACCGAATCATATCCCGAAATTCCGATGTCAATTGGCTGCGAAGATCGTGCGATTTAAAGTCTTGCGATTTCTTTCTTCGGGATTGTTTATAATCTCAGGTCTAAGCGGATTACCCAAAAACAATTTCTGAGCTCAATGCTGAGATCCAATGCGTCATCGGTGCGATACAGAGACATCTTTGCCAAAATGTCATCGAATATTTCATGGAAAGAGCAAGAACCTGTGTTTCGAGTCGTGGGGGTCATATGCCGGGTATTTTATTCCATACATAATCGAAATAATTGAAATAAGTGATCACTCGCTCACAAAAAAATATGCCTTTTATTATACCCTATACCACTATGTGGTTTGGGTATAATGACTTTGTGGTGCTGTTTGTAACTACCAAAAATATTTCACCTAGACCGATCGACTCAGAATCACTTTCTGAGTCGATTTAACGATGTCCGTTCGTCCGTCCGTCTGTCCGTCCGTCCGTCTGTGTGTCCAAGTAAACCTTGTAATCAGACTATAGGTCGCAGATATGAATATATTTTGATGAAATTTGGTATGTAAGCTTTTATTGGCCATAGGATGAACGCTATTGAAATTGGTGAGAAGCGGTCCATGTTCAGACCTAGCCCCCATACAAATGACCCATATGAAATCGACATAAATTGCCATAAGATCCAAATTATCATAAAGATCTCAGTCAAATTGGGTTTGTATGTAGTTATTATATCCATTATTCAGTAATCCAAAAATACTCCCTATAGAACAATTCTTAGTCATAGGACCCATATAGAGCTGCTTCCCGATCGTTACCTAAATCTATCAAAAAAACAAAAATATTGTACAGATTTGGTTTGTATATATTTTTTCAAAATATAAGTGACTTTTCCAAATATGGTCAGGATCGGTTCAATTTCCGACCTAGTCCCCATATAAATATAGCACCCGATATGAACTTTTTCATATCTGCAGCAAAAAAATTAAAACCAATGCCACTCAAATTTGGTTTATGCTTATTTTCTATATCCAATTAGCTGGACCGAAGAGATAGGGTCTCAAAACCATGGTATAGAGTATCATATAGTCGGTACAGACCGACTATAATTTTCTTACTTGTTTTTAATTAAATCGTGCACTTTTATTGGGCCACCCTTGATTCCAGGTTAAATATTCATATTTTAGGCTTAATATCCAAATAATAATTGTGGTGTTTTTTTTATGGTCATTTCTATGATCTTTGATTCAATGCGAAACACGAATTTTGAATCCTTTGTTTTAATCGAGAATTTTTATGAGTTTTAATCGCGATTATTTATGATCAAGTATCAAATTTTCAATCTTAGTTTTAAATGTTATTTAACTCGCTGCTTAAATATTAATTTCAATCCTGTGCCTTCTTTATAGAGCTAGAATTTTTTATAGTGTTTTTATATGATCCTTGATTTGGGGCTAATCAAAAATTGGACCATCCAAAATTTGATTTTCAAACGCAGTTTTATTCGAAATTTTTGATACCACTTTTAACATTCCTACTAAATTTGTATTTTTATAGTGTTTTTATACGATTTCGGATTTAACGTCCAATTTATATTTGAGTTTTAATATTGTTTTTATGAGTCTCAATTCATTCTCAGCTGTAAATGGATCTTACATCCATTTACAGCAAAAATATCAATCTTGACTCGAAGCTGAAACATCAATTTTAATCTTGAGTTATAATCTGCGTTTTTAAATCTAGTTTTTTATAATCCTTGATTCAAGGATCATATGCCCATTTTAAGCCCATTTTAGGCCAGAATTTAAATTTTGGTTTCACATGACCTCTGAGTGGAGGCTTAGTCATTAATTTTAATCTTAAGCGTGGTTTTATATTATTTTTAATTACAGTTTCTTATGATCCTCAACTGCAGTATCTTGCATAAATTCTAAGTTAGAATTTAAGTCTTGGTTTTATATGATCTTTAATTCGAGGCTTAAACATCAATTTTAATCGTGGTTTTATATGATTTATACTTGAGTTATAATCGCAGTTTTTTATGATTCTCAATTGAAAAATAATAAGCTAGTATTTTATAAATTTTATACTGGATCTTGTAGCCAAATATTACACGAGGCTTGTTGGAAGATTTTTATAATAAAATCTAAATATTTACATACATTAGCGTGGTCCTACGTTATATGAATATTTTTTAAATGACGATTTTGTGGAGTGTCGGGGTCCAGTTTGTTTCCTTTCTATATAAAGCTAATAACTGTGAAGTGTGGAAAGAATCGGATAAAGAAAAATCGCGCCAGAAATCAATTGAAAATTGCAGATTTTATGTAAATTTTTAATCTTTAAAAAGTTTAATCTTTTCGACAAGTTGTTATATTACCTTTTTAATTATCTTTTCAAAAAGCTATAAATTCCTAGAAATTCCAAATGGCCCACACCACTTTTGTGCCAACAAAAACACTAGGTCATAAAATTTTTTTTGTTCTCTATACTTAGAAGTACTCAAATATTAAGTCTTGTTTTATTACCACGTTGTTACCCTATTGCGCAATGAGACCGAAAATGGGTTATTTTTAGATAAAATTTTGAAAAATGATGTGGCATTGATATGGTTTTGTTAAATACATGTTAAAGATTAACTGTGTGAATTCTAAGGTAAATCCCTGTGTTATAATTTTTTTTATAAGGAATTTTTTGCGGATTTCGAGAAAAATTTGATTTTTGTGAAATATTCAGTAATTGTACTCTTTCTAAGTACTTTGTATGAACAATTAATCAGTTTTCTACTTTTAAATGTTATATTTTATATTAATAGCCTAGGGTTTTGGAAAAAAATAATATTACCTCATTAACCCTTTTTGACTTAGGGTCATATAAGGCACAAAGAATATTTATTCAAAAAATTCAAATATTTTGTATGTGATGTTGAACTTTTTGATGTGACGCTTAATATATAATAATCAAATGTGCAAGTCCTTCATACTAAAAGTTTTTGAATAAATCGAACGACGCTAACCCATACCTTGCCGAAGCCAAACTTTGAATTTTCGCATATTTAAAAAATACTAAATACCTAAAAATAATGTGTTGTTCTAGTAAACTAGATGAAACCCTTATTTTGGGTTGGGAAATAAAGTTCTGCTGCATATATAGATATCTATAACATTAATAGGCTAGGCGATTTCTTGTGACTGATGTTTTGTTCTACCGTTTTATCTCAATTTTGATCAAACGTATATTATTTGAAAGGTATTTCGTTTTAGCCGTTTGCAGACTTACAGATTTTTAAATTTTTTCCCTTATTTTGAGTAAATTGAATTTAAAGTTGCTACTAACACATACATAAAATTATACAATGCTATGTGTGTCTTTATTAATTTTGTTCATGTGTTTGTAATAAAAATGAGTTTGTTTTTTGTGTTGATTTGTGAATTGGCTATAATTGATTAGCATACTTTTAGGGTCTTTATTTAATGAAAAAATAAAATTTCCTAGAATTTGCGCTCGAATTTCGAGGGCTGGAATCTGCTAGTATATATAGATAGTTTTGAAAAATGAAATAATTTTATAATAAAATTGGTTAAAAGTTGTTTTAATAAGCATATAATTACACCAAAGATATATCACAATGGAATATTTTGATCCCAGGAGCACAGAAGGGTTAAATAAGAAAATTTTAGGCACCGAAGACCTACATATTGGGTTATAATATTTTAAGTAACGCTTTTAAAGATTCAACAGTATTTGAATTGTTTGACTTAATCGTCATTTGTGGCGTCCAAATGGATGAAATAAAACATTTAAAAGTAGAAAACTGAGGTCGAATCGTCGCATTCGTTATCGAAATATTTCGATCGAAATTATTTTTTTATTTTCCAAAATAAAATACTAAGAGTAATTTTACTTTGTCACAGCCAACGAGTTGTGGTCCATAGTCAATACTAAAAGTGAAAAAAAGGTCTGACGATTGTCCGTCTTCTTTAAATAATAAACCAAAATATGGAATTTCGATTGATCTTACTCGATATCGAATGCGACGATTTGCCCCCTGATTTATTTTTGATACAAAGTATTTAGAAAGAGTACATTTACCGAAAATTTCACAAAAATCAAATTGCAAAATATATAATTACTTATAAAAAAAATTCTAGTGGAGGGATTTACCTAAAAATTCACACAGTTAGGGCCGTAAGCAAAAAAATTAAAGTGTACTTCAAGTAGACTCTATCAACAAATTTTGTATGAAAAATATACAATAAAGTCTACTTGAAGTACACTTTTTTTTTTTTTTTTTTTGCATACGGCCCTTAATCTTTAGCATATAGTTGGTAAAAGGTGCCTGATCAATGTTTTTAAATTTTGTTTAAGAAAATTTTTTAAAACTTAAAAAAGGAGTTTTCAAAATTGTATCAAAAAATTTTCCATTTTTCGGTCTCATTGCGCAATAGGTTAACAACGTGGTGATAAAACAATACTTCATATCTGAGTACTTATAAGTATAGAGACCAAAAAAAAAAAAAAAAAAACTATGGCTTTAGTCAATTTGTCAAAGTTGAAAAAATTGCCATCAAATGTCATGTTCTAGTGTTTTTTGCTACAAAAGTGGTCTGGGGCATTTGGTATTTCTTGGCGAGTTTTTATTCGATTTTGAAGTTTTATAGCTTTTTTAGAAAAAGGTAATTAAGTAATGATATCGAGTCATATAACAACTTGTTGAAAAAATTAAACTATAGAACAAAATTTTCCCCATATAAACACACTTGAAATTTTCAATCGATTTCCGGTGCGACTTTTCTTTATCCGTTTGTCCTCAAACTTCTCACTTACTAGTTTTATATAGAAAGCAAACAAACTGGACCCCGACACTTTTTAAAATCACATTTTTATTTTTAAGGACCACTCCAACATACATATATGTATGTTTATACACTCTACCACTATGTGGTGAGGGTATAACGAGTTTGTGCTGATGTCTGTAACTACAAAAAATATTTAACCTACACCCTTTTATTATACCGATTGACTCACTTTCACAATCACTTTCTGAGTCGATGAGAATCACTTTCTGAGTAAATTTAACAATGGTCGTCCGTCTTAACTACAGGTTCCAATTATGAATATATTTTTATAAAATTTGGTATAAAAATTTATAGAAATTGGTGCTCAGCCCTAGCCCTCAAACAAATAAACCCTAGCAAACCGACTAAAATGGTGCATGAGCATCTAGCATACCCACTAATCAGTGGTCCAAACATATAAAGGACCCCATATAAAGTTGGTTCCTGATCTTCACTTAGATCTAACAGAAACTCAATTTTTTTTTTAATTTTAAAAATTTTGGTTTATATACTTTTTTGAAAAAATAAATAACTTTACTAAATAGTGTCAAAATCGGCCCATTTTTTGACCTAGTCCGCATATAAAAATAATATCAGATATAAACTTTTTCATATCTGCATGCCACAAATTAATAAGAAAACCATTAAAATTTGATTTATGTTTATTTTCTATATTCAGTTATTGTTGTATAGTAGGTTAGACCGACTATGAATTTCTTTTTTTGTAATAATCTTTTCTACTCTCTTGATATTTTGATCGCCCAGCTTTTGACATTAATACTCTGTTTCCATATCTCGTTTCATTCAGACGAACGAAAATTTGTATGAAGAACAAAAATAAATTAAACAAAAATTTTCGTTCGTCTGGGAGGAGACGTTTTATGGAAACAGGCAAGCTTTTATTAGTGTTTAGCTGAAGGTTCAGGAAATACACACATGAAACACACAATGTTCTGCAGCCAACACATATATTTATTATCATATTAATTATCTGTGTTTCTAAATTTTGTATGGTGCCCAAACAATCATTACTGCGTTTCGTTTAAATATATCGTTATCTACACGAACATTTTTCTATCACGTATTTTTTGTTTCGAACACACATAAACCACACAAATTCGAGTGTAGCTTTATTTTAAGTTCGTTTTCTTGCACGAGTACTGCTATAAAAACAGAACATGTTCTTCAACATGTACATCTAAAAATTAAAACATTACCCCCCTAGCGATCGAAAAAAAACGAAATTAAGTCATAAGCAACATATAATATTTCTCTGTTTTTTATTTTATTACTATCTTTTTATTTTTATTTTTTTATTTTTACTATCTTTTTATTTTTTTTAATATCACTGCTAAAGAATTATTTAAGATTTTTTTAAAGAAATTTCGTTGAAACAATTGTTGTTATTATAGGGGTGTTTCAGATTTTTCCGCTCGAGTGGATAAGTGGATAATGTTTTAAGAACATGTTCTGTTTTTTTAGCAGTATACGTGCAAGAAATAGAATTTAAAATAAAGCTAACACGACTCTTTATGGTTTATGTGTGTTCGAAGCAAAAAATACGTGATAGAAAAATGTTCTTGTAAATAACGAAATATTTAAACGAAACGCAGTAATGATTGTGTTGGGCACCATACAAAATTTAGAAACACACATAAAGGCCCATTTACATGATACCACTCAGTCGTATGATTTTTCGAAATAAAAATCCGATGAAATTCATCGGACTGTCATAAAGTCGTACCGACATTATTTCTGCATACTTAGGCCATTTACACCATAACACTCAAGTCTTATGAAAACAGCTGTTTAGAATAATAAGCAAATTTATTTTGAAATTTATATTTTATTTTCACTTTCTTTGTTTTTGTTTACCATTTTTTTAATATTACCAAAAAAAAAACAACTCTGGTCCGATGAAAATGGCAAGTTTTTAGAAATGTTTCAAAAACCATCGGACTTCGAAAATGAAATCCTACAGACTGTCAATTTCATAACAAAAGCTTTTTACATTATACGACTTTTTCATAATACTCGAATTTCTGACAGATCGTATTACAAAGTGTGATAGTGTAAACTGGCCTTAATTGATATGAAAATAAAAAAATACGTATTTGTTGGTCTGAGCTATGTTTGTTTACATATATGTACGAGTTTTCATTCAGTGTGTGTTTTTTTCTGAGCTCTGGTTTATACTAAAAATGAAAATAGTAAACTTTAATATGAGTTTAATAAACTTCAATACAAGGAATGTTAAAATCGAAATACATTTCAAGAATACAGGGCAGATCATTGAGGAGAACAATATTGCAGCTTTTTCAAAAGATCCAAGAGCAAGATTTCATTAAGACAGGATACTTGGACTTGGACCCTATATGGCAATGTTTAATCCCAATAAAAATGCCAAGCATTCTTAATAGCAGAAACGGATTAATCATCACAGATTATACTATAGAACAAGAGCCTTAAAAAGACTTATCAAAGAATGTCTGCAGACAACTACACCAACAATATATACTAATTTCAAAGACATTTCCCAGCGGCTCTTAACTTAGAAAATATGCAATATTTATAAATTTGAATTTAAAATATTTTTTTTTTAAATTAATTATTTTCAATTAAAATAAAAATTCTCTTACTCTGATATTACTATGCTACTTTGAAGTTTAAATTTGAAAATAAAGAGGTATATAGTAAATTTTTACAATGATCGGTTGTGAGATTGAACATGTGGCTAACCGTCATACACTCAATCAAGCACTTTTTAAGTAGGTGTTTTTTTTTTTTTTTTTTTTTTTTGTGAATTAATGTTTAACTAAGTAGTAAAATTTAAATGACAAAGTTAACTTTACCCTTTAAACTATCAATTAGTTTTTAATCCGTTGTCTGCCTTTCAAAAAAATTAACTTTTTGTTCATGTTTATTTTCTTTATAAATGATGCATTTTAACTGTGCTACAAATAATAATATATTTTTCTTTTATAAATTACAAAAACGTGCCTAATCATAATTAGAAACGCCATTTCTAATTTTGAAGCAAAATTTTGTAATAAAAAGCCAAAATATATTATACATTGAAATAATTTAAATAAAAAAAAAAATATTTCATTCATATTTCGTATGACATCATTTACATAAATAAAATGTCTACAGTTGTTTTTTTTTTTTTTTTTTGCATAATAAAAATATATTTAATTAACCTCTCTCAAACGTTTTCGTTTTTTTTTTTGTTTTCAAAGAAATTCCAGCAATTATTTTAAAATGAAGTATTTATCATTAAAATGCAAATATTAGTTAAACTTATATACGAAAACGACACGAAATAAATAAATAAATAAAAATATAAATGAAATTAAGAAGAAAATAGAAATACAAATAAAAAAACTAAAGTTGTTTGAGGTTTTGTGATAAAAACAGATAAAATAAATACATATGACAAGAAACCAGAAAAGTAAATATTTTGTTTAAGAAATAAAAGAAATTTTGTTTAAAAAAAAAAACAAGTGTTATTAAAAACTACAAAAAAACAAAACAAACAACAAACGAAGTGCTTTAAATTAAAGCATTTTACGTTTTGTATACTAAATTTATTGTTTTTGGTGACAAAAAATAATGAAATTTCCGGATTATGTACCAAATAATATAGTGGTAAGAAAACATATTTTTAAGAATAATTTATACATAATATTTAGTTAATTTATTACAAAATCAATATTTATTTTGATACGAGTAGTTGTGTAATTTGTATAAAAAACTTGTAGTCATTTACTTTTGTATTGAAAATATTTAGTAGACCATAAAGACTACTACATAATACTACACCTGCTTATTCTATTTGAATTGTGTAAATTTTATAAAAAAAAAAAAAAAAACTAAAAAACAACCCACATTTGGAATTGAATTTGTAAATACAAGCAACTTTGTAGTTTTTATGAATTTTTGGGGTTTGTTATTTTTGTAACCACTAAAAACTGCATTTAATTTTACACGTTTACTGGATTTATAGCCATTTCAATATTTACTTTATTTTGCATGGATTGACATGTGAAGTTTTTATTTCCAAGGCATCTTTATTGCATTAATATTGTAAAACCAAAAATACAACAATTTTTAACGCCCACTCGTGATCATTGAGGCTTATCGTTTAATTTTTCTATACAACAACATTAACAATATAATTTGTATTATTATTGTCCATTTATGATTGTTACATTATTGTATGTATTTTGTATTTTTTTTTTTTTAATTTTTCTTGGGTTCAACCACTTGTCACAGACAGGTGGAGCCGCTTATCTAGTTGATCGTAAAATACAGACAATCGTGTGATAATAAATTAACAATATTTAATCAAGATTTGTTTTTTATTTACTTTTATTTTTATGTAAAAATGTTGTCTCTGTGAATTTTAAATTAGTTTGATTTGAAATTTTAATTAAATTAAAATATTTTTTACATAATTTTAGTATAAATTATTTCAAAAATTAAGATTTAAATATTTTTGATACGAAAAAAATATAGACAGGAAAAGGTAAGTCAGATTAGAAAAACTCCCACATAGACCATCACTAACTGCTGAAACAATTTACTGAATTCTGTCTCAAAACGCTAACACATTTTAGTCATCAACTAATTAATAGTTAATTTAAAGCAGTTATTATACCCTCCACTCCAGTGTGTAGAGGGTATATATAAGTTTGTCATTCCGTTTGTAATAATTAGAAAAAAAATTTTGGATCCCATAAAATATATATATTTGTGATCCTTATAACAACCGGAGTTGATATAGCGATGTCCGTCTGTCCGTCTGTGGAAATCACGATGACGGCATCAATCGAGCAGCTAGGGTGCTCGTTGATATAAAAAATGATTCACTCACATCCTGAAAAGTTTGCTATTTAAAATCATCCAAATCGGTCGATTAGGGCCCGAAATTTGAATGAAAAAAGTCTTGAAAAAATATAATTTTCTATGTTGTTCTTGTCACGATCACGCCCTCAATAGGATAGCTAGGGTCATTGTTTTTAGTGAGAATAATTCACCGAATTCGTGGGAAGATTTCTGTTTCAAAAATCATTAAAATTGGTGGAACAGGTCCAGGGAAATCTCTGAAACATTAAAAAAAAAGGAAAAATATGATATTTCTATATTGTTCTTCTTGTTATTCCAAATGTTGTATTGTTGTCATAGCTGGACTTGTTGTTTTTTTGGTCGTTGTGGTAATAATATAATAAAAACTAACCCTTTGTACATTTTTTACCAACTCTGGTAGAAAAATTTAAAAGTTTCCATTGTTTTGGCATCACTAAAAAAATTTATTAGATCATTTCTGTCATTGTCACGAGCCTGCCTGCAAAGTTTCAGATCGATTGGGTCACGGAAAAGGGGTTAAAATCTACCCAAATTTTTTTTGGCAGACACTAAGAGTTAATATAAAGGGAGTAAAAATTCACCAGCATCTAAAGCAAATACTGCTAAAATACGTAGTTGTTATTAAAAAAAAACAATGTAAATTTGGCAAAAAAAAATTTTATGTATTAATTTATTTAAAGAGAAAAACACAAAAATAACGTTTGATGTTGTATTTTTTGTGTGTAATATTTACATATACATATATACACATATTAAATATTACAAATAATGTACATATATTCTATATATGCCCTGCCGGAGAACGAACTGGTACCTAACTAGTACTAAACTAGTTCAGAAATCACCAGTACTAGTTCTCGACTGTAAACTTTTCTATACCATCTTAATGCTCAAATTAGCATTGAGTGTGCTTGGAAAATTACTAGTACCATTGGTTCTACACGTGTACTAGTACACATGGACCCAATTGGGTGCTTTAGAACCAGTTTGTTACTAGTTCTTTTGTGCTTTTAAAATCACTAGTACCATTGGTTCTAGACGTTTACTAGTACACTTGGATCCAATTGGGCGTTTTAGCACCAGTTTGTTACTAGTTCTTTTGTATAGAAAAATTTCCCATAATAGGTCGATTTACTCCCTTGATGCTACAGTGAAAAGTACTAGTAAATCAAATTAGTTTTTCTGTATTGTTTTATTTATTAAAATACTTAAATACAAAAAAGAAATAACTTAAAACTTAAAAATTAAATAAAATGCCCATTTTTTCAAGGCTGGCTAGACCTTAAGATAAAAAAACAAACTATAAATAATATCGCCAAAAGTTGTTCATGTCGATTTTTCATTTTCAACATTATTTTCTTTTAATTTTTCCACACGATTGGATTTAAAAATTCTTTTTTTTTGCAGTTGAAATGCCTTTCTCAAGGCGGTGTCAGGCTCTTCCGAAAATACAGCAATAGCTTCTAAATAATGAAATATAAAATTTACTCAAAGGATTAAGAAATTTGTTAATTATATGTTCATTTATTAATTTACCTATCAAGGCAGAATAAAAGTTTTCATACTTTTTAATGCCCTGTTTTCCGTGCGTACCATCAACGTTAAAAACATGGATTAAGTTGTGTCCCAAAATTGAATTTAGGTATCGTCCAACATTCCCTTTTAACAACGATTTCATTCGTCGTATCTGCGAAAAAGCAAACATTAATATATATATTTTTTTAATTTAATAGATGTACTAACATAAGGATCTGCCTGTGACTGCATTAAAACATTCAGCTCACTTAACTTTTCTTTTGTTGTTATAGGAAAGATTTCCATGATGTCATCCAGAATTTGATTTTGCGAAACTATTTTTGAAAGCAGCACTTTGTGTTCCGCTAATATTTCGATCATGCTGTTGCTTTGCCGGTCAATGGTATCTAATAAAAGACATATATTTATAAAGCTATAGAAGAGAACTTATATTTATAAAATAACCTTGTAGACTTTGAACTTTTGCTGAGAGCTCTTCACAATGAACGCACTTTTTGTTATCTAAAAATAAAAAGGTATACCATAAGACCGGTTATTACAACATTTCAATCAATTTAAGACAATTTAAAACCTACCTTTTGGATAATATTTCAATGTCGCTTTTGAAGGCTGTGGGTCGAGGTCCTTTGGCATGTCTGCGGTAAGCAACTGTGCAAAAGAGGAAGAAGTATAAAATTATTTACAGATGGCAGACAAATAAATTTGTATTGAATATCTTTAAGTGAAAATCTTTCGATTCCACCTAATGTTAAATCTGTCTGATATATCCCGAGCTGAACAGAGTCTATGGGCTCTTGAAAAAAACTTTCAGTATTTAAAATAGGTCTTCCTTCAACCAAATGTTCATATCCTCTTATAAATTTCTCAATTTTTATTGGGATGTGTGTGCGTACCGAACAAAAATTATTAGGGCTTTTTGTTGAAAAATAGCAGTCATTAATAAATACCCCAGCTATTTCGTTTCCAATGTAAGCAAAGTCACTTTTTTCGGTTTTTGTGAGTATTTCATATTTTTCCTTATTTACAATTTGTTGAAGAATCCCGGTTGGTTTTCGTACATGTTTCTTCAAAATCTGTAATTTATTTTCGAAATCGTAAGCGGAAAATGAGTAAAGGGGTCCATACTTTTCTGCGCAGGATGTTATGTGTAGAAGATTATGCACATTGAATGAAACGCTATTTTCACCAAAAACAATTGGAAAATTTTCCACAAATAGCTCTAGCAGCTCGTTTGCTTGACTTATATTGGAAGCTATTTGGCGAGGATTACAAAGTAATCTATATGCACAATGGAGAATCAAAAAAGTATAGTAAATGTCTTCGTGTACATTTTCATATAGTGCAATTATGCCAGTGTAAGCTAAAAATTGATGGAACTCAGTTGCCTTCCAGTTGTGTATGTCATCCAAAGTTCTTGGTTTTCGCGGAAATTCTTTTGGAATCCATTTGCGCATGTTAATTAACGCTGAGGATATATGAGTTATGTTTGCTTTTGGAGTTTTTTGTAACGTTTTTTTATTAATTATCCGAAGAAGAATTTTTTTTGTAACACCTAAATCAATTAAGTGCATGCTGTCTAAAGGTGTTTGTGTAATCATTTTTAAGCCAATTTTTTCAAGCGGAGTTTGTTTCCGCAAAAATGATTGGTTGTGATGCTCGGGATATTTTCTTACTGAAAAATCTTCATCCGAAATTGGATTTCCGCGAACTGTGCTGTATGTTAGTATGTTATTTATTTTTTTTGCTACCTGAGTGCATTTCGTGCACCCGTGTGAGGAGGTATGTCCAGGAATGCAGCAAACAAAAGATTTTGCTGGTGTATCACAGCACAAGTTTCGAAATTCAAGGTCAATAGTTTTACTTAAAATATGCAGTTTACCATTTAACAAATTTACTTCCATAATAAATTCTTTTAAATAGTCCTCAACGCAAAGTGGTTTACCAGGCCCCACATAAATACCTACTGGCATCGGTAATATTTTTTCTTTAACATTTACTACTTTAATCAGAATAGGCCAGAGCTGCATTCTGGAACTCTTGAATAGTGGAATGCCATCAACATTTATTTCTAGTTCGACTTTTGGATAGTTTTGTAAAGTATTTTCCACTCTGTTAAGCTGATTTTCGATGCCTATATAGTGGAAAATGCCTGGGGGAACACTTCTAACTTCAATTTTCTTTTTCTCTCCTAAAAGCCCTTCTACTGACAGCGGAACATCCATGCCTTCTTCTGACAAAATTGCAAACAATTCTTCAGCGCAGCTTCTCGTAGGTTTAGTTTTAATTATCCACTTTTTTAACTTTTGCTTTAAAGTAAGCTTTGGTAGTTCTGGAATATTTCGCAATTTATCTTCTTGATTGCTTTCTTCTTGTAAGCACGGTTGAGGGCCAATATTATTAACAAAATCTAATTCTTCACATTCTTTAATATTTTCTTCCGAATTTTCGCGTTGCAATACTCTATTTTTATATAAACTTATTTGATTTTTTAATTTTCTTTTAAAATATCTTTTAGAAGCACTCATTTTAAAAATTACCTTTTAATAACTTTTGTAAAATAAACTGTTTTACACACGAGCGACTCAAATAACACAGCACACTTAAATGAAAGGGGAAAAACATGTTTTGCAATAATAAAATGTTTTTTCTTTATGCATGCTTGCCACATTATTAAGCCTGTTATCGTGCTCTTGTGTGTACGGCAGCACTTAAAAAAATAAAGAAATGCAAATGAAAATTAGCATTTCGTATTTAAACATATTTTTTAATAATATAGATGGCATAAATCAACGATTTGAAATCAAATTTAAGAAGCATTATCAAAATACAAATATGCCAATTTTTTTTTTGTTACTCAAAAATATTTATAGAATATTCTATCAATCTACAAGTGGTGCCCTAGTACTACATCAAGCACTAGTATTTTTATATAAAAACTCTAACCCCGTTTGCACTACTGTCTTTTGTTCTAGTAATTGTACTAGTAGCTTTTAGACAATTGACGCATATTCTCCTGAAGGGTGTATGTATATCCATAATAACTACATGTTAGAATAAATCGGTATATTATTTTATTTACATAAAACTCTGCAATATTTTGTTGTGGGGGAAAATACATTTCTTTTGCATTAACAGAGTGTCACTTCATTTTGCTCAGCGTGACTATGCCACAGTAGATGGCGCCACAATTTTTGTTCTAATTAGCTTTGCAATTGTTATTTCTATTTTAACATGAATGTCAACATTTGCAATTAGATATCAAACTTCATTTCGCACAGTGTTGCTATGCCACAGTAGATGGCGTCGCAATTTTTGTTCTAATTAGCTTTGCAATCGTTATTTCTGTTTTAACATGAATGTCAATATTTTTGACTAGATATCATACAGAACAATGTTAAGAGTATACACGTGCTGGTCTTTTATTTCATACGTTTTTTCATTATTCTTTTACAAATATGAACATAAGTTTGGCATATTAATATTTTGTTGTCTTCACAAAATGGAGTTACCGAGTTCATCAATGAGTTTTTTGTTTTCAAAACAATTCTACATACTTATATAGAATTATTATTCTGCTTTACCTACAAAATATCTGATTTTTAAAAATTGTTTATAATTACTAAAGCATTATTATTCACATAAATACAATATTACACTTTTTAAATTTTCCGTTCAAATTTTAGAAAATATCAATTCTAAAAACTGGAATTAAAATTTCAAATTATAAATTAGAAAATATTAATTGAATTTCAGAAAATCATATCAAAACGTCGGAAATAATAATTTTAAATTTAAAAGACATCAATTACATGTTTAATATATAAATTTTATTCGTTAAACACAAATTGAAATTCCAAAAAAAAAAAAAAAAAACACTAAATATTTTTACATTTAACAAATGTTTACATTTAAAGAAATATTGCCATTCAGGAGAAATTAATAGCATTTCAGTACCGCGATACAGTAACTTCTTTTAACGATAGTCGAATCGTTAAAAAAAGAAAATAGCAAAATTATCAGTAAAATTTTTAAACGATATTCGCTATCGTTAAAGTCAGCTGTTGTTGTTATCTAAACGACAACCATTTTTGTGTTGTTTATTCAATCGATAAAAACTTAAATTTTTAGGTCGAAATGTCGTCATACATAAATAAAAATCATAAAATAGTGAAAATATTTTGCTTTTGTTAAAAAACTTTTTTATATAAATAAAAAAAATTAAATAGCATATTCAATTCATTATTTCATTTTCAAATAAATAAACAGAAATATTAGTAAAAAAAATAAAGATATTAAACATAAACATAAAATCATCCTGTCAAAGACCAAGTGATTTGTTTTTTTTTTTTATTCTTCTTTGTGTTTTTCGCTTATTTTGACAGAGATGCCACTCATTTACAATTTAAATAAATAGATAAATAGATTGGTCGACTGTCGTTAAGATGTATGTAGATACTTAGTGAATCACTTAATCCTTAGTGCAGACAACAATAGCTGTCGATATATTTTGCGATTGTGGGATCCGTTGAAATTTACAGAATCGGATTACAGAAAACATTAAGTTAAATTCAATGAATTTTAGAGAACCTCAAATGATACTTAAGAATTGCGAACATAAAAATTGTTACATAAATAAACGCAATTTGATGAGAATGTTATTTATATATAAATTTTCATAATTTTTTTTTTTTTGATGAAAATTTGAAGTTTTTCAGCAAATAAAGATAACAAATTATTTTATTTAAAATGTTTAGGACATTTGGTTTTTTGCGTTTGGCGTCCCTAATTTTAATATTTATTATTATAATATTCAAAGCTATTGACCGCTAGGTGTGCTGTGAGTTTAACCTGTTCACAAAATCACAGTTTAAAAAGCTAAATACTAGGAAAATTTTGAAGAAGTCGAAAATAAAATTAGGTGTTTTTTTAATTACTACACCTTTTACAATTGTATTTCAGAAAAAATCAATTGAATTTCAGAAAGTATCAGTTGTGTTTCAGAAAACATTAATTGATTTTCAGAAAATATCAATTGTATTTCAGAAAGTATCAATTGTATTTCCGAAAACATCAATTGATTTTCAGAAAGTATCAATTGAATTTTAGAAAACATCAATTGAATTTCAGAAAATATCAATTGTGTTTCAGAAAACATCAATTGATTTTCAGAAAATATCAATTGTGTTTCAGAAAGTATCAATTGTATTTCAGAAAACATCAATTGACTTTCAGAAAGTATCAAATGTATTTCAGAAACTATCAAATGCATTTCAGAAAATATCAACTGTATTTCAGAAAACATCAAATGTATTTCAGAAATATCAAATGTATTTCAGAAACCATTAAATGTATTTCAGAAAAATTTAAATGTATTTCAGAAAACATCAAATGTATTTCAGTAATTATCTAATGTATTTCAGAAAACATTAAATGTATTTCAGAAAACATAAAATATATTTCTGAAATTATCAAATGTATTTCAGAAAATATCAAATGTTTTTCAGAAAACATCAAATGTATTTCAGAAATTATTAAATTTACTTCAGAAAATATGAATTGAATTTCAGAAAATATCAATTGAGTCTCAGAAAAATAGCCAGAACGCTATATAAAAATATATTTTTTAAGTTTAAAACTGGATTTGTAATATTTCTTGAGAACTGCATATCGTCATCTAAGATGCAAAAGGCCGTAATTAATATTTTTATTTTTTTACAGGAGAAGCAAAAAACATTATTAAACAAAAACTACTTCAAACTTAATACCCAAATTTTAGAATCAAGCTGAAAAATAAAGATAGATTTTTATTAATGAAAACAAATTTATGGTAAATTAGTAGTTTTTAAGTAAAAGCCCGTAACTATAATACGAAAAGTCAATTTTTAACTTTTTGCATTTTAGGTGACTATATAAACGTGTCTTTTTCAAAATGATGACTTCAAAATCGGTCAAAATTCTATACTGCTGTTTATATTGTAGCTGATTATTAAATGAAGTTCTCATCTTCTTTCGATTAAAAGGCCGCCCTTGATACTTTATTTTCCAGTGCATAACAAATAAGTGCAAATATTGCTAAACATTTTCTGCGACTCCAAATCACTTATAGAAACAATAATAACTTTTCGGTATTGTAGGGTAAACTACTTTTTATTTCTGAATTTCAATTGATATTTTCTGAAATTAAATTTATATTTTCTGAAATACATTTAATAGTTTCTGAAATACATTTGATGTTTTCTGAAATACATTTGATTCTTTCTGAAATACAATTGGAGAAGGTGTAGATGTTTACACATCTCCCCTGTGATCGGACTCGCATTGATTTTTTTTTTTTTATTTAATATTAAGTTGGAACAATCACCTAAACAAATTTTTTATATAAAACGTGATTAAAGCACTTCTTTTATAATAAAAATATATTAACTGATTAAAAAAAATAAACTTCAATTAAAAACAATTTTTTTAAAAATATTGTTTTTTAAAATTTTATTAGATTTTTAAAAAAAAAATTTAATCGGTTAATCTATATAGTTTTTTACAACCAAAGAAAATTATTCGAATGAATACCTTGATATTTCGTACCCAACTCATAAAATTAACCGTAAAAGTAACTATTCTACAAAAACAGAATTGTAAAAAAAAACTAAATCGATTAATCTATATAATTTTATACATCAAAAGAAGATTATTCGAGTGGATACCTTAATATTTTGTATGGAGTATTTGCGTTTTTGTTATCGTAACCAACTCTGCAAACTAACCGTTAAAGTAAATATTGTATAATTAAGCAATTAATCCGTACAAAGGGATTTGATCGTTTCGTTATTCTTAAAATTTCTTAGTCGAACGAATATTATTCGGTGAATAAAACTTAGTGCTTAGTACCGAGTTTTTTTTTTGATTTTTTAATGTGTAAACATCTATACGCTCAGGGAGGAAAAATCTATTTCACAATACAATCACAAAAACAGCGTAAAAAGTAAGAAGTAAGGCAAAAACGGTGTGAGGTATGAGTGTATTGGTGAAAAGATTATGATATAAAATTGTTTAAGCTAATTCAACAACCATTTGCTCTAAAACGTTAAAAATGTTACAATATCAACGTATAACATAAACACAATCCAACAACCCCACAAGTATAAGCAGAGCACCTGCAGTTGTTTGCTATAAGTGATACATAGATGTCACTTGCTGTTGAATTTTACAAAATTGCAATTGGAGTAGTTTGTTATTCCATTAATTTTGTGAAATATATTCGTGCTGATGTACAAATGTCATAAATAACATAAATTGTAAATATTGAAACTTAAATTTTGAGAGCTGGTTGTTTCTTTTTATAAAATAAACTAATAATAAAAATATTAAAAAAAAATCAATGTGAATCCGATCACTGGGGTGATGGGTAATTATTAATTATTTTTAATTAATTATCTAAGTATTATTAATTAATTATTTAATTATTATTATTTAATTATTTTTAATTACTAAATGTTTACACATCTCCCTTGCGATCGGCCTCACATTAATTTTTTTTAGTCGACTCTTTAAAGAATTTTCATGGATTTCCTCTTATTTTGGGTACTCGACTCTATTAAATTTTAAGAATTACTGCAATGTTCAATTACTTAAAATTAATTTACAAAACGAGTACTCGACTACTAATCAATCTAAATTTATACGTTATTCTTAGTATGTCATTTGAAATTGCTGGAGTTGTTTTTCGTCTAGTATTACTCGATTAATCGAACGTAGATTATTCGTCAGTATGGGTACTCGACTTGTAAAAGTAACTAACCTATGGATAATCAATATAAATTTATTCGTTATTCTTAACATGCCATTTAAAATTAATCCAGTAATTATTCGAAGACTGACGCTTTCAATTGTTACTGAATTAATTGAAGGAAGATTATTTCAGTGGATTCCTTTGTGCTTAATACCGAGTGTTTTCTTGGGGGGAGCGAGGTTAATCGACTATTTAAACTATTTGCATGCATTTAATTTTTAGAAATCGGCTCGTAAAAGTAACAACTCTATAATTATTCGATTAACCAATAAAAATTTATTCGATTGATTAATATTTTTAATATGCGATCTGCAATAACTCGAGTTCGATTCGTCTAATATTACTCGACTAATCAAATGGAGTTTGTGCGTAACTTAATGCCGAGTATTTTTTTTTTTTTTTTTTTTTTTTTTTTTTTTTTTTTTTATGGAGGATATTCTATTCTTTAAAGTATTTGCATGTATTTCCTCTTTTTATACTTAACTTGTAGTTAGCCGATTATGCGATATTAATTTATAAATGTAAAGCATAAAACGAAACTTTCACTTCAAATTACAGCTATATTGGCAATATGGATAGTCGACTCGTGAAATTAACTACTCTACGATTAATCGATTAACCAATATAAATTTATTCGGTTTATTCATTACTAGCTGGGTCCGGTCTGCGTTGCTGGCCCTAAGAAAACATTTGATTTTTATATTTCATCTAAATTTTAATACACAGTGTCGAACAAAAGTAAAGCACGAATCAGATATCTAAAGGTGCAGTCCACTCCCCTCCGCCCACAGACCAAAAATCAAATACCAGACCTCACAGTGTCGCCTGCTAAGCTATTCTGAAGATGCCCTGAAAATTTCATTAAAATCGGTCAATCCATTTTTATATATACAGATGCCATTAATGGTACAATATTAAAATTTGATTTTACCATGACCACTCGCCCATCCGCCCACAGACCAAAAATCAAAAATCAGACTTCACAGTGTCAGTCTGAAGATTGCCTAATATTTTCATCAAGTTCGTCCAGCCATTTGAGAGTCCATACAGAACATACATACGCACATACATACATCCATCTATATATATATATATATATATATATGCCTATATAGATTTTCAATATGCCATTCGATTAGTTATTCGTCTAATATTACTCGGTTAATTGAACGAAGATTAAGATATGAATAATCGATATAAAACATTTGATTATTAGTTATTCATAACATGTCATTTAAAATTACTCCAGTAATAAATTGCCTAACATTTATCAATTAATCGAACAAAGATTATTCGAGTAGATACTTTAGTACTCAGTACCGAGTATTTATATATATTTTTTAGAGGTTTTTTGAAACTTTAAAGTATTTGCATGCATTTTCCTATTTTTTTTCTTTTTTTTTTCGTAATTATAAATTTATTCATAATATGCGTTATTCGATATTCGCGATTCGAAATTACTGCAATTTTAAATTACTTTAAAACTTATTTTGTGATTTAGGTACTCTTTTATTATTTGATATAAATTTGTTCGATTTATTCGTTATTTTTATTATGTCATTCAAAATTACTTGGCTAATTATTCGTCTAATATTCCTCGATTAATCGAACGGATATTATTCCGGTTGACAACTTAATACTAGTATCGAGTATTTACATTTTTATTTTTTTTTTTTTTTTGGTTATTCGACTCGTTTGGGTACTCGACTGGTTAAAGTAACTAGTCGATTAATATTCGGTATACATTTATTGGAATAATAATACGTTGTTCCACTTTTTATACCCTATACCACTATGTGGTTTGGGTATAATGACTTTGTGCTGCTGTTTGTAACAACCAAAAATATTTGACCTAGACCCATCTTTAATTATACCGATCGAATCAGAATCACTTTCTGAGTTGATTTAACAATGTCCGTCCGTCCGTCCGTCCGTCCGTCTGTGTGTCCATGTAAAGCTTGTAATCAAACTGCAGGTCGCAAATATAAATGTATTTTGATGAAATTTGGTACATAAGCTTTTATCGGCCTTGGAATGAACGCTATTGAAATTGGTGAGAATCGGTCCATGTTCAGACCTAGCCCCCATACAAATTACCCATATGAAATCGACATAAATTGCCATAAGATCCGAATTGTCATATAGATCTTACTCAAATTGGGTTTGTATGCTTGCATTACATCCATTAATGAGTAGTCCAAAAATGATCCCTTTGACCCCATATAGAGCTGCTTCCCGATCTTCACTTAAATCTATTAAAAAACAAAAATATTGCACTGATTCTTCTCAAATTTTGTTTGTATATATTTTTGCAAAATACAAGAGACTTTACCAAACATGATCAGGATCGGTCCATTTTTGGACCAAGTCCCTATATAGATATAGCATCCGATATGAACTTTTTCATATCTGCAGCCAAAAAATTTAATAAAAATCCCACTCAAATTTGGTTTTTGCTTATTTTCTATGTCCAGTTAGTTGGGCCTAAGAGATAGGGTCTCTAAACGCATGGTATAGGGTATCGTATAGTCGGTCAAGACCGACTATAATTTTCTTACTTGTTTAACATCCAGTTTTTTTTTTTAATTTCCAATGTTTCGGTTAAAAAAATGTTAACGAGCAACTAACTGGATATCATGATAACACTAACCAACAAGTTTTTGGACTGGAGCAACCAAATATCTTTCCTAGGTTAATTTGGTGGGCTGAATACGAATCTGTAATTGGTTTTTCTCTATCACGTCAGGTTTTCGAGATACAAAAAAAATGGTTTTATTCGTTTTTTACGTAAAAAATCACTACTTTATTTAAAAATCAATGAATTTTCAAAAGCGAATGGCGTTATTTGAACGTCGTTTCTATTTTGTTGGCTCATTTAAATCTTCATTAAATCTTGGTGAGCACACTCCCCTTGTTCGTCGCTCACCGCATCTAGGTTTTGTGGAAAAAGATCTAAATGCATTTTGAGTGACATTCGTGCCCCTAATTCGTGATAATTATATCCTATACCTTGGGTATAGTATAATGACTTTGCGCTGCTGTTTGTAACTACCAAAAATATTTGACCTAGACCCATCTTTAATTATACCGACCGAATCAGAATCACTAAATTATTCGATTTAACGATGTCCGTCCGTGTGTCCGTCTGTGTGTCCATTTAAACCTTGTAATCAAACTGCAGGTCGCAATTATGAATATATTTTGATGAAATTTTGATGAAATCGACATAAATTGCCATAAGATCCAAATTGTCATATAGATCTTACTCAAATTGGGTTTGTATCTGTTTATTACATCCATTAATGAGTAGCCTAAAAATGATCCCTGGGACAACTCTTAATCATAGGCCCCATATAGAGCTGCTTCCCGATCTTCACTTAAATCTATCAAAAAACAAAAATATTGCACTGATTCTTCTCAAATTTTGTTTGTATTTATATATTTGCAAAATACAAGAGACTTTACCAAACATAGTCAGGATCGTTCCATTTTTGGGCCTAGTCCCCATATAGATATAGCATCCGATATGAACGTTTTCATATCTGCAGCCAAAAAAATTAATAAAAATCCCACTCAAATTTGGTTTATACTTATTTTCTATTTCCAGTTAGTAGGACCTATGAGATAGGGTCTCTAAACGCATGGTATAGGGTATCGTATAGTCGGTCTAGACCGATTATAATTTTTTTACTTGTTTTTCAATAATTCAGCAAAAATTTCTCTGTGATTTTAATTCTTATTGTTTCCAAAAAAAAACTGTACACGATGCTCTTAAAAGATTTCCAGGCTGCATATTCTTTCTCCAATAAACATTGTGAAAAATTGTTATCATTCAATAGCTTCCTGATCTGAGGCCCAACAAATATGCTTTCTTTGATTTTAGCATATGAAACTTTAGGAAACACCGCTAACGAATATTTAAATGCTGCACCATCTTTGTCCAGAGCCTTGACAAAGTTCTTTAAAAGGCGTAATTTTATGTGCAGCGGCGGCAGAAGAACGTCATTTGGATCAATTAATGGTTTATTTGAAATGTTTTGTTTTCCTGGTTAACACTCAGTTCTTTTTGGCCACTCTGTTCTGACGCAATGATATCATGTAGCGCGACTAGCCCATAAACAAAGGAAACAACAGTATTTTGTGAAACCTCCAATGACCTGAAATATATTAATTTGCAGTTATTTACAATGGTCTATACTAAAGGGTCCGCCATCTAACGTTTTTTTTTTTTCAACTAGTGCTTATTTCGTGAATGGTAACACTTAGCTCATGTCTGATTTAACAGATAATTAGTTTTATCCTTCCGCTGAACGAATATGGTTGTGTATACGCTTGAACAACGCTGGGAAATATTGCGACATTACTTTGAAAATCATGGTAATGTTGCAGAATTTGTGCGAAAATTGCGTACGGATTTTGGAAGAAGAGAAGCACCGTCAGCTCTGTATGTTCGTTACCTTGTGAAAAAAGTGAAAGAAACTGGCATCCTCATCGATAAACCAAAGCGTGAAAAGCCAAAAACAGTGCGTACACCCGAGAATATTGCTGCTGTGGCAGAATGTGTGCGTGAAGCGCCATCAACATCAATTCACCGTCGTTCTCAAGAATTGAACATTTCGGAGGCATCATTGAGACGATTTTTGCATAAAGACCTTGGTATGACGCCATACAAAGTCCAATTCAGGAGTTGAAGCCAACTGACCATCCAAAACGTTTTCGCTTCGCTAAATGGACCTGCGATCGACTTACAGAAGCTGCCGATTTTGCCAAAAAAATCATCTTTTCAGATGAAGCTCATTTTGATCTTGGCGGGTATGTAAACAAGCAAAGTTGTCGCATTTGGCGCACAGAAAACCCGCACGCATACATTGAAAAGCCGATACACCCAAAACGAGTCACTGTTTGGTGCGGATTTTGGTCCAGAGGCATAATTGGGCCATTTTTCTTCGAAAATGAGCAAGTAGTGGCCGTTACAGTGAATGGCGATCGTTATCGGGCCATGTTGAACGAATTTTTGTTCACAAAAATTGAAGAGGAGGATATTGGCAACATTTGGTTTCAACAGGACGGCGCTACGTGCCACACAGCTGAAGCTACACTCGATGTTTTGCGCCCTGTTTTTGAAGATCGCCGCAGAGCTGATGTCGTTTGGCCACCTCGGAGCTGCGATTTGACACCGTTGGACTATTATTTGTTGGATAAGTGTTACGCCAACAAGCCAGAGACAATTGACGCTTTAAAGGACAATATTCGTGAATCCATTGGTGAAATACAGCTGCACACAATCGATAATGTGCTTAAAAATTGGACCGATCGTGTAGGCTACTGCATGGCCAGCCGAGGCAGCCATTTGAATGAAGTTATTTTCCATTATTAACCGGAAGGATTGTACTTTCAAATAAAAAAAGAAATTTGAGATAATATTCAGTAGTTTCTTTTTATAGCATTTTCCAAAAAAAAAAAAAATTATTTGGCGGACCCTTTATATATACAAAGAAATTTAAATAACTTACCTTAAGGTCACCACAGATCTTCCACTTATGATCGTTGTATTTGAGTAATCTCAAAATTTCAGTCATTGATTCTTAATTTTTCTTTGTATTAATGGCATGTATGGCTGGTTTTTCATTCCCAATATGCAAAAGAAGAGCCTTTAACTGTACTTAGAGCCATTATTAAATAATCTCCATTCAGTTTTGTCATATGGCTGGTTCATTTTTTGAAATAAACTATCAACATCAGTACAGTATAGAATAGAGTGTTTCTTTTCATAATATGCAGCCAATTCCAAGCTTCAATCTCTACACATTGCATGCATGAAGCTAGTAATTCTGCGTCTTGCTTCGTTAAATGTAAATCCCGAATTAGATTATTCAGCTCAGCTTGAGTCACTATATGGCGTTCATCATCAGCCTCATACAAACTACCACTGCTGGTGAAAGACGACTGGTAATTTATCATTTGGTGGACGTTGAACTGTTTCGAATTTTTCATATTGAATCCAGCAACTCTTGTGAAACAGAAATAACAATCGGTTTGGTGGTTACTTGACTCTCTCCAAAGTACAGGAATTGAAAAATCGAAATAGATCTCCTTGCCATCTGACCACTTGTATAAAACAGTTCTGCAACTATGGCAAAACATTGTCGGTGTTCACGCTTTGTCCAAGTTTCTGACAGCTAAACCAAAATAATATAAATGTGCATATTTTAATGATTCTGGTATTGCATATCCTTTTTTTTCCAACCAAATATTCACCACACACAAAGCAAAAATAGATTGAATCAGTAACGCACGATCTGCCTGACATGCTTAAACGCTGCTATTATGAAGACTTTGAATGAATGTGGGCTTCTGTCAAATTAATAGTTGTGAAATTACTGTAAAGCAGCAATACTGACAGCTGTTTTACAGTATTGCCAGCATGCGATAAAAATTAACAAGATTCGAATTCAACGCACCCAGATTAGTTAAAAAACATGCTTCGTCTCTGCCAGTGTTGCCATAATTTGAAATTGAAAAGATGCTAAACTGCAAAAAAAAAGATGTTAAAACGTACTGGAGTCAAAATAAAAGATGCTAAATTTTTTTTATATTTCATTACCTTTTGATTGAAAAATTAAGTACTTATTAATTAATTCTTTCGTTTTTAAATTGAAAAATGAATATAAAACATAAGTTTCGATGATTTATATTTTTAAAATTATAAATAAAATTATTTTGAATTTCTTCTGTAATTTTTTTAAACATCAAACTGAGTTTTATAAATTTTAAATTAAATATTTTTAATTTTAGAGAGATTTTTTTTTTAATTTCATATATAACAAAATTTTAATTATAAAAAGATACGAGTATATTAACTACAGTAATTGGTTTATGGAAACTATTATTTCCGTGATGGCTTCATCTTCAAGTTCTTGGCTCTGAAATTTTTCTGACCATCGACTTTTATCAGCGACATCGCTCGGTATATTGTAAGTGTAACAGCACCCATTTTTCAATTTCAAACCTTCAATTTCAAACTTTGGCTTTTTTTAATGCAGTTTTATTTTTTGGCAGTCGACATTTTACTTCATTCAAAACTGTAGTTCTTGTTTACATTCTTCTATTTCAAAATGTTTTGTTATATTTGTTGAAAGAAACGAGCAGAGTGCTTAAAAGAGTAGTAAACAAATTTCTCGTATTACACTTTGAGAAATTAAAATTAAAATTATGTATTCAAAAATAATGAAAAAAAAAAAATATAAAAAAAGATGTTAAAAGCAATCTTATTAATAAAAGATGCTAAGTTAGCATCTAGCATCTATTCATAAATTTTGGATGCTAAGCGACAAAAAAAGTTGCTAAATCTAGCAACTAAAATGCTAAAATGGCAACACTGGTCTCTGCAGTCAATTATTTTTTTTTCTTTAAATTTGTAGACCGGTGTAATATTTAATATTGAAAAGACATCGAATTAATCGGCACTATATACTACAATAGTGTTTTAATTACGGTATGATTTGTGCTATAGTCATTCTTAAGCGATTGGTATAGTTAAAAATTATTTCATTTCTCACCAGGCCCCTACCAAGGAGATCGGACGGAAATCATATAAATTCTTTAATTTATCATTTTTACTAACTATTTTATTTTGCGTATTTAATTTTTTAACACAAATTTAAAACCTCTCAATATTACACAATCAAGTTGGAAATTTCCTAAAGACCTTTTCAGTATATACTGAGTGACACCTCATGACAGTTCATGAATTCTTCTTATACTTGTTAACAAAGTCGGCAGAAAAAACCTGCAGGTTGTCAGTAGCTATGACCGTTTAATAACATTTAAATAAGGTGTCTTTATATTACTCTTAAGGTTTAGTCTTATGTTCATTGTCAGCAAATTTCAAGCCGCCAACTAAATAATCACTTGTTTTAAGGTTATAAATTGAGCTAGCTCAAATGATTGATCTGTTATTTATTATTATAAACTTCCTCTTGTGAAAAAAATTTATTTAATTTATTATGTTTTTTTTATTCACTTCAAACAAAAATATTTAAATATTAAAATTTCCTGTTGAATTTTTATATATATTTTTCAAATTTTATACAAATTACATAATAACAACAAACATATACAAAAAATAAACTTCGAAACCATTTAAGGTTTGTAAAGAGTTTTTATGCACTTCCGGTAAAATTTCAACTAACAGGACAGGAATATAAATAATATTTATTGTTAGAACTAACTAAAATGTGATTTATGTTTTATATTAAATGATTAATTTTTTTATTTCGTTTCCTTTTTGTTGCAGGGTGATCGTACAACATGGGAATATCATACTGTTTCGGTAACTCGTGTACCGGGTTATGGTTTTGGTATTGCTGTTTCCGGTGGCCGTGATAATCCTCATTTTGCTAATGGTGATCCTTCTATAGCCGTATCAGATGTTTTAAAAGGCGGTCCCGCCGAAGATCGTTTACAGTAAGTTTCCATTATTCTTTTAAATACTTATTAAAGGTTTTAAGTAGTTGAATTTCATTTTACCATAATTATTTAAAAGAACATATGTTCAAACCTTCTTTTGTTGCAACAAAAATAACAATTCTTTACAATATCCATGTGCCTTCATGAATATTTATTTAAGAATTTCAGTAAATATGTCTGTAGAACTGTTGAAAAAAAAATATACAAATATTCATATGTTTAGTTGCAGTTGTTGGAGTTTGTTTACAAGGCAAGATAAGCACGTTTTTGGATTTTCCTCAGAGCAAGAGGGTGTCAAAGAATGCAGTACAGGAAATTCATTTCAATTACTTTTTTATGCAGTTATTCTATGTTGCTTTTTTCGGTTATTTTTTTATTATCTAGATTCTTTCGGATTCATAAATTTGTTTAAGGTAGTCATGTTTATGTTTTTTGGGGCAGAGATTTCGTTTGTTCTGCTTTTTACATTTTGTTTTTTTTTTTTAATGTTAAGATAAGATAAACACAAATTCAAGTAATATACTTCATAACTAAAGAATTTTGGTATGTAATACCCTACACCTAGCCTTTATGACGGTGCCCAGTAATATTTTGAATACTTAAAATTTCGATGCCTTGGAAATCACCAAACAAAGATTAATAAAAAATTTCATAAATTTTTTTAAGTATTGTTCGTCTAAAAAAGTTTCTCTTTTTATCTTAACACCCCGTTTATTTCTATAATTTTTATATTTTTTTATTACTGGAATTATTTAATTCCTTACTTTCAATTCTGCTACTTTTTTGAAAAAAATTTTTTTTTCAAATTCTTGAACATTTCTTATGTTTTCAAATACATGTCGGCCATAAAGCTAAGAATTGCCATTATGAACATTTTTCTCTTATTTTTGTTAAGAATAAAGAGAGAGTAAATCATTAATATGAGCAGTCTACCTAAGAATTATTATTATCTCTAATTCGATACTAAAGAAAACATATGGCAAACAAATTAAGTTTGTTAATCCTGTTTGTTTCCTTAACAGCACAAATTTAATTTTGTTTTCGTTTACCTTCTTATTCGTACTTAACGTGACCAACAATTTTTGAGTAGAAAGTTGAATCTGTAGAACTGTAAGACAGAATAATAAAATTAATGGGAAATTAGATATCGGTGTTTATAAAAATTTTTTTTTTAAGAATAATGGAAAAATTAAAAAAATTTACTTTTCTCAAAAAACGGCTCTAATATTTTTGGAATGAAAATTGAATTGGCATTGGAAAGATCATAGTTAGTTCGCTTCTATTGCGAAGTTCAATAATAAAAATGTTTATCGAAATTATAGTCACAAATGAATAAATCCAATTCTTGCTAAAACTCCTCTTTATGATATTTATTACACGTAACACAAAAAATTTTTGAGTACAAAATGTTGTGTTGTTTTTGTACTCAAAAATTTTTTTTCCCGAATTTTTTATAGCGATAAAGGTGAATCATATCAATAACTTTAATAGAGCTGAATTAAACTCTTTATACCTTTATACCACTTCTGATCAGGGTATAAAGGGTTTGTATTGATGTCCGTAACTACCAAAATAAAGGGTCCGCCAAATAACTTTTTTTATTTGAAAATGCTATAAAAAAACTACTGAATATTATCTCAAATTTCTTTTTGAAGGTACAATCCTTCCGGTTAATAATGGAAAATAATTTCATTCAAATGGCTTCCTCGGCTGGCCATGCAGTAGCCTACACGATCGGTCCAATTTTTAATCACATTATCGATTGTGTGCAGCTGTATTTCACCAATGGCTTCACGAATATTACCCTTTAAAGCGTCAATTGTCTCTGGCTTGTTGGTGTAACACTTATCTTTGAGGGCACCCCACAAATAATAGTCCAACGGTGTCAAATCGCAGCTCCGAGGTGGCCAAACGACATCAGCTCTGCGGCTGATAATGCGATCTTCAAAAACAGGGCGCAAAACATCGAGTGTAGCTTCTTCTGTGTGGCACGTAGCGCCGTCCCGTTGAAACCAAATGTTGCCAATATCCTCCTCTTCAATTTTTGTGAACAAAAATTCGTTCAACATGGCCCGATAACGATCGCCATTAACTGTAACGGCCACACCTTGCTCATGTTCGAAGAAAAATGGCCCAATTATGCCTCTGGACCAAAATCCGCACCAAACAGTGACTCGTGGTGGGTGTATCGGCTTTTCAATGTATACGTGCGGGTTTTCTGTGCCCCAAATGCGACAATTTTGCTTGTTTACATACCCGCCAAGATCAAAATAAGCTTCATCTGAAAAGATGATTTTTTTGGCAAAATCGGCATCTTCTGTAAGTCGATCGCAGGCCCACTTAGCGAAGCGAAAACGCATTGGATGGCCAGTTGGCTTCAACTCCTGAACCAATTGGACTTTGTATGGCATCATACCAAGGTCTTTATGCAAAATTCGTCTCAATGATGCCTCCGAAATGTTCAATTCTTGAGAACAACGGTGAATTGATGTTGATGGCGCTTCACGCACACTTTCTGCCACAGCAGCAATATTCTCGGGTGTACGCACTGTTTTTGGCTTTTCACGCTTTGGTTTATCGATGAGGATGCCAGTTTCTTTCACTTTTTTTACAAGATAACGAACATACGAAGCTGACGGTTCTTCTCTTCTTCCAAAATCCGTACGCAATTTTCGAACACATTCTGCAACATTACTATGATTTTCAAAGTAATGTCGCAATATTTCCCAGCGTTGTTCAAGCGTATACACAACCATATTCGTTCAGCGGAAGGATAAAACTACCATTCACGAAATAAAAAAACGTTAGATGGCGGACCCTTTATTTGACCTGTACCCTCCTTTAATTATACCGATAGACTCAAAATTATTTACTGTCCGTCTGTGTGTCTGCGTGTCCTTGATATATAAATATATATTGATGATACTATATTGATCATACGATGAACTCTATTGAAATTGGTGAAAATCAGTCCACGTTCAGAAATAGTCCCATACATATGACACCTATCAGAACGACTAAAACTAGATTATCATAAAGATGTCATTCAAATTTGCATAACATTTTTGGCCATAGTCCCCACATGAAGCTACTTCCCGATATTCACATAAATCTATAAAAAAAAAACTAAAATATTGCATAGCATTCTCTCAAATTGTGTTTATATATGTTTTCGCGAATAAAAAAGAGACTGCTAAATATCGGTCCATTTTATGACCTAGTCCCCATATCAAAATAGCATCCGACCTTAGCAAAGTTGAATATAATACGCCTTCTCGAAACTTAGTAAAGTCAGTCTTAATCGACCATAATTTTTTGCTGCTTTTTTTAATTAAACTAGAAAATTATAGTTGGTCTAGACCGACTATACGATACCCTATACCATGCGTTTAGAAACCCCATCTCTTAGGTCCAACTATTTGGATATAGAATATAAGCATAAACCAAATTTGAGTGGTATTTTTATTATTTTTTTGCCTTTGTATATGAAAAGTTTATATCCGATGCTATATTTATATGGGAACTAGGTCGAAAAATGGATCGATCTTGATCATATATGGTAAGGTCACTTATTTTTTGCAAAAATATATAAATACCAAATTTGAGAAAAATCTGTGCAATATATTTGTTTTTTGATAGATATAAGTGAAGATCGGGAAGCAGCTATATATGGGAGCTATGACTAAGAATAGTCCTACAGGGTTTATTTTTGGAATTTTGATTGGTGGATGTATTAAACACACACAAACCAAATTTTACCGAGATCATATAATAATTGGATCTTATGGCAAGTGGAACTCATTAATACGGGGACTAGGTCTGAATATGCACCAATTCTCACCAATTTCAATAGCGTTCATCGTATGGCCGATAGAAGCTAATATACCAAATTTCATCGAAATATATTCATATTTGCGACCAGTAATTTGAATTTAAGGTTTACATGGACACAAAGACAGACAGACAGACGGACATCGCTAAATCGACTCAGAAAGTGATTCGAAGTCGATCGACATAATAAAAGATAGGTCTAGGTCAAATATTTTTTGTAGTTACAAACATCAGCATAAAGTTATTATACCCTGACCACATAGTACTATATGGTATAAAAATTGTTTCACCCGATTTAGAAGGTCTGTTTTTCAACCTTTTTTTTGTTTTATATATTTTTTTAAGTTAAATAAATAACTTATAGTTTGTATGTGTATGTATTATTTCTTCAATTAAATTTATGAACCGTTATTGAGGCGAGATAAAATATAAATTGTTGTGATGTCTCCCTATCGTTTTACGGGAGAAATTTTTATCTAATTTTCACAATTTTTCTTTTTCTTTTTGAAAGCGGATAAAATGATTGCAAATATTTTTTGTGGCTTTGAAATAAGAATTTCTAATTTTAACCACAAAAATATGTTTCGGGCAACCAAATTGAATTTAAATAATAAAACTCTAGATATATAAATTCATATTGAGGAGAATGTTGCCAAATTATTGAATGGGATAAAAATTACAACTTGAATTGTAAACACATTTTAGAAAAATAATCTATTTAAAGTTGTACGAGGTATTTTTGCTTAACAACATTTTACAAGATTGGGTTCGATGACCAGTAACTTAAGAATCTTTCGTATTTTCATTATGAAATTTTGCCAATTTGTTTTTGTTGACCCTTAATACCGATTTGAGTTAAACAAAATAAAGATCGATTCTCTAATCGGCTGCCCGCTTATCTGATATAACTTTAAAGACAAGATCTCTATAGAAATTTATATATGTCTTTTAAAAAATTGTATTAAACAATTTCTTTTAGAAACTAAGAAATTCTTAAGAGGAAAAAAAATTTAATTCAAAAATATTTTTAGAAATATTGCCCACAACAATTTAAATTTTTTTTTAAAAAAAATATACTTTGGAACTAAAAAACCGAAAAATGTTCTTATATTTTGAGTACTTTTATACTTAAATGTTCAAAGAATTTAAATCTAAACAACTCTTCTATTGACATTTTTTCAGGTGAAAGTATCGAAGCAAAATTATTGTATTTCTTATATCTTAGAAAACATTTCTTAGACCCTGGAACCAGAAATTATTTTTTTATAGTTCTTTGCTCTAATGAATTCGAAAAATTTTGCCACATCCGGTTTGTTTTTAATAAAACTTGGCAAGGCATCTGAATGAAGTATACTTCCCACACAAAACACCTTTTGACTCTTTTCTTCTCGGTCAAAATGTCTGCTGAAACTCTCAGACCTTGAAACCAAAATAAATGTGTACGTACTTTCTTAAAGGTTTTTGGAGCGTTGAATCCGAATCTCCTAACCTTAAAACTGCAAAAACACATTTTTTGGCATATTCGGTTTTTAGACTAGGATTTCTCTAAAAAGTGATGTGTTGGCCCAAATCTGCAGTAAAATTCGAATTCAGAGCACATAAGAACTTTAACTAAGTATGATATGCTCTGGGCTCAGGCCACAATTAGTATTTTTTTTTTTTTGTAAGAAAAATTACAAAATAAGTAATTTCAATCGATGATTTGTCCCAAAAAAAAACCAATAAGGTACCTGAACATATCCAAATTGAGTATTTAAATGAAAGAGAAGTATTTTTGGCTAAGAATTACGAGGGCAGTACCAGAACATCTGACATACAGATCTGACATACAGATGGCGGTAGTAGTTTGAAAAAAATTCTCTGCTAAAAAGTGGAAACCTTATAAAACTTATGCTTTAAGTTGCGTTGCTTAGCATTGATGTAGCTATGTAATTCAATACTTTCATTTGAAAGGTCTCAGTCCAACCAATATTAAAACCGATTTAAATTTTACTCTGGGGAGTCTGCTCCTTCGTTCACGACTATATGAAATTGGGTGGCAGAAAAAAAGTATTAAAAATGAAATGGAAAATTGAAAATTGAAAATTGAAAATTGAAAATTGAAAATTGAAAAATGAAAAACGAGAAATGAAAAATGGAAAATGAAAAATAAAAAATAAAAAATGAGAAATAAAAAATAAAAAATTAAAAGTAAAAATAAAATTTTCAATTTTCAATTTTGAAAATTGAAAATTGAAAATTGAAAAATGAAAAATGAAAAACGAGAAATGAAAACTGGAAAATGGAAAATGAAAAATAAAAAATAAAAAATGAGAAATAAAAAATAAAAAATGAGAAATAAAAAATAAAAAATTAAAAGTAAAAATAAAAAATAAAAAATCTATATATATAAAATTCATTTTCTGTTTGTTTGTTTGTTTGTTTGTTTGTTTGTTTGTTTGACCGCTATACAAATTTTTATTTTTCAACGGATTTTTCTGAAATTTTGTACCCCAGGAAAGGTCGCCATATACTTTTTACCGGCCACGCCTACTTTTACGCCCACTTTTTATGTAAAACTCATTTTCTGTTTTATTCATATTTGTTCACTATACAAATTTTTATTTGTTAACAGATTTCTCTGAAATTCGGTACACACGATCCCTGTACTCCAGCTAAGGTCACCATGTACTTTTTATCGGCCACGCCTACTTTTACGCCCACTTTTTGTATACAATTCGTTTTCTGTTTTTTGGTATATTTGTTTGATATATGTACATATGCTTCTTACAAGCCGTGCCTACTTTGCGCCAACTTCTATGTATATAAAGCTTATTTTTTTCCTTTTATTTGTTTCTTTATTTGATTGCTATACAAACTTTTATTTTTCAATGGCTTTCTCCGAAATTTAGTACACATTCCAGGGAAGGTCGCCATATGATTTTTACCGACCACGCCTACTTTTACGCCCAATTTTCATATAAAAATCATATTTTGTTGTGTGGTATATTTCTTCCCTATAAAAATTTGTACTTTTCAACGGATTTCTCTGAAATTTGGTTTACACGGAAATAACTACACGGTGAACAAATTCCCCAAACTTAAAAAAAAGGTACCCAAAAGAAATGAACAAATTCCCCATTTTTTTTTTAATCGAAATAAAAAATGAACTTACTCCCCAAATTCATTCTTAAATTTTTACATATTTTTATTTAATGAATTTTGTTAAATATTTATTTTAATAAATATTTGCATATTGCTCTCAATATATGGCCTACAATAAATGCATTTAAAATGAGTGTTCTTTTCAATAGCATCATTTCGTTCCGCGGAAGCTACGAACACGGGGAATACAGCTTAGCTAGAATATCGGAATGATCTGGAAAATATATTTTGACAATTAAAATAAGTTAGCAACAGCTGCGCGGCAGCACAGGCTGCCAAACGCGCGGAAGCGGCGCGCGAACGCGGACGCGGACGCGACGGATGCGGACGCGACGCGCTCTCGGAACACAGCTCAGCTAAAATATCGCAATGCTCTAAAAAATATGTTTTAGAAATTAAAATAAGTTAACGAAAACTAAGCGGCAGCACGGGTAGCAGCTGCGAGGAAGCGGCGCGAGGTGCGCGGAGCGCGGATGCGCACGCGACGCGCTCGCGGAACACAGCTCAGCTAAAATATCACAATGTTCTGAAAAATATATTTTGGCGATTAAAATAAGTTGCCCCAGGAAAGGTCGCCATATACTTTTTACCGGCCACGCCTACTTTTACGCCCACTTTTTATGTAAAACTCATTTTCTGTTTTATTCATATTTGTTCACTATACAAATTTTTATTTGTTAACAGATTTCTCTGAAATTCGGTACACACGATCCGTGTACTCCAGCTAAGGTCACCATGTACTTTTTATCGGCCACGCCTACTTTTACGCCCACTTTTTGTATACAATTCGTTTTCTGTTTTTTGGTATATTTGTTTGATATACATATGCTTCTTACAAGCCGTGCCTACTTTGCGCCAACTTCTATGTATATAAAGCTTATTTTTTCCCTTTTATTTGTTTCTTTATTTGATTGCTATACAAACTTTTATTTTTCAATGGCTTTCTCCGAAATTTAGTACATATTCCAGGGAAGGTCGCCATATGATTTTTACCGACCACGCCTACTTTTACGCCCAATTTTCATATAAAAATCATATTTTGTTGTGTGGTATATTTCTTCCCTATAAAAATTTGTACTTTTCAACGGATTTCTCTGAAATTTGGTTTACACGGAAATAACTACACGGTGAACAAATTCCCCAAACTTAAAAAAAGGTACCCAAAAGAAATGAACAAATTCCCCATTTTTTTTTAATCGAAATAAAAAATGAACTTACTCCCCAAATTCATTCTTAAATTTTTACATATTTTTATTTAATGAATTTTGTTAAATATTTATTTTAATAAATATTTGCATATTGCTCTCAATATATGGCCTACAATAAATGCATTTAAAATGAGTGTTCTTTTCAATAGCATCATTTCGTTCCGCGGAAGCTACGAACACGGGGAATACAGCTTAGCTAGAATATCGGAATGATCTGGAAAATATATTTTGACAATTAAAATAAGTTAGCAACAGCTGCGCGGCAGCACAGGCTGCCAAACGTGCGGAAGCGGCGCGGGAACGCGGATGCGGACGCGACGGATGCGGACGCGACGCGCTCTCGGAACACAGCTCAGCTAAAATATCGCAATGCTCTAAAAAATATGTTTTAGAAATTAAAATAAGTTAACGAAAACTAAGCGGCAGCACGGGTAGCAGCTGCGAGGAAGCGGCGCGAGGTGCGCGGAGCGCGGATGCGCACGCGACGCGCTCGCGGAACACAGCTCAGCTAAAATATCACAATGTTCTGAAAAATATATTTTGGCGATTAAAATAAGTTGCCAAACGCGCGGAAACGGACGCGACACGCTCGCGGAACACAGCTTAGTGAAATGTAGTATGATAAATTTTATCTACGTATGTGAAACAATTACCTGTTGATCAAAATAGGCCACACATATACTATAAGCAGTTGCTTAAAGAAACCTTGCGAGACAATATTAAACGTCGCATTAGTCTTTCATTTCTGAAACTTGAATTTGACGTCTCTGCTCAATGAAAATTTTTGATTCCTTTAATTTGCAGCCCATTCCGTTATATTTGATGTTTATAAATAAACTGAAAAAAAAACTTAAAGCGGTTTCGCACTTTATTTTTGAAGCATTTTTGCTGCAGCACCTTATAAAAAACTTCTAAATTAAAAAACCAAAAACTTTTTAATTGAAATAATAAATGAATTTACTGCCCATACAAATTTTTGGGGAGAAAGTTCATTTTATTGGGGAATTTGTTAATTGGGGACTAAGTACTCAGCGCCTGGTAAGCATAGTGAACCATTTTTCAAGTCAAAGGCCTTTTTATCCCGGGCAAGACCGGGTAAAAACAGCTAGTAAAAAATAAAAAATAAAAAAATAAAAAACAAAAATAAAAAATGATAAATAAAAAATAAAAAGTGAAAAATGAAAAATTAAAAATTAAAAACTAAAAATTAAAAATTAAAAATTAAAAATTAAACATTAAAAATAAAAAATTAAAAATTAAAAATTAAAAATTAAAATTAAAAATTAAAAATTAAAAATTAAAAATTAAAAATTAAAAATTAAAAACTAAAAATTAAAAATTAAAAATTAAAAATTAAAAATTAAAAATTAAAAATTAAAAATTAAAAATTAAAAATTAAAAATTAAAAATTAAAAATTAAAAATTAAAAATTAAAAATTAAAAATTAAAAATTAAAAATTAAAAATTAAAAATTAAAAATTAAAAATTAAAAATTAAAAATTAAAAATTAAAAATTAAAAATTAAAAATTAAAAATTAAAAATTAAAAATTAAAAATTAAAAATTAAAATTTAAAAATTAAAAATTAAAAATTAAAAATTTAAAATTTAAAATTAAAAATTAAAAATTAAAAATTAAAAATTTAAAATTAAAAATTAAAAATTAAAAATTAAAAATTAAAAATTAAAAATTAAAAATTAAAAATTAAGAATTAAAAATTAAAAATTAAAAATTAAAAATTAAAAATTAAAAATTAAAAATTAAAAATTAAAAATTAAAAATTAAAAATTAAAAATTAAAAATTAAAAATTAAAAATTAAAAATTAAAAATTAAAAATTAAAAATTAAAAATTAAAAATTAAAAATTAAAAATTAAAAATTAAAAATTAAAACTTAAAAATTAAAAATTAAAAATTAAAAATTAAAAATTAAAAATTAAAAATTAAAAATTAAAAATTAAAAATTAAAAATTAAAAATTAAAAATTAAAAATTAAAAATTAAAAATTAAAAATTAAAAATTAAAAATTAAAAATTAAAAATTAAAAATTAAAAATTAAAAATTAAAAATTAAAAATTAAAAATTAAAAATTAAAAATTAAAAATTAAAAATTAAAAATTAAAAATGAAAAGTGAAAAATTAAAAAGTAAAAAGTAAAAATTAAAAATTAACAGTTGAAATAATAAATAATAATAAATATTTTTATATTAGCAGAGCCCCTACAGTTGTTTGCTGTAAGTGCTACATTGATAACGCTTTCTGTTTGATTTTAAAAAAGTGCCATAAAAAATCTTTAATAACTAGATGTTTACACATTTGCGTTGTGATCGCACTCACATGATTTTTTTTTAAATAATAGTTGTGTTTTATAATGACCTTTATTTAATAAATCCAGGCATTTTTAATTGAAATTTGTCATAGATGGCGCAACAAACATTTCAAAATAAGTTTAAATATGAAAGAGTTGGAGCTTAAAATATTTAACAAAAATACAAAATTACTTGAAGACATAGAAAAAATAAAATTTTTGAAATATTATGTCTGCCTAGATAATTAAATTTTATTTTTTTGGATTTAATTAATCATTTGTTTGTATGAAAATTCGGAAATGCAAGTGATTAAAAAATACGACTAAAGTTTTAAAACCTGAAAACTTATTATAAGTAACTAGCAGATTCCAGCGCTCGCAATTCGAGTGCAATTTCTAGGCAGCTTTATTTTTCACCTTAGCCAATTCACAAACCATAACTTCTATAGTTTATTATTATTGTGAATGAAGATAACAAACTCATTAACAAACACATTAACAAATTTAATAAAACACACATAACATATGTACAATTTTATGTATGTGTTAGTAGCAACTTTAAATGCAATTTACTCAAAATAAAGGAAAAATTTAAAATTCTGTAAATCTGCAAAACGGCTAAAAGAAATACCTTTCAAATAATATATGTTTGGTCAAAATCGGGATAGAACGGTAGAACAAAACATTTGTCACAAGAAATCGCCAAGCCTATTAATATTATAGATATTGTTTCTGAATTATATTTTACGAGCTTCACTGGTCGCAATAGTATTATTATTTTACAAATAACTCAACTTTAAGGTCATTTATAGCATTACTCGTTCATTTGCAAACTTCTGTAGAAAATCTCTTTTTCTAAAATATTTTTTTAAAAATAAAAAAAATTCATAAAAAATTATTTCACAACTCTCATAATTTTATTTTCTTCGCATCTGTGTCGTCTTCTTTGTTGTCATTTCCTTCGATACAAATTACTTGTTAAAACTACATATAAGTCAAATACAAATCAAGATCAGTAAAAGTCTTTCACTTTATTGTTATTATACCCTATACCACTATGTGGTTTGGGTATAATGACTTTGTGCTGCTGTTTGTAACAACCAAAAATATTTGACCTAGACCCATCTTTAATTATACCGATCGAATCAGAATCACTTTCTGAGTTGATTTAACAATGTCCGTCCGTCCGTCCGTCTGTGTTTCCATGTAAAGCTTGTAATCAAACTGCAGGTCGCAAATATGAATATATTTTGATGAAATTTGGTAGATAAGCTTTTATCGGCCATGGGATGAACGCTATTGAAATTGGTGAGAATCGGTCCATGTTCAGACCTAGCCCCCATACAAATTACCCCTATGAAATCGACATAAATTGTCATAAGATCCAAATTGTCATATAGATCTTACTCAAATTGGGTTTATATGCGTTCATTACATCCATTAATGAGTAGTCCAAAAATGATCCCTTTGGCCCCATATAGAGCTGCTTCCCGATTTTCACTTAAATCTATTAAAAAACAAAAATATTGCACTGATTCTTCTCAAATTTTGTTTGTATATATTTTTGCAAAATACAAGAGACTTTACGAAACATGATCAGGATCGGTCCATTTTTGGACCTAGTCCCCATATAGATATAGCATCCGATATGAAATTTTTCATATCTGCAGCCAAAAAAATTAATAAAAATCCCACTCAAATTTGGTTTTCCATGTCCAGTTAGTTGGGCCTAAGAGATAGGGTTTCTAAACGCATGGTATAGGGTATCGTATAGTCGGTCTAGACCGACTATAATTTTCTTACTTGTTTTATTTTTTTTTTTTTTTTTTCTAACCAAAGACTTTCTTTAAAACCAGACGTTTTTTTAGATTATAAACTCATAACTTTGACATAACTAATTTTCAGATAACACTTGTAAACATCAAACATACACATGTTGAATCTTTCACTTAATTGAAGTAGTTAAATTTTTTTTAAAGAAATTCTTTCATTACTTTTGCTTGTTTTCAAGTTTCCATCCACAAAAAAAAACATTCGTACACTTTCAATTCTTTTAATAAGATAATATAATAAAGATAAATGTCATGCCCTCATAGATTTGTTAATTACAGACAGTAATAGGATCAGTCACATTTTTATACTTACATACTCGTACGTATGAACTCTTATGTACATATAAATAGAAAAACACTTAAGAAGCACATTTTTTGGTGTAACACACTAAATCATTATCTTGGTAAATGGCTTGTCATTATAATTGTTCCGAGTTATTTGTCTGTTTCTAAACATTTTTTTTTTATTAGAGATACATTTTTTTTAATGATTTCAACGAAATATTTCTTTGGTGAGCAAGAGATACTGAACTTATGCCGAAGCCGATTAAACTGTTTTTTGAACTAAATATTTATTTCTTTTAAATAAACGTATAAAGTTTTTAAAATCGGTTATTGAATTTATTTTTAAATGGCTTATGCCAAATATAAGATGTGCTACTTTTACTACCAATTTATAAACTTATAACAAAGAGACCAAATATTGAGAGCAACTTTGGATAACTTTGAAAAACAATTTTATGTTCATTCAAAAAAATTTTTTGAGTGTACTTTATTTTCGGCTACACACAGAAAATAATTTCATTGTGGCTATCGAATTGCGATGAAGCTAATAAGCGTATTTCCAGTTAATTATGAATAAAATTCTGCTGTCGTAACTGTAAATGTATTAACACAATAGAAAATACGTAGCTCCTCTTTAATTACTGTTGATACAATCGAAAATACATACAGATAACATTTTTAAGAATTTGGATGAATTTAATATCTGTGTGTGGAAATAAATATCAGAGGAAGAGCTTGGTTCTGAACTTTCGCTTTCTATTTCCTTCTTATCTTTCTTAATTACATTCTTACAAGGAAGGTCTCATACATGGGTACACCGATCGCTATGAAACTTGCAACTTGAAAAACTAAACAATTTATAAAAATAATTTTCATTAATAAATATATTGGTTTGTATAAAAAAATATACATTAAAAACTTTTTCCGAGCATTGTACCCTACATATTGGTATATTGTTATCCAGGGAAGCCCGAAACGCTCTGATAAACTGGAAACCTTGTGGTGATAGAATAATCACAGCAAGATTCCGCACTAGGGCTAGAAACCTTACTTGCGTTTACTATTATGCCCCAAAAGAAACATCTGACACTTTGGAGAAGGAAACGTTTTACAGCCACCTGCATAGAGTTTTGTCTTCAATACAGCGCGGTGACATAATTTAATTATGGGAGACTTCAACGCGCAATTAGGCACAGCTAATATAGGCAGAGAAACTACAATGGGACGTCACGGTATTGGTATAATGACGGAAAATGGATGAATCTTTCCGGAAATATGCAACAACAACATCCTTGTGATCGGAGAGACCATATTCTCCCACAAAACCTGCCATAAAACTACTTGGGTATCACCGGACAGAATGACAGAAAACCAAGTCGACCACATACATAGCAGGTCATGGCGCAGAAGTCTTATTGACGCCCGATCCAAGCGCAGTGCAGACTGTTCTACAGACCACCATCTTGTAGTTGGTATTGTGCGGTTAAAAGTTGCGACTATTTGCAAACCCGAATCCATCAAACGCAAATATGATGTGCAAAAGTTGAAAAACCATCAAATCCTTCACAGCTACGTAGAAGACCTGCAAAAAGGTTTAACAATGCAAAGTGGACACCCAGTAGAATGGCAAAACACCAACAATAATTCTAAAGATGCTGCCAAAGAACAAATAGGCTTCATAACACTAAAAAGAACTCAGTGGATGTCTGATGACATGTGGAAGCTAATCATGGAAAGAAGAGATATTAAAGGAAATCAAAATAGAGCTAGAACCCGTGGAGAGAAGAAAACGTTAGCAGAAGCCTCTATGCATCACGATAAGTTAGTGAAGCGGAGCGCCAGGAATGACAAGAGAAGGTGGCATGTAAAACTTGCTAGTGATGTGCAAAAAGCATCTGAAGAACATAGATCCAGAGATCTATACGCTATCACAAAAAAGCTTACATGTAAAAACTTTTTGAACTCCAAACCATTGAAGAACAGCGACGGAGTATTATGCACTTCCAAAGCTGAGCAACTGGAAGTATGGAGACAGCATTACTCTAGCATGCTATCCAATCCAACAATAAATCCCTTAAGAAATTTCCATAGAATGCCCCGATATTACGGAAATAATTAATGCTGTCAATGCCTTGAAGACTAATAAAGCCCCTGGAGTTAATAACATTGCCCCAGCGATGTTAAAAGCCGATTCTCGAACCACAGCACAATTACTTCTACCTCATATCGTGAACTTGTGATCTCGACCCACATCTAAAGGAAGGTATTATAGTCAGTATCCCTATAAAAGGTGACTTTACCGAGTGCAATAACTGGTGAGGCATTACGGTCCTTAGCGCAGTCAACAAGGTAATTGCGCACATTATAAACAAAAGGGTAGCTGATGCTGTACTCCCAGATCTCAGACAAGAGCAGGCTGGCTTCCGCCCACAAAAATATTGCATCGACCACATCAACAGTCTTCGTATAGTCATCGAGCAGTCAGACGAATGGCAATCTCCCCTCTACATGATATTTATAGATTTCGGCGTTCGACACCCTGAGCCACAAAAAATTATTAGGCTAACCCAATCCTTGTATGAGAATGCGAAATGCCGAGTTTTCCACGACAACGCACTGAGCAGTTTTAATGTGTTAAATGGTGTTCGACAAGGATGTATACCATCTCCTCTTCTATTTAACATCGTACTTGACATCATTGTAAGTAATGCTACAGCAGAAAATAGAGGTATAAGATGGGGAATCAACCAACATCTGGAGAGCCTGGAATATGCTAATGATAATATGCCTCTTATCGCTCAGTTATAGACACGCGTCAGCTAAACTCAAATCCCTTGAGAACGAAGCTTCAAAAGCCGGATTAAAAATAAACATAAAGAAAAGTAAGGTTATGCGCTGCAATAAAATTTCGAATACAGAATGTTGAGCTGGAAGAAGTTAACACATTCTGTATCTGGGAAGCGTACTAACAAAAACAGGCGGCTGTAGTGATCGTATATCCTTCCGAATATCAAAGGCTAACCAGTCATTTGTATGGAAGTTTACTGCTATCTCGAAACGAACTAAGATCAGCATATTTAATTCCTGTGTGAAATCAGTTCTCCTTTATGCCTGCGAATCATGGAACACGACATCGCACGATATTAACAGGATACAGGTATTCAACAACCGCTCTCTGTGAAGAATCTTAAAAATCTTTTGGCCTAACATGATTCCCAATATCGAATTATGGGAGCAAACATACCAACGCCCAATCCACATTGGTCATACGCTCCGCAGACCACATGGCGACATGGCAAAGGCTGCTATAGATTGGAACCCGCATGGAAACACATAAGAGTTGGGCGACCATCTTACACCTGAAGGCGGCAACTTGAATCTGAAATTACTCAAAGCGGCTTAAGCTGGAGTGAAATAAAAAACCTTGCATCAAGAAGGACCGATTGGAGAGAATTCGTTGTGGCCCTTTGCTCTTTTTAGAAACCACAGGACATAATATATATATATATATACCCTATACCACCGTAAAACTATTGACCTAGACCCAGCTGTTAATATACCGATCGACTCAGAATCACTTTCTGAGTCAGTCCGTCTGTCTGTCTGTGTGGCAATGTAAACATTTTAATGAAAGTACAGGTCGCTAATATGAATATATTTTGACGAACGCTATTGAAAATGGTGGAAATCGGTGCATGTTCAGACCTTGTACCAAAAAAACAATGCCTATCAAACCGCCTAAAATTGTCGTAAGATCCAGATTATCATAGTTATATATGTGTGTCTATTAACCTTCTAAAAGGGTCCATATAAAGCCAATCTCGATATTTACTTATATATATCAAAAAAATAAAAATATTGCAGAGAATTTTTAAAATTTGATTATATATATTTTTGAAAACGTCTGGTACTAAATATGGTCATGATCGATCCATTTTTTTACCCAGTCCCCAAATAAAAATATTAGTAACCACTAACTTTTTCATATCTGCATGCCACAAAATAATAACAATACAACTAAAATTTAGTTGATGATTATTTTCAATATCCAGTTATTTCCTTAGCAAAATTGGATCCAAAACCCTCTCTCGAAACGCCTGGTATAGGATATCGTATAGTCTGCCTAGACCGACTATAATTTTCTTACTTCTTTTTGTATGGGAGTATTATTTAAATTTTCGTATCTATATTTCAAATTATAGATGCAAAAATGAAAGCTCTTCGGGAGAAATCGGCTAAAATAGGAACTAGCCGCTATATCGAGGAAAGCTGAGATACGTCCGTACTAAAATAGAACTACGAATAATATATACATTTAAGTATGTTCGTGCATGTCTTATATACCTTTCATATGATTTCAAATTTGTAAATGGTTCCTTTGACTCAAATGAAAAAAATGTGCAAAAAAGAAAAAGCGGCGTTTTTGGTACGACCCATATATAAATTTTGGCAGCTACCAAAATATACTGGTCACATATTTTTCGTGTTCTATAAGATATCCAAGATATCGCGATCTGGGTGTGCCCCCCATGAGACATTCCTTGTTTGTCTAACCTTCAATTTGGCATTAATTTTCTTATGATTGTAAATTCTATCAAAAAAATACGGGGAGTTTGTCAAAAGGACTCGAGATATTCATTGAAGAATCAAAATATAAATTTCCGCTTTGCAGTATACTTTTTTCTAAATATTTCTTAAACGTAAATTTCGGTATGGAAGTCAGCTTCTTTAGAGATTTAGTTTTTATAACATCACAGAATGGTAATTTGAGGTCTGAAAATGTGTGGCTAAAAAGAAATCAGCTTTGGGTACGAATGTGGTGCAAAATTCAGTAATAGCCCTCCCATAATTCAGGCCTTTTACAACTGATAATATCTCTCATACGTCTCATAATGCCTAGATAATAATAGTATTTATTCGCCGTTTGTTCTTCGGGAAGTAATTTTGAGTGTACAGTACCACAATATTCGAAGAAAAAAAGTCAACTTTGATTTCTGATTTCTTGTAAGATAGGCCCTCCCTATTCAGTAGAGTGTTGCCTAGTTTCCATGTCAAATCTTAATCATGTCGGGTCATAATTGAGTTGCACCAAAATATACATATTCAGTTACCTGCTTGCTATCCTCTATATGTATACAATCGCAAAGGAGATAAAAACTGCCTGACCGATCGTGATCAATCTCAGTACAGTACTGCCTTACATTATTATTTTGATTTGAATATCTTCAACGCCGGGATTTTAAATAAAAAATTACCGATACATTTTTGACAGAATGTATGACAAACCATTTTGAGGTTGATAGTAAAGTGAAGTCTAGCAAATATGTTTTTTTATATTGGGCCATGGAACATACAGGTAGTATCGGCCTCTAAATGTGATATCCATTGGAACGATTATGGTTTTCAAGAGTCGATGATACGAGCATCATTCAAGTATCTTGGATTTCAAAATCGGTGCAAGAAATATTTAATTATTCTCATCTCCCTTCTATCTATACCACCATTATCCATCCGAAAATGGAACACAGCTAGCACATATGTGCAGAAGTCTACGTGGAAACTAGTGGATCGTGCACACAGGATAACTCTATTGAATCGTATGAATATAGGAAGATGGTTTGTGAATTTTTTAATAAAATATTATTTTTTCGGGAAAAAAGCGTTTAACTTCTCAACACAATTCGCTTTTAGCTTAGTCAAGCGTTTTTCTATTTTTTTTATTCCTTCCAAATAATAGGTGTTAGTTTCAATGATGAACTCTCCATCACTTCAACCTTTACTGCTAAGCCATTTGGCAAGGTCGAGATCTGGAGAATATGGTGGATGGGATAGCAGTTCGTAACCCAATTTATGGATTGTTTTGCGTTTTCATGGTGGAAGAGCAGTTACTACTTCGCCAAATGCAGACGTTTTAACTTCAAGTCAATGTCCAATCTGTCCATCAACTGTGAGTAATATGCGCCAGTGATCGTTTTATCCTTTTCAAGGGAATCGATTTGAATCACACTCCATGCATCCCTAAAATTGTCGTCATGATATTGTTACCCAACAGATCGATTTTGGCTTTGACCATGTTTTGGACACGATTACAAAACGAAGCAAAACCTGCTTAGGAATGCGATTTAACAAACACTCCTTTGAGAGGTACAGAGTCCCTATTAATATTTCCTTAACAAATAATGTTTTGTAAGCACTCAAAATTCACTTTTTTCATTTTTGAAAAAAAATTTTAGGTCGTCTGCTTTCAATGGCTGTCAAACACAAACTAATTGTCTATTAACAGATGATAGTTACTCTGAATATGAATCTGGAACTTTCAGATATTGTAACCTAAAAGTATCCTTTTTCGCATTTTCAGATAACAATAACTTCGAAACACGAAGATATTCGTTCATTTGGTCAACAAATTCGGATTCCTCATAATATTCTGTTAAATACATATCAAATTATCCAATAGTAACTCTGGGATCTAGCCGTTGTTAATCGAGACCATTAAAATCATGACATATGTTTGGTATCGTATAATCGGCCTAGACCAATTATTACTTTCATACTTGCTGTTATTTAATAATTTTATACTAATTTATCTGAGGTTTTAATAACAGATTTTCCACTTAAATGCACAGAATGCTCTGCATACTGAGCGCAGACTCATGTACACTTTTATACATTTTTTTTTTAACAATAATTCTCCATTTTCTGTCTCTCTTCTTACAGAGTAAACGATCGTATTATCTCCGTTAACGGTGTATCCCTCGAGAATGTTGAATACGCAACAGCTGTTCAAGTTTTACGTGATAGTGGCAATACAGTGACTTTAGTAGTTAAACGACGAGTACCTCTAAATATGGCCAGTAATAATCAACATCAACATGCACACAGTATGAGTAATGTCGGTCTGAGCTCACTGCCAAATACAAATGTTCCAGCCATGGTAGTTAATCCCACCAATCCAATTACAATGACTCAACCGAATTCCTTAAATTCCTCGTTGGTTCAACAACACGGTCAGCCGGGACAGCCGATTAAGGTAACTCTGACAAAAAATAGTAAAAAAGATGACTATGGTATCGTATTGGGCTGTCGTCTGTTCATTAAGGAGATCTCTAGCAAAGCTCGTGACCAACTAGCTGCCAATGGTTATAGTCTGCAGGAGGGTGATATCATAACACGCATTCATAATACCAATTGTGCCGATACGATGAGTTTGAAAGAAGCTAAAAAGATTATTGATGGCTGTAAGGAACGTTTAAATGTGGTAGTTTTGAGAGATATTACCAACCATCAGCCGACGATAGTTAATCAACTAAATAATTCCAATACTCAGGCTCAGCAAAATATCTATGGCACACATCAACCTCAAATATCAAATTGTAGTAATAATTTAGATGATCCTTATCTAAATGGCGGTGCTACATATTCCTCTCAAAATCTTTATGTCCAACCTCCGACCAGATCTTGCAATAATGGTCCGCCTAATGGTATAAATGATGAAAAAAGCAATTTAACTCCAAGAGGTCGATCTAGAGGTCCTATAATGGACGGAGTTTCTTTGCAGCAGTTGGATAGACCTGTAACACCGCCGAATGGTTCAACACCACGAACACGAGTAGATGAACCACCCAGGCCACCACCGCCTAGAGGTCCCAATAATGGTGAAGATTTTTATAGTTCTCGTCGGCAACTGTATGAAGAGGATCCTTTGACCAGATCTCGACAATCGGCTGAACCTAGATTCATATCATTCCAAAAAGAAGGCAGTGTTGGTATTCGCTTAACCGGAGGCAATGAGGCTGGCATATTTGTAACGGCCGTGCAACCTGGCTCTCCAGCTTCACTACAAGGTCTGACACCTGGAGATAAAATTTTAAAAGTCAACGATATGGACATGCATGGTGTGACCCGAGAAGAAGCCGTTTTATTTTTACTATCTCTACAGGATCGCATTGATTTGATTGTCCAATTTTGTAAAGAGGAATATGATGAGGTGGTCAATAATCAGCGTGGTGATTCGTTTCACATTAAAACACATTTTCATTGCGATAATCCTTCTAAAGGTGAAATGGCTTTTAAAGCTGGTGATGTTTTTCGTGTTATCGACACTTTACACAATGGTGTGGTGGGTTCGTGGCAGGTTTTGAAAATTGGTCGTGGTCACCAGGAAATGCAACGTGGTGTCATACCCAATAAAGCTAGAGCTGAAGAATTGGCTACAGCACAATTTAATGCAACCAAAAAAGAAATGAATGCTAATGAATCTAGAAGTAACTTTTTCCGAAGAAGAAGGTAAGTAAAAGTTCATTGTATATTGTCTAAAGCCGTATATTTTAGTTTATAAGTTTCTTAGGAATCCTTTTAATTCAATTTTTTCAAAAAAGTAATTTCTTCCTCATTTTTAGGCTGTACATTTGTTACACATTTTTGGGATTGTCCAAAATGTAGAGCTTTCTAATTAACAGCCATTTTAGGAACTTATTCACAACACGTCTACATTTTATATCAAGTATAAACAGATTTTAAGCCATAGAAACCTAAAATGGCCGCAGCATTTTTATATACATATGTATATTAGGGTTAGTCGAAGAATGCTCTCGCAGTATGAGGTAGGGCATGGAAAACTATGAAGAATTGCATGTTTACTTTTTTGAAATGGTGAAAAAACTTTCCCGTAAAATGCATTTACTTTTGTCGAAACCGATTTTTTTATTTAAAATTTTTTGTGATTTCTAGCAAAAGTAAATGCATTTTACGGGGAAGGTTTTTTTTTACCATTTCAAAAAAATAAACATGCAGTTCTTCATGGTTTTCCATGCCCTACATCATATTGCGAGAGCAATTCGATATTCGACAAAAGTCAAAAAAGTGACTAATAGGCTTTTCACACTTACTGCGTTTCAGCTAAACCCCAGAAATTCGCTCTTTTGAGATGGTTTCGAAATCATAGTGTTCACATTATGTTTTTGTTATTTACTGCGGTTTCATTTGACATTTCTCATTTCTGCAGCAAGTTTGTTTTGGTTGTAAACAACACAAGCGCATAAATAAACAAATGTAATAAAAAATCAGAAAATGAATTTAATTTTAATAATATATGAGTTTATATCATTGTATTTATACCCTATACCACTATGTGGTTTGGGTATAATGACTTTGTGCTGCTGTTTGTAACAACCAAAAATATTTGACCTAGACCCATCTTTAATTATACCGATCGAATCAGAATCACTTTCTGAGTTGATTTAACAATGTCCGTCCGTCCGTCCGTCTGTGTGTCCATGTAAAGCTTGTAATCAAACTGCAGGTCGCAAATATGAATATATTTTGATGAAATTTGGTATATAAGCTTTTATGGGCCATGGGATGAACGCTATTGAAATTGGTGAGAATCGATCCATGTTCAGACCAAGCCCCCATACAAATTACCCATATGAAATCGACATAAATTGCCATAAGATCCAAATTGTCATATATACATATGTTACTCAAATTGGGTTTGTATTCGTTCATTACATCCACTAATGAGTAGACCAAAAATGATCCCTTTGACCCCATATAGAGCTGCTTCCCGATCTTCACTTAAATCTATTAAAAAACAAAAATATTGCACTGATTCTTCTCAAATTTTGTTTGTATATATTTTTGCAAAATACAAGAGACTTTACCAAACATGATCAGGATCGGTCCATTTTTGGACCTAGTCTCTTTATAGATATACCATCCGATATGAACTTTTTCATATCTGCAGCCAAAAAAATTAATAAAAATCCCACTCAAATTTGGTTTTTTGCTTATTTTCAATGTCCTGTTAGTTGGGCCTAAGAGATAGGGTTTCTAAACGCATGGTATAGGGTATCGTATAGTCGGTCTAGACCGACTATAATTTTCTTACTTGTTTTATATTATATTATTTCCTGTTACCGCGGAGCTGCAGAATCTTGTCTTCCCACAGCTCAAGCAGAATTTGCTCTGCCGTGTCCGTCCATGGGCTTCACTCTTTGTTCTTTTTTCTTTGGTTTCTATTTAAATAAAATGAAATTTTTATAATGAAAAGTCAATGTAAAATTAAGATACAATATAATTAGTAATTAGTTAAAATTAAATGTTTTGCATTAATAACAATAAATAATAAATAAGAACTTACCAGCACAAAGCAATCACGAAATATAAACAAACACATTTTTTTTTTCATTATTTTTCTGACATAAGCAATTCAAATTTTTTCATTTTAATGCTTTTTTTAACTACTATTGGAGAGCAACCCTGTTCTTTCTCTTGTGTTTACTGTGATTTCAAACAAATCACAGTAAAATGAGCAAAATGTCTCCGTTTTTTTTTATATGGAATTATGTGTGATTTACAGTGTGATTTAGCATGAATATCATGAAAGAGAGCAAAACGCTGGCGTTTCCTGAAACCGCAGTAAGTGTGAAAAGCCTATAACCCTAATTTATATCCATAATTTTTAGCAAAAAGGGTCATTTTGTAAAAAGTTTTTTTTTTGCGTTTTAATAAATGTTACTTTTTAATTAAAGGCGTTTTTTATCCAAAAGGTTACTTTTGTTAAAAAGGTACTTTTTTTAATTTACTTTAAAAAAAATTTACTTTTTTGTTAAAAAAATGTATTTTTTTGGTAAAAAAATGTTTTTTTTTTAAGTTATTTTTTGTTAAAAATGTACTCTTTGTTAAAATGGAACCCATTTACAAGGTACTTTCTGATAAAAGGACACTTTTTGTTAAAAAGTTATTTTTTGTTAAAAATGTACTTATTGAAAAAAATGTACTTTTTGTTAAAAAGGTTCTCTTTGTTAAAAAGTTACTTTTTGTTAAAAAGTTATTTTTTGTTAAAAATGTACTTGTTGTAAAAAAGGTACTTTTAGTAAAAAATTTAATTTTTGTTAAATCGGTACTTTTTGTTAAAAATCTACTTTTTATTAAAAGGTTCTTTTTGTTGAAATGGTACTTTTTATTAAATAGTTACTTTTAGTTAAAAAGGTTATTTTTGTTAAAATATACATTTTGTTAAAAAGTTTCTTTTAAAGTTTCTTGATAAAAAATACTTTTTGATAAAAGGTACTTTTTGATAAAAAAAAAGTATTTATTTATAAAAAAGGTACTTTTTATAAAAAAAAGTTCTTTGATAAAAGGTGATTTTTGAGAAAATGTACTTTTTGAAAAATGTTACTTTTTAATTAAAGGCGCTTTTTTCCAAAAGGTTCATTTTGTTAAAAAGGTACTTTTTTAATTTACTTTAAAAGAAAATTAGTTTTTGATAAAAGGTACTTTTGGATAAAGGGTATATTTTGATATAAAAAAAAATGGTACTTTTTGATAAAAAGGTACTTTTCGATGAAAATGACTTTTTTATAAAAGGTATTTTTTGATAAAAGGTATTTTTTGATAAATTTAATTTATGGTAAAAGTAACTTTTTGATAAAATGTACTTCCTGATAAAAGGTACCTTTTTATAACAGGTACTTTTTTATTACAGGTACTTTTTTATAAAAAGTACTTTTTTGATGAAGAGGTACTTTTGGAAAAAAAAGTTAGTTTTTGATTAAAGTTACATTTCGAAAAAATGTACTTTTTGATAAAAGGTACTTTTTGATAAAAATAAAAGGCGTGCTTTTTGATAAAAATACTTTTTGATAAAACGTGCTTTTTGAAAGAACCCAGGAAAAATTTCGTAATAGCAGCTCAATGATTTTTGCATTACCAATAATGACCTATCCCTGCCCACTGCATTACTTCTAAAGTGAAAATAAGGCGTTACTAAGTATAATGTGTTATACAGCCACTTTTTTTTCATGCCAGCTCCTTGTATACTTCATTACTTTCAAAGGGAAAATAATGAGTTCATAGTAACGTGTTGTAGCTACTTCCTATAACTAGTTATTTTACCTATAACTAAGTCTTTTAACATTATCATTAAATAGTTACTTTACTCCCTACTCGTAAGCTTAGAGGCAACTAGATACCTCCAATGACATCCCCGTGTTAAAATAATGAGCTTATCAGTCAAACTTCAACCAGTTACTTCACCTTCTAAAACCCATTATTTGGTAATGTTTTTTTCTTGGGAAGGTAGTTTTGATAAGAAATCCATTTTAATAAAAGATTCTTATTTATAAATGTTCCTTTTTATAACAGGGCTTTTTATAAAAGGTAGTTTTGTATAAAAGATACTCTTTGATAGAAGGCACTTTTTTAAAAAATGTATATTGATTAGAGATTATTTTCATTTAGTTTGTAAAAAAGGAATCTTTTAATAAAATGTCGTTTTAATAAGGGTCTTTGTTTCAAATGGGCATTATTTATATAGGCATTATGTCTCAGTGTTGGTTTCAACTGTAGTATTTACATAAAAATTTTAAATCGCTTATAAAATAAACATATAATTCGGAAAATTGGCACGTTAACTGGCATATTAATATCGTGCAAGGTTACCTTAAGTTTATTACAATTTGAAATGTTTTTTTTTTTTTTTTTTTGGGGGGGGGGGGCGCGTTTTCACGCATTTTGGTACTATTTCAGCAGAATAAGTAAAAATAAATTTAAAAAAATATTTTTTTCCTTTCCCCACATTAGATCCACCCACAGACGTTCGAAGAGTTTATCTCGGGAAAATTGGGATGATGTTGTTTTCTCGGACAGCATCTCCAAATTCCCGGCCTACGAACGTGTGGTCCTTCGACATCCCGGTTTTGTAAGACCTGTCGTCATATTTGGACCCGTCTCCGATTTGGCTCGTGAAAAATTAGCCAAAGATTATCCCGACAAATTCTCCACACCCCTCCAAGACGATGATAAGAACACAAACACAAAATGTCGCATAGTCCGCCTATCCAATATACGTGACGTTATGGATCGTGGCAAACATGCTCTACTGGATATAACGCCCAATGCGGTAGATCGCTTAAATTATGCTCAATTCTATCCTATCGTCATTTTCGGCAAAGCCGATAGTAAACATGTTATCAAACAACTAAGACAGGGTATGCCTAAAGCGGCCCATAAAAGTTCAAAGAAATTGCTGGAACAATGTCAAAAATTAGAAAGAGTATGGTCTCACATCTTTAGCACTCAAATAGTGTTGAATGACGAAGAAAGTTGGTATCGTAAATTACGTGATGCCATTGATCTGCAACAAAGTGGTGCTGTTTGGATGTCAGAAACTAAGGTATGTTTGTGAACAGCAATAAATTTGTTAAAGAGAGATTCTCTTAAATAATATATATTTATTTCATTATATTAGTTTATTATTTTGTTGGTAGTTTTCTTTTAATTGGTGAAGGTTTAATTAGTTAATTTTTTATTTGTTGAAAATAAAGCATAGTGGCATGTCAAAATTGATGTTGTAAAAATAAAAAGTAATTTATTAATAACAATTCGAAATTTTAATAAAAAAAAAAAAAACGATAAAATAAGAAGGGAATTTAGAGAATCAATAAAACTCTGGGACAATAGCAATTTATTGAAAACAAAGCAGAATTTTTTAAATTTACTTTATATTTTTTGGACCGGAAAACATTTTAAATATAGGTATAGTACAAAGAGAATTAATTATCTTTAAGAAAACATGTCCATTAGAGAGTTTCACCAAAAGCGTTTTTTTTTTTTTGCAACACTTTTTGCAACACAAAGCGGAATATGAATTCTTATAGCCCAAATATTTTTGAGACTTTTTTACAGATTTTTTTGAGGCCGGTACGGGGTGGCTTAAATTGACTTTATCCCAAAAATGAGGTTATGAAAAATGAGGTTTTTTTATTTTTCTCTCTGTTTATTTTCTTAAGGGTATTTTTAAGGGCTATCTAACGGATTTAATTTTACTCACAAATATTGCACATTTCTCGAATTATTGAGTTTTGAACTTGGGACAACGAATTTTTTACATTAAAAGTCATCATGGATTACCTTAATATTTTTTAGAGTAGATAATTTTCTTTAGATTTTAGTGAACTCGTAGAAAAAAAACGCAGAAAAAGTTCTAAAAAATCTTTTGGGCCATAAGAATTCAATCATACCACATACCAATTTCAATCGCTTACTCCCTGAAACGATGAAGGCAGTAAACAAATTTCAGCATAATTGATATGACGAGGAGTTTGATTATATAGTTTACATGACACAAAGACAGATAGAAGGAGCATTCAAACTCGATCGGTTAAATAATAGGTGGGTGGGTTGAGGTCAAATATGTTTATGTATAAACATTTTTGGAAAATTCGAAAAAAACGTTTTTTCTTAGGTTCTAAGCTTACTAAGGTTATTTGGTGTATAATAAATTTAACATAATTAACATTTTAATTTTTCCCCCTCTCTCTCTCTCTCTATCCCAATTCACTATCATAAAATATTCCACACCTCAGTTACCCGATTCCCCAACTGAAATGATTTTCCCACCCTATATAGCACAACCATGCCAATTATCCTGTTGTCGACCCATGTCGGCTTCAGTGCCACGCTATGCTCCTGCTTATAGTCAAGCCTTAAAGCATCGCAACAACTCGTTTACACTCTCACCTCAAGACATTGATGATGAAGATGATGATTGTAATGATTTAATACCACCAAGACCACCAGACATGGTGACAAACTTGGTGAACAGTAGTAATGAATTGCCAAAACGTATAACGTCCTATGACATGGTATCCGTGATCAAACCGGCCTCCTCTATGCCAAATGGTTTACCCAATAGTAATCCCTTAACTAGTGAAATGGCTCCAAGTGATGAGGATTTAGTAACAGATAATAACGGGTCTCATTATCGGGGATCACAACCCAATATAATGATAACCAGTTATAGAAGCAATTCGAGAGCTACCTCCAAATCTGATAATATCTCAAATTCTAATTTAACTGCCACCACCACTTTGGCTTCTTCTACGTTATCAAATTTAACTAACCACTCAGGAGCCATGGCTGGTGCCAGTCATGCAGGCAGAAGTGGGGGAGGCGTTTTAGATATAAATTCATATGGTAGTAGTAATGGTAGTGGTCCGTTTGGTTCTCGTTATAGTAGTAGAGCTGCCTCAATAGAGCCACGTACCACTGCCTATTATTACCATGAACTCGCAGCTCAAAAACAAGCTGTTTTCGATTCCAATTTAAATATTTTAAATGATCAAAACAATGCTCAAACCGATCCAACTATTTCTGATACAACTGCTGATTCTGGTAATGGACGCCAGCAACAACAACAACAACAACCATTACCTCGTCAGCAGTTATTAAGTAATAGTAGTGGCGGAGGAGGCCATCATCATAAGTTATCCTCTTTCAATGGTAGTTTAGATAATGTCTTAGAAACTACACGTAGAAATTTGGACGAGTTAATTCTTGGCAATTCACTGCTTTACAATGCTCATTCATCAAATGATTTGCTCAATAATAACGGCAATAGCAGTAGTGCTGGCACTTTAGTTGATGAAAGCTATAATATTAGTAATAATTCAAATCCAATACCGGCTGCTAGAAAAGTTGTAAAATCGAATAACAACAGCAAAAGCAACAGTTATTTTAAACATAGCAGTCAAAATTTACATAATAGTAATTCAAATATTCTCAATAGCAACAACAACAACAACAACAGCAATCGTAATCATCATAATGAAAAATATGTTGCATGAGAATTGTTATGAAAAACTTTATTAATTTAGTTGACAAAAAAGAGATAAAAACCAGTTCTGAAAGTTATGTAAAATTAACCAATTTTTTTGAAAAATGCTTAATATGCATAAGAAATTTTATTGAAAAAAAATAAAACTTTTTATTCAACTTTTGCGGAAAATTTCAATGCCCTGCACAATATTTGCTCTTACAAAAAACAAAAATATTAAGATTCAAATATAATTTCACAAAAAACTTGTATAAAATACAATTTAAAAGTATTTTTATATGGACCAAAGTAAACTTACTTCAAAAATTTTAAAGTTAAATTTAAACTTAAATTAATCAAATTTTAATTTTTAAGTTTTTTTCACATTTATTTGTATGGTTAATTTACCAAAGAATTTCTAATGAAACTTATCAAATCTTGATTTATATATTTATTAATTGATTTGTAGATAATATAAAATAATTATTAAAGTTACAAAGTTATATTTTGAGATTGGATTTTTTTGTGTATGTATGTAAAAAAATGTAGACTAGAAAAGTATGTGAGGTAATAAATAATTTAAGGCGATAAAAAATTCGGGGCAAAAAATTAAATGTAACAGACACTAAGCTATTATGAAATCATACCAAAGTACTTTATAGGGAATTGTTTTATTCTTTTGACCTTCATCGTAATAATCCATAGTTCGATAGAAGAAATTACAAACCCTTTGTCTCATACAGTGGAGGATACGAAAACTATGGTAACAAAAACTATATTTTATATTTTTTATATTATAATGGATAATGTCCAATTAATTTTCAAGCTTCGAATTTATTATCTGTTAAACTAAAATTATTTAGAAAATACCTAAGTTTTGGAAAATACCTAAAATTTACAAAAAAAAAAAATTGTATGTAAGAGACAAAAAAAATTGTATGTAACAGACACTAAGCAATTATGAAATCATACTAAAGTCTACCACTTTATATGGAATTGTTTTATTCTTTTGACCTTGAACGTAATAATCCATAGTTTGATAGATTGAAATTACAAACCATTTGTCTCATACAATGGACGATACGAAAACTATGGTCACAAAAACTAGAGAATATTTTTTTGATTATAATGGATAATGTCCAATTAATGCTCAAGCTTCGAATTTATTATCTACACTAAACTAAAATTATTTAGAAAATACCTAAGTTTTGGAAAATACCTAAAATTTACAATTTATATTAAAGAAAAATTACTAAAAATAATAAAATACAAATACTAATTGATCATATTTTAACTTGTAAAGTTTTTTTTAATAAATTGAAATAACTTTTTGAATTCATGTTAACTTAACAAAAATAAATTTATGTGTTTAAATTTAACTAAGTTTGGTAAAATAGCGATTTTAATACTTTTAGCCTGATTAAATTCTATTTAATCATTAAAATCTGAATGTTTCGAAGTATTTTTTTATTACTCATGAAATAGATTTCACAGTTTTTTTATATAGTTTAATTTTTTACATATACATATTCAGAAAAATTTTAAATAACAACTGAACTACCTAAGTTTACAAAGTTGCATGAAAAGTCGACCAAACAACAAGAAACTAAAAAAATCCTTTGTAATAATAATTGCAAAGGTTATTAAATTGAAAAGTTATCAAATAATATTTTTTACCAAAGTCCAGCCAATATATTAAGAACAGATTAATAAAAATTTAAAAATATATAATTTGCCAATGCTTGTCATAGCTTTTGGTTGCATTTAAATATATCATTTAAATAAACTGTATGCCTACTCCCGGAATATTTGCTGATATGACTTTGTTTCTAGGATAATATTAAAAACTTCCTTCCAATTACCTTACCTTAGAGAAAGGGTCTTAGGTCCAATTAATTTGATATAGAAAGTATGCATAAATAAAATTTTTGTGGCATCTATAATATTAATAGGATAGCCGATTTCTTGTGACCGATGTTTTATTCTACCATTTTATCCCAATTTTGACCAAATGTCTATTATTTGAAAGGTATTTCTTTTTAGCCATTTTGCAGATTTACATATTTTTAAATTTTTACCTTTATTTTGAGTAAATTGCATTCAAAGTTGCTACTAACACGTACATAAAATTATACACTGCTATGTGAGTGTTTATTAAATTTGTTAATGTGTTTGTAATAAAAATGAGTTTGTTTTTTGTGTGGATTTGTGAATTGGCTTTAATTGATTAGCATACCTTTAGGGTTTTTATTTAATGAAAAAATAAAATTTCCTAGAATTTGCACTCGAATTTCGAGGGCTGGAATCTGCTAGTTGTTATTAATTTATTTGCCTGCAGATATGAAAAGTACATATCGGATGCTATATTCATATGGGGGGACTAGGTCGAAAAATGAAACGATCCTGACCAAATTTGGTAAAATTACTTATTTTTGCAAAATTATGTAAAGGGTGTTCTTTTAATCCTGATAGAACTGGAATTTGCAAAAAATAACACAAACATTTAAATTTTATTAAAAAAATATTTTTATTCGAAAGATCAATACATTAACAAAATTATTTCGGGCATATGGTCACCTCAGGTGTTCTTGACGAAGCGCATTCTGAACGTCTTGTTTGGGGTCACTTTCGAGCATTGTTGCTGTTTTATCAGCATAAGCCACTGACTTCACGTAGCCCCACAGGAAATAATCGAGAGATGTCAAATCGCACGACCTTGAAATTGAAATCAACTTATCGCCAAATTTTTTTTTTTTTTTTTTTTTGTTAACCAACACTCAGGGGATGCCCCCTACAAATGCAGTGCATTGTGTTGATTTCAGGAAAATAGATTATGGGAAGGAGGAAAGAGGGAGTAGTGTTTGTGGATATTTGACTTAAATTTTATTAGATTCTAACTGTCAGGAAAGACCTCTGCGGGGAGTTTATTCCACATACGGCTAGTTCGACTGATAAACGAATTCTCTCTGTAATGCGTTGTGCGGTCAACTGGACAATAGACTACAAACGGATGTGATCTACTAGAGAAGCGGGTAGAGCGAACCGAAACTCCGGCACTTGGAATAAGTTCGCTAATCTCAGAAGAACATTTCCCATGGTAATATCTATAGAACAGTGATACACAACCCACAATCCGACGATGTTCCAATGAATCACTAGAATTGGATACCCTACTGTCATTGATGAGCGCCAACGCCCTCCTTTGCACACGGTCCAGTAGCTCCAAAATAGACTTTGGAGCCCCTGCCCATATATAGGAGTTGTATTCCATTTTCGGTCGGATGTAAGTGGTATAGATTTTAAGGAGATCAGAAGGAGTGAAGTAATTTCTACACCGTTTTAGAAAACCAAGATACTTGAATGCTTCTTTCGACACTTGAAAAACATGCTCGTTCCAACGAACATCACATTGAATTCTCATGCCCAGAACGTCAAGAGTATCCAATTCCTCAATACCTATACCACCCATATATACAGATGACATTGTTGATTCCATGTCCCTATGGGTCAACATACAACATTGAGTCTTCAGCGCATTAAAATCAACCCTATTCGCTTTACCCCACTCGGAGATTGTTAAGAGGTCTTGATTGAGTGTGTCATTCATTGTCCGCCTTTTGCCCCCCCAACCTCCAAGAGGCTTGGCCTACAATTAAAGGAAAATGAATGACAAATGCTGCTGTCATCTGCGAAAGAGTATATAGAGTTAAAAGTTTTTAAAGGTTTTAAAAATTTTGATTCCAATAAGTGGTTGCGGTCGCCGCATATAACGTAGCGCCATCCTGTTGAAATTATATCTCGCCCGGATCAATGTCATCCATATTTTTAAACAAAAAGTCATTGATAATGGTGTGGTAACGATTATTAACAAACCCGTTGAACACAATTTTGCGATAAAACATCTAGAGCTCTATCGGCGAAAGAACGATGAATATGGTTTCGTGGCTTTAATTCTTGCACCAACTGGACCTTATAGGGGTGTAGGCCAAGATCTTTGGACAGAGGAATCGATAAATATGGATCTACTTCACACGCACTGCAGCGATATTCTCTTCCTTCCTTCGCCATGTTGGTGTTATTGCATCATTTAGAGAGTCCGTGGTATAAAATATATCCACAGTTCTACGGATGACTTCCTCAGATTGTGTGTGTCATAAAAATCATGAAGTCGTTTATAAGTTTCGCGAATTGATGACTGATTTTCAAGGAAAATTTAGATAATTTGGTATCGTTGTTGAACCGTGAATCTACTCATGACGATTTGCCATAGTATACTGATCTTAAATGTCAAACAGTATGCACAGTATGACAGTTCATTTCCCAGCTTACCCTTTCGTAAGTTCTATCTACGCAAAAAAAACACCTTTTACATACCACATTTAGAGAAAAATGTGTGCACTTCTTTTTTTTATCGATTTAAGTGAAAATCGGGAAGCAACTTTATAAGGGGGTGATTACTGAAAATTATCTCACAAAATTTATTTTTGGACTACTGATTAATGGGTGCAAAAAACATACACAAACCAAATTTGACCGGGATCTATAGGATTATTTAGATCTTATGGCAATTTAAGTCGATCTCTTAGGGGTCATTTATATGGGGACTAGGTCTGAACACTCATATTGCCGACCAGTAGTTTGATTGCAAAGTTTACATGGAAGGACGGACGGATGGTCATTGCTAAATCGACTCAGAAAATGGTTCTGCATCGATCGGTATAATGAAAAATAGGTATAGCTAAAAAATATTTCAGTATAAAATATCTTCACTTAAAACCTATCGCCCTATTACCAGCAAAAATTTTCAAAAAAAAAATGTTCCCTGAATAAATAGAATTTTAACTAAAAAATTGTGTAAAATATAAAAAAAAAATTAATTTAAAAAACGTAAATTTATAGATTTTTTTATTTTCAACTTTCCTAATTTTTTTTCACTTCAATTGTGTAAAATTTCTAATTCACAAATTACCTAACATTTTCTTATGGAACCTATATTTTCAATATTTGTATATTTTAGTAATGAATTGTGTAATTCAATATAAAATTTGAAACTATGTATTTGTTTTATGTGTGCAAGTTTTGATACTATCGTTCGTATATCTTTAGTTTGTGGCCCTAGCTCATTGTAGAAGAAGTAAAGGGAAAAAATATATAATATATATCTTTAGTTATGCATAATCCGGTTTTCCGTTTCTATGGACATACTCATATTTTTCGAAATCACCTCCATTTTTTTTCGTATATTTTTAAAATGTTTCGTCGCCTTTTCTTATATAAAATAAAAACACATTTATCAAGATTTAATAATAATAATATGAACCATTTATGAACCATTATCATGTGTACCTTAATAAAAAGTTTTAACTTAAAAAACTTTGGTAATTTTACAAAAAAAAAACTTGGGTGATTATCTAATTGAAAATAAAAATCTCAAATTTTTCTCAACTAAATAATAATTTGCGCATGTAGTTGTTTAGAAATTAAATCCCATTAAATGTATTCCAACCAACTAATTTTAATTATTATTTTTTTTTTTTTTTTAATTTATGTATATTTTTATTTATAATTAACCAATTGTTGCATGTATTAATCTCTAAAAAAAAATAATCCTTCATATAAAAGCATCATTTTATTAATCCTTAAAATATTAGATCAGCTAAAAACTATAACCTTTAAAATCTAAATTTAATATGTTGCTAACTTAATGTTTTTTGTTTCATTTTTTTCTTTTTTATACATATATAAAATTAAAAAAACACTCCAATATACAACAACCAAAAAAAAAACATCATTATAAAAAACCACAAAAAAACATCATGGTCATTTCCTTGCTTTTTGATAATCATTATCCTTAAATATAAAACAAACAAAAAAAACTAACCATCCTTAATGTATTTGTCCAAAACAAAATGTGTCCGTCCTTGTCTGAAAATATATAAAAATATGTCTGTCCATTTATATCATATCAATAATGCTTGGCAATCAAACGTTTTCGTTAATTTTACCTTATTGTTACGTTTCTTTTTATTCATTTTGTTTACGTTTTTTCACTTTTTTGTTACGTTTTATTTGCGCGTTTGTTGCTATTTTTTGAAAAAAAAAACTAAATAAAATCCTTTGACAATTTTTTTAAACTAATGCTTTACCTTAAAACACGTTTCCCTTCCACTCCAATTTTCCTTACAAATCCTTAAAAACTTAAAATATGACATACAAAAATAAAGCCTGTTGAGTCCTTATCCGATGACTTCCTATTCCCAATGACCTCCAATCGTTTATCGTATGCATCAAGTCCTGAATCGGATTTGGAATTAAGTCCTGGGCCGTCGTCATCATTATCTCTTGGCAACTTACCACAATTGGTTAAGTCGAGCTCAGATCCATCGATTGCTACTAATCAGGATAACTTGGATAGGGATAGAGACATAATTGGTGAAGGATTACCACCTCCATATACGGTAAGAGGCATATTGTTGCAAAAACCAACATTACACTGCTTGTTATTCAAAGAATTTAGCAAAAATATGTTGTGCATGTTTTGAAAAAAAAAAAAATCGTAAAATGTCGGAATGACTAGATATATGAAATAAGCATTTAATTATATTTTAAAACCTCTCTAGATTCCTTATGATCATACCGCTCAGCCACCCTCGAATCGTCGCCAAACAATGGATACTTCTAAATATGGTGCTTACTCTTCGAATTCTAATTTATTGAATTCAGATCCTAACACACCTGCGATCAGACCTCAGTCACTGTATGGCATAAATGCCCCTGATCTACCACCACGCATTGATCGTCAATCGAAACCGGGAGATATACAAGTACCGCCACCCAATAGCACACCTTCAAGATCAAATAGTTCTGGTGGTACTCTAGGCCGATCAGCTCAAGAAAGACTTTTTGGTAAGCCGATAGTGAGTGATGATGTACAAGCTGAGTATATGTCAAGAAATGCAGCAAATGCTAATTCGGAAACCATAGAACGTCATCAAGCTTCGCTGGAGAGACAGGCTCGCATGAATGCTGCGGCCCAAACGAAAATACCTGGCACAACACCCCAACAAAATGGTTCAAGTTATGATAGTGTTTCCAGTTATGATTCGTATAATGCCTCACAACTAACCATGCAAAATTTGGGCAGATTGGGTCCAAATGCCCCCGATGATCTCAAATCAGTGCCAAATGCAAAGTAAGTTCATTAATATTTCGAAAATCATTTCAAACATTTCATAAAACTCATTTTTTCTATACATGTTTAACTATAGTGCTGGAAGACCTTTGCCTCCTGTTGTTATGGCTTCCCAACAAGCCGATTATGCTCGTAGTACTCACGATCATCGCCAATATGCCGCTGCTAACGATCTTAATAGACAAAGTAGTCCGGGTCGACCACCGTTTCATGACATAAATGCAGCGCGAAATATTGGTAAGTTGAAACTAATTTTTAATGATTGAAGTTATCTATAATATTAAAAGGCTAGGCGATTTCTTGTGACTGATGTTTTGTTCTACCGTTTCATCCTGATTTTGACCAAACGTATTTTATTTTAAAGGTATTTCTTTTCAGTCGTTTTGCAGATTTACAGATTTTTAAATTTTTTTTCTTTATTTTGAGTAAATTGCATTTAAAGTTGCTACTAACACATACATAACAAATTATACATTGCTATGTGCGTGTTTATTAAATTTGTTAATGTGTTTGTAATAAAAATGAGTTTGTTTTTTATGTTGATTTGTGAATTGGCTATAATTGATTAGCATACTTTTAGGGACTTTATTTAATGAAAGAAAAAAATTTTCTAAATTTAAATTATGTTGCGTATTCCCATTTTGCTAAATACTTATGGAAATTTAGTTTAAATGTTTTAGGTTTGACAATTTTGGGTGATAGCAATACCAACCAAAAAAATGGTGGTCATTCTAAAAGAATCACATTTTACAAACGAAGAATTTCTTTGGATGTGATTTTAATGAAATTTTAAACAATATTAAATCGAGATTGAGAGTATCCAAACTAATATAATATTATTTAGAACTACAAATTTATATCGAGAAATCAAAAAATTAATTGAAATAAAAAATCTAGAATATTGATAGACAAGGCGATTTCTTGTGACCGATGTAAGTTTCACAGTTTTACCCCGATTTGGACAAAAAATTTATCATTTGAAAGATATTTCTTTTTAGCTCTTACCCATATTTACAGATTTTCAACGTCTGGAATATTTTTTTGGAGTTATGATCGTTTAAAGTTGCTACTAACACATACATAAAGTTATACTTGCTACTAACACCTTATGTATGTGTTATACAATGTTATGTGTGTGTTTATTAAATTTGTTAATGTGTTTGTGTTAATGTGTTGAGTTTTTTTCTTCATTTAAAATGAGTTCAATTGTGAAGCATACCTTTTAGGGTCTTTATTAAATGAAAAAATTAAATTTCCTAAAATTTACACTCGAATTTCGAGTGCTGGAATCTGCTAGTATATATAAAAATCAAAAATAGATATTGAGAAAAAGATAATTGTTGATCTTAAAATTAAGAAGAATTAATATAAGTTTATATTGGATAAATAAAATAAAATTTTATATTGAAAGCTAAAGGTTTAAATTATACTTTTTAAAAAAGTAGCATAAAAATTGTTTTAAAAAATATCTATTAAGAAGAAGCGATTTATCATGGCTACCTAAGCATTACATAAAATCTATTCAAATAATCTATAAAAGCCCACTTCTACGATAAACACATGTTAAATTTATTAGTAATGATCCAAATTTTCATTACATCCGAATCCAATAATTACATCAATTTGACTTCTTTGGCTGCTCTTTTTTTTATGAATAAATTTTATAATTTTCGAGGTAAGAAAATATGTTGAGGTGAATTTTTTAGACCTTAAATTAGAAATTAAATTTTTACAGTGCAAATATTTTTCGTAAGCAAAATTTGTTTTGTTAAAAATATTTTCGAATTTAAATTATAATTAATGATTGGGTCTTCAGAATTCAATAAAAATTACTACCAAATGTTGCACCTTACTCAACTAAGAAGTATTCCTCTGACTTTTACAGTTCCCGCAATATGGCGGCGTGAAGAATTTAAAAACCTCAAAAATCATAAAGGTGGGTTAACATAATTACTGTTATCTTTAAAATGATGTCACGTGAAAGCTTTATGGTCATAATCATATGATCCTTAGTTTGGAAAAATATAGCAAAAATGTATATGTTTTGAATTAAAAAATTCATTAAAAAAATGTTGTTCCGGCTAATCTTTCCTCACTTGTACTAAATTAAATAAGTGAGTTTCTATTGCATCCTGAAATGGAAATTCAGAGACAAAAATTTCGTACAAAAAGTATTAAAAATTTAAAATTTTTTTTTAATTTTTTGAATTACCAAATTCATTAATTATTTCATTCATTTATGAAAAACAATTGTTGAATATTTATTTTTTTATATGACCTTCATAAGTTGCAAACGAAAATGGTTAACCAAATACTGAAAAATATAAAATCAAATTTTAAAAAAAGTAATGCCTGGTTTTCACTTTGTCGTATAAACTGACAACAAACAATTGCGTCTGCTGGCATCTCGTAATTTTCTATTAATTTGGCTGTCAAACAAATTTGGCTGTCAAACAAAAACGAATTACCAACATATTGGCAATTTCATTTTAGATGTCAAATGTTGTCAGGGGTTGCAAATGACAAGACATACAACTGACAATAATTGGCAAATATTGACATTGAAAATGACATAGTGAAAGCCAGGCATAAGAATGTTAAATTCGTCTGTGCCGAATCTTTCATACGCTCCATCTGTGTTGTAAGCTCAATTATATATATTTAATTGTTTAAATTTATACTAGCAGATACCAGCCCTCGAAATTCGAGTGTAAATTCTAGGAAATTTTATTTTTTTTTTTTTCATTAAATAAAGACCCCAAAGTTATGCTAATCAATTTTAGCCAATTCACAAATCAATACAAAAAACAAACTCATATTTATTCCAAACACATTAACAAAGAAATACCTTTCAAATAATATACGTTTGGTTAAATTCGGGATAAAACGGTAGAACAAAACATCAGTCACAAGAAATCGCCTAGCCTATTAATATTACAGATTTAATCGCTTGTCTTGTTTGACGGGTTTTATTATAATTTCTTATTCATTGATTTTTCTTATAAAGACCTACTAAATGAAAAATTTCATTATTTTTCTACAATTAGAGCACGCCTTCCATTGCGGGGTCGTGCGTAAACGAGAAAAGAAATCGACTATGATAATTTGAAGTTGGTTGTACCAATAAAGGTTTTAAAAAAACGCAACATTTTATTTATATTTATACCCTATACCACTGTAGAGAGGATATATATCAGTTTGTCATTCCATTTTTAAGTTCTTGATGTTTATAACAATCGAATTGATATAGTATTGTCCGTCTGTCCGTCCGTTCTTGTTCGCCTTACTGTTGCAAACACGTTCAGGATAATATTGATTGCCATTATTTCGGGAAGGTTGGTATTTAAAATGAGTTAAATCGGGCATTATTGCGTCAAGATATAACTTAAAATATCAGACTGCTATAAAAAATGCTATAAATTCAGTGCGTGTGTTGTAATGGTTTTTTAGTATTATGTTTATCAAATTGTTTACCAGATATTAATGTAAACGTAAATCCCAAATGGAGGTTATCAAAGATTCTGTCTAACCAAATTTAACACTCTTGATTTTTTTTATTAACAGTATTTTTAATTGCAATGCTTTAATTTGAATACATTTCCTCTTTAAAAATGAAAAATTGAGTATGATGGTTAGCTCGGTAAGTAAATATTAGATGAACTCTGAGGCCTACTTCGCGGCGGATCTTGCTCTAAAGAAATAGTCTTTGGTGGCGTGAAGTCGACTTTAAGGCGCACAGCACGTGGGGTATAGTCAAATGCTACAAACACAACAACAAGAACAATTGGAGCTATCACATTAACAAAAACAACATACAAAAATCATATAGTTTACATTTTCATTTAAATATCGGGACTATTGAACCGATTTTAATGAATTTGAATAGCAGTGAATCATTCCACCTAAAATGAACCACACAGCTGTCCTATTGAGGGCGTGATCGCGATTTCCATAGACGAACAGACACATCGCTATATCAACTCCGCTTGTTATAAGGATCAAGGAAATATATATTTTATGGGGTCCAAACTCTTTTTCTAATTATTACAAACGGAATGACAAACTTTTATATATACTCTGCACACCGCTGTGGAGGATATGAAAAAAAATATCTTATTTTAATAACCTGCTCATTACATACAACAAGTTTTTTATTTTAAAATAATCCCTTTTTGAGATATTTCATCAGAAAATTTTGATCATGTAATAATGACCTTTCGGGTTTTTTCGTTGTATGCAAAAAACAAAGATTGCGTGCTTAATTTATTCTAAACATGATACCAAGCGATCAAGAAAATCTAAAAGCAGATTACGGACTGAAACAAACTTGTTTAAAAACTAAAAGTACCATATCTTAGATTTTGAAAAACTTTTCAGCCTACCCTCGTATATTCATAGAAATTTTGAAATAACATCTAAAGTGAAAAATATTGTATAATATTTATACGGATGTGGTCCAAAGTTGTATCAACTACTGTTTAATAAAAAACAAGTAAGAAAATAATAGTCGGTCGAGACCGACTATATGATCCCCTATACAATGCGTTTAGAGACCCTATCTCATAGGCCCAACTACTTGGAAATAGAAAATAAGCATAAACCAAATTTGAGTGAGACTTTTATTAAATTTTTTGGCTGCAGATGACTTTATGCTACTGTTTGTAACTACCAAAAATATTTGACCTAGACCCACCTTTTATTATACCGATCGAATTAGAATCACTTTCTAAGTCGATTTAGCGATGTCGGTCCGTCTGTCCTGCTGTGTGTCCATGTAAACCTTGTAATAAAACTACACGTCGCAAATATTAATATATTTTAATGAAATTTGGTATATAGGCTTTTGTCGGATGAACGCTGTTGAAATTGGTGAAATTCGGTCCATGTTCAGACCTAGTCACTATACAAATGACCCCTATGAAATCGACTTAAATTGCCATAAGATCCAAATTATCATATAGATATCGGTCAAATTGGATCTGTGTGTGTTTATTACATCCATTTATCAGTTGTCCAAAAATAAACCCCATATGGCAATTCTTTGTCATAGCCCCCATATAAAGCTGCTTCCCGATTTGCAGTTAAATCTATCAAAAAACAAAAATATTGAACAAATTTTTCTCAAATTTGGTTTGTATATGTTTTTGCAAAAAATAAATGACCTTACCCAGTCCCCATAGAAATATAGTGTCCGATATAAACTTTTTCATAATAATAACAATGCCATTCAAATTTGGTTTATACTTATTTTCTCTATCCAATTATTTGGACCGAAGAGATAGGGTTTCTAAACCATGGTATAGGATAGCGTATAGTCGGTCCATCCGACTATAATTTCCTTACTTTCTTAATATTAAGAAACATATTTTAGTATAAAAATTTTGAAAAAAAATTAAATATTTTATTATTGTGTTATTTGGCTAATATCCTTTTGTTTGTTTTATTTGAAAATAAGCTAATACGGCCTAAGATTTTTAATGTAAATAAAACTGCATTTAAATTACATTTCTTTCCGACGTTTCGTCAATTCTTTGTTGACTTTTTCAAGGAAATTAGTAACATGAGTATTATTTATCACATTTAAAAATTAATTTAATTTACATCCAACATAAACAATAAAAATTACATTGAACATATATTAATAACAAGTACTCAGCTTAAAATAATATCACAGTAAAGTTATTGTATTGCAACCCTGTATTTTATTTTATATAAAACTATTTTTATAGTTAAATAAATTCTTGAGATGAGAATAAATAATAAATAAATATATTTTTAACCTTTTGGCCTCTGGTTAAAATGATATCACAGATGTATTTTTTATAAAAATATCGGAATTATGTAAAAAAAACTTGGAACGAACGATAAGTAATTGTATGGAAACAAATTTCAAAATATTTTTTTCTATACAAAAGTTTGGATTTACATTTCGTCTCACCTATCATACGCGTTACACGAACAAGTTCTTAATTTTTAAAGAGTTTTAAGATTTTGCAAAAATAATCCCAAAATAATTCGATTTGAATAGAATATTTCGGTGAATTTCAGTTGATTTTTTTTTTCCAGTTAAAAACAATTTTAGATGTGAAAAAAGTTTAAGGAAAATAGCTTCTAGGAAACATAAACTTTTGAGGTGGCAAAAAATTTAACTGTAAAGTTGTCATATTCACGATTATCAATATTTTGATGTCAAACAAGTTTAAGATGAAAAACATTTAGGTGCAATATTTTGAAGTACGGGGAAAAATATTTTAGGTCCAGAAAAATTTGAGATTGAAAAATTTTAGAGGTGAGATAAAGTTTGTTAGTAAAATATGGGTGAAAAAAAAAACGATGAAAAATATATGAAAAATCATAACACAATAAAATATAATATTTTAGACTGAGTTACAATAACAATTTTCATGTTTTTAAATATATATGTTTTGCGAAACTTATCACAAGATTGTTGTTAATTAATCTAAATAAATTTCAGATCCCCGTAATGGCACACCACAACGTCCTTCAAACCTGGGCTTGGACGGTAGCCCCCGTAAAGTTGAAACCAAAACTGATTATGGAAAATACAGGTATGTTTTCTACAAACAACACTCCGAAAAATGTATTTTTTTCATTTCCTTGTTTTAAAATTTAACAGAATAACAACTCTTGTACACAATTTGCAGTACTATAATAATTTATTTTATTTCTTTTTACTTTATTAAAAAATGAATACCAAAAAAAAAAATCTAACTGCATGCTAAAAAATAAAATGAAACTGAAACGTAACTATTACAAAACAAAACTTTCATTAAATACTTAAATCTGTCCTTTTCCATATACGTACGCAAATATGTTTTAAACTGTAAAGATATCATTTCCATATACATCCCTTTCATATACACTGTCCTCCACAACCACCACAAGAACCACGACGCTTAATTTCAAATTGGGCTGGTCCAGCCTCTTGCATGCCGCCAAAACAAACTTGGCGTACTTGTAGAACATCGAAAGGCTTTGTCATGGCCTATCCAACACAAATGTGTTCTCTAGCACGACCCATTGTGCCAAATATATCCATTTACGATACATTAGTTTGAAAATTCATTTACAAATAGAAACTTTTTAAATTAATTATTAAAATGTATTTTCATTATTTGATTTATAGTTTGTTTGTCTTTTGTTACGTTTTTATTTTGAATTTTTTGTAGTTTTTGGAAACCTTTTCTTTCTTTTAAAATAAACAACTTTTGAACTTGATGACTTACTACATGTTCTTTGTCTTTATTTTGTTTCATCATCAATAATTTATTTGTTTTACTTGTTGCATACATTTTTGCTTTTTTGGTGCCTGTTTCTTTTCAAAATGTCCTGCTTTATCATCTTTGTTTCTTGTCTTATTGTGGCAGTCGTAATAATTCTGCTACTCAAGCTGATTACAACAAAGTTCCCAAACAAATGGGTCCACCTCATATGGTTGTACCTCCACCCAATGTAAATGGTAATACGAATGGCAACTCAACACCAAATGGCTCTGGAGGTCCATTTAAGCCTGTACCACCACCAAAGCCGAAGAATTATAGACCACCATTACAAAATGCCGGAAATGGTAATGGACCAAATCAATGGGATAATGGGGTAAGTTGAAAAATGAGTTATATATATACAATATATATGTTGTCTGCAAGAAACAAAGTTTGTTTGCTTAATTTATTCTAAAAATGAAACCAAGCGATCAAGAAAATCTAAAAGCAGATTACGGACTGAAACAAACTAGTTTAAAAACTAAAAGTACCATTTCTTAGATTTTTAAAAACTTTTCATCCAACCCTCGTATATTCATAGAAATTTATAAAATAATGTTGCTTTTTATTTAGAATATATAAAAAATACACTTTTCGAAAAAAGTGCAAATAAAATGCGACATTTTTTGTCAGAAAAGAAAACGGCATAAATTTCCATGAAATTATATCGATTACTCGATTGAAACTAGTTTGTAATAAAAAACAAGTAAGAAAATTATTGTTGGTCAGACCAGGTGTGCCCAACAAAACGATCCCGAGATAACAATAAATAAATAGAAAAAGTGTAAATAGTGTTTCTTAAAAGTTAATTTCTTCTACATACTCGTATTTTCTTATTTATAAACCAAACAGAATTAAAACAAGTAAGAAAATTATAGTCGGTCTAGACCGACTATACGATACCCTATACCATGCGTTTAGAAACCCTATCTCTTAGGCCCAACTAACTGGACATAGAAAATAAGCAAAAACCAAATTTGAGTGGGATTTTTATTAATTTTTTTGGCTGCAGATATGAAAAAGTTCATATCGGATGCTATATCTACATAGGGACTAGATCCAAAAATGGACCGATTCTGATCATGTTTCTCTTGTATTTTGCAAAAATATATACAAACAAAATTTGAGAAGAATCAGTGCAATATTTTTGTTTTTTAATAGATTTAAGTGAAGATTGGGAAGCAGCTCTGTATGGGGATCATTTTTGGACTACTCATTAATGGATGTAATGAACGCATACAAACCCAATTTGAGTAAGATCTATATGACAGTTTGGATCTTATGGCAATTTATGTCGATTTCATATGGGTAATTTGTATGGGGGCTAGGTCTGAACATGGACCGATTCTCACCAATTTTAATAGCGTTCATCCCATGGCCGATAAAAGCTTATATACCAAATTTCATCAATATATATTCATATTTGCGACTTGCAGTTTGATTACAAGCTTTACATGGACACACAGACGGACGGACGGACGGACGGACGGACATTGTTAAATCAACTCAGAAAGTGATTCTGATTCGATCGGTATAATTAAAGATGGGTCTAGGTCAAACATTTTTGGTTGTTACAAACAGCAGCACAAAGTCATTATACCCAAACCACATAGTGGTATAGGGTATAAAAATGATTTTTGTTCTTAGTTCATTTTTGTGGGCTGGCAGAATAAGAAAACGATATATTTTTAAAATTTCATTTAAGTAGGCTGGTTAATTTTTATTGTTTAATTTTTGAAATAATTGTTTTTATTTATTTGTTAAGTCTAGGGTAAAACCTTACAGACTGTTAAGTATAATACAATGAAAAAAATAATATCTGTGGTCACAAGCGATAACCGCCTAAGTCGACTTTAGAACGATTTGAGTTATGTATGCTATCATATTCTACTAACAAAGCTTTATATTTACGTGAAATCCCCATTTTTCTAACACTGTTATTTAAAAAGTTATTAAAGAAAACGTACTGACCTAAGTCGTAATAAAGCCCCATTACATTTATATAAACAGTTATTTTTCTCGAAAGAATGATTTTCAGCGATTTGAGTTATGTATGCTATCATATTCTACTAAGAAATCTTTATATTTACGTGAAATCCCCATTTCTCTAACACTGCTTTTTAAGAAGATATTAATACAAATATTCTGACCTAAGTCGTAATGAAGCCCCATTCCATTTATATAAAAAGCTATTTTTCTCGAAAGCATGATTTTCGAGTTAGGCGGTTATTGCTTGTGACCACAGATATATACAAATCATAAATCAGAAATTTGAGATTATGTATTTAAAAATAATATAATATTGCGTTTAATAATATTATCATTTAAAGAAAAATCAATTAAATTGTATTGATTATTGAAATCATGGCAAACTTTTGACGATAGATTGGGATAAACAGTGGAGTGAAAAACGTGTTGACCGTGCCGGAACGTTCATGGAGATGTTGTCCATAAGAAAATTTGAGCATATGTCGCCTCGAATTAAGTTAATTAATAACATAACATTAAGCATTATTCTTCGGCTTTTTGAAGACGGCAGGTTAATTTAAGAAAGTCCAATTGTATATGATGGCAGATTAACAAAACTTGGAAAACAACGTCTTAAGCAGAAAAGGAGAAATTGCTTCTGGGCCGATTCAATTTTGGCACTGCGAATATTAGATAGTGGATCCCAAATAACAGACCCGAATTCTAAAATTGGTCTTACTAGGGAGATGTATAGTTGTTTGGTAATTGTAAGTTCATTGAATTCCTTTGCCCATCTTCAAATGAAGGCCAGTACACCACGTGCTTTAATATTTATCATCGAAATGTGTCGAACAAACTCTAATTTGGCATCTAAAACGACACCCACATCCAGGATTTTATTTCCTTGTTCCAACTGGTAATCACCAAATTTGTAACAACCAAATGCACCTAATTTTCTAGTGAAGTGAATGTGTTTGCATTTTTTAAAATTTAATTCAATTAAATTTAAGTGGCACCATCTATAAAAATTATTTAGATCGTGTTGTAGACGAATTTGTTCACAATAATTCTTATAGCTTAAGAAAATCTTTACGTCATCAGCATACATAAGAACATTTGAGGATTTTATTATACTTGGTAGATCATTTATAAAAAGAGTAAATAAAATTGGTCCAATATGACTTCCTTGAGGCACACCAGATTTAACTATAATATTCTTGAAGTAGTATTATTAAAATAAACACGTTGATTTCTGTTGAACAAGTAAGATTTTATCCAGCTTATGCTGTTTGCTGTAAAGCCCATCAAATATAATTTTTTGAGTAAAAGATCATGATTTACTTTATCGAAAGCTTTACTGAAGTCAGTATAAAAACGTTGGTATATAGCCCATTGACGAAACCCCGATTTACCAAAGTTGTAAGTTGTAAAATATTAGTTGAAATAGAGCACCTGATGACAGAGATAATCCGTTAAACATTTTTCAAATAGTTTGGGAATAGCACAAAGCTTAGCTATTCCTCTATAGTTAGCTACATTCGATTTGTTTCCAGATTTAAATAAAGGAACAATATATGAATCTTTCCATAATGTAGGAAAATACCCATGTTTAATGGATGAATTGAATAAAATGCATAATGGAACTGCCACAGTTTGGGCGCAGTTGATTAAAAAGCAGCTGGGAATACCGTCAGGTCCTTCGTTAGTTGAATTCTTAAATGTTTTTAAGTTATTTTTGATATCCGAAGTCTTTATAAAAGGAAATGGAATTGATTGATGTTCCATAACTGGAAGAGTAAGTTGTGCTAAAAAAAATCAGCAAACATATCGCTAATAACTACATCATCACGGGATTCACGATTAAGATACTTCATTTCAGTTGGATATCCAGTAGATTTCCTTTTAGAGTTTACATATTTATAAAATGATTTTGGATCTGCTTTCAAATTTATTTTCATAGTTTCCATGTAATTCTTATAAAGTTTTGTATTTAGAATATTATACTCTGTACGTGTAACTGAATATTTGGTATAGTCAGATAAAATACCAGACACTTTATACTTTGTGTCGTTTATTTTTTAAGTTTTTAAGACTCGACAATTGTTTTGTGCTCCGAGGAGGGCCAGAGTGGTTGAAAACAGTAAACTTCGGGATACATTCATTCATATAAAATAGAACAGTTTCGTAGAATAACTTCATTGTTGTATCGATTGATGTGGGAGAACCAGATGTAGTAGATAATAATTGGAGCCAATCAGTATTGCTGAAGTAATAATTTAAATCGTTGTAATTTGCTTCTTTGAAACAAAAAACTTTTAAGTTATTTGATTTACACTTTGAAACAAATGGCAAATTCAAATTTAATTCAATGGTAGGATGGTAACGATCTTCTGGTAATGTAACAGGATCTGCGTGAGATAAAGAGAGGTTATTGGCTCACTAACATAAATTAATTCTAAAATCTATTCATGATCATTATGAACATCATTAATTTGAAAAAGACACAAGTCCGATAAATTGTTTATGAAATTATCGTTATCTTCATTTGACACCGTAGGAGTATAGTAAAAAGAAAAAAAGAGAAGAAAATGTTAGTAGTATTTTTTCTATTGTGAAAAGATGTTCTATTTTCTGCAAATAAATTAAATAATTTAAATTTTGCCCATAATGAGTGTTAAAAAAAATCAAAGGCATACCACTTCTATGAAGATTGGGAAGAAGAATTTTTATTCATTTTGTATAAAGATAATTGCACCTTTGTAATATGTAATTCGACGTTTACTTTACCTAAATGCTGATATTGTTACGCATAAATTTTTATACTCTCAGCCAAGAAGTATTACATCATTTAAAATATCTGTTCCATCTGATTTAATTGTAAATCCATGTTTTTGGCCTGATAATACACTTGTTCGTGAATACATATATAAAGATAATCAAAAAATCAACAATATTGCTCGCCTTTCATTGCTGATAATCAAATGGACATCGTATACCAAAATGTTCATAGATTAAATTAAATCAATTTTAATCAGCATGTTATAATTCTAACGGAAACTTGGCTAAATAAAAATACATTCAACTCCGAGATTTTATATAACGTTGTATTATTTATAGACTAGATAGGAATACTACTACCACTGGTGGTAGTGTTCTGATTGCAGTTTCTAGCCTTTTTTCATCGGAAGAAATAACAATTAATTCTTCTTATAATATTGAATTTATTGGAGTTCTTATAAAACTAAAGAACAAAAAAATGTATCTCACCTGTTCGTATATCCCTCCAAGATCTGATCCGCGTATTTACATGCAGCATACCGATGCCATGAAATCTATATTTTTCAAATCAAACCCTGATGATTTATTTTTGGTTTTTGGCTAATTACAATGTTTTAAATTTTTATACCCTATACCACTATGTGGTTTGGGTATAATGACTTTGTGCTGCTGTTTGTAACAACCAAAAATATTTGACCTAGACCCATCTTTAATTATACCGATCGAATCAGAATCACTTTCTGAGTTGATTTAACAATGTCCGTCCGTCCGTCTGTGTGTCCATGTAAAGCTTGTAATCAAACTGCAGGTCGCAAATATGAATATATTTTGACGAAATTTGGTATATAAGCTTTTATCGGCCATGGGATGAACGCTATTGAAATTGGTGAGAATCGGTCCATGTTCAGACCTAGCCCCCATACAAATTACCCATATGAAATCGACATAAATTGCCATAAGATCCAAATTGTCATATAGATCTTACTCAAATTGGGTTTGTATGCGTTCATTACATCCACTAATGAGTAGTCCAAAAATGATCCCTTTGACCCCATATAGAGCTGCTTCCCGATCTTCACTTAAATCTATCAAAAAACAAAAATATTGCACAGATTTTTCTCAAATTTGGTTTGTATATATTTTTTCAAAATAAAAGTGACTTTACCAAATATTGTCAAGATCGGTCCATTTTTGGACCTAGTCCCTTTATAGATATAGCATCCGATATGAACTTTTTCATATCTGCAGCCAAAAAAATTAATAAAAATCCCACTGAAATTTGGTTTACGCTTATTTTCAATGTCCAGTTAGTTGGGCCTAAGAGATAGGGTTTCTAAACGCATGGTATAGGGTATCGTATAGTCGGTCTAGACCGACTATAATTTTCTTACTTGTTTGTTATGTAATACACATCCTCTATATTTTCTACTTCATTAAATTGTAATTTTCTCATATTCTTGACGTCATTGATGGAGGTGCATTCCCATATTTAAAGTTGATCAGTCTTCGGAGAGTTTCATTTATCCAAAATGTTTTCGTCTACACGTGTTCTATACTTTTTATTATTTATTATCCTATCTGCCTCATTATTCGTGTATTTATTCATTCCTTCATTTGCCTCGTGAATTCTATTTTTCATAGCCCTTGTGTTATTAATATTTTTCTTTCCTGTTCGTCATGTTCTCGTGGTATCATCTGTTTTAATATATCTGAGTCAATTTCTATCCTAGAAAGCGCGTCAGCGAATTGAAAAATCATAGTCACTTAAATCCAATATTATTCTCTTCATCTTAGATGAAGGGAAGGGTTCTTGTGTGAAAACAGTGAGATTTAAGGCCTGTGGTGTGTTACCACTATGAATTTTCTACCATATAGGTAAGGTTTGAAAAATTGAATACTCCATTGAATTGCTAAGAGTTCCTTCTCAATTATTGGTTTATTGATGTCATGTTTTTGCAATGATTTACTCGCATATGAAATGGGTAAATCTTGGCCTATTTCGCCTTGCAATAAAACTCATAATTCGAATCGTCGGTAGTTAAAATAAAAGGTTTATCAAAATCTAGATAATGTAGTACCGGGGGTTCATCAACTTTTCCTTTAGTTTATCAAAAGCATCCTAGCATTCTTCCGTCCATTAAAATTTCATTGATTTCTTTAATAGGTTGTTCAGACTTTTGGCAATGCCAGCAAAATGGGGTATGAATTTTCTGTAGTAGTTGCAGAATGCAACGAGTCCGAGTTTCTGGGTATTGGATAATTTTTTATCACTTAGTATTTGGCTGGGTCTGTCTTTACACCGTCCTTTGTTATTAGATGTCCCAAATAAACGACTTCTGGTCTCAAAAAAAAACATATTTTTGGGTTAAGTTTTAGATTGTACTGTTGTAACCTGTCTAATACTCTTACTAAATTTTGACTGTGGTGTTGCAAACTACATCCGTACACGAAAGTGCTATTGTAAGCATTCTCTGAAAACTATTTGAAGAAATTATCAGTCCGAATCGTAGGAGATGACCGTTTTGTTCGGCAGGATCGCCATATAGTGATTTGTGGTCCTTTATATGGTTTTACAACCGGCAGAGTTTGCCACTGGTTGATCTATTATATTTTCCGTTCTTACGGAGTAAGTGCAAATAAAAGGCAGTCGTTACCAATTGAGTTGTTTAAATTAAAATCTGTTTTATTTTTAGGTTTCAACCCTTTTTATACTAAATTTGGTTTAGCTTATTTTATTTATATTACTAAAGCTGCGTTCACACTATGTGTTTTGCTTGTGTTTTTCTTATTTTTTTTAGCACGTGCCATTTGTACACATAGTGTGAACCGTTTCAAACATTGTTTATGTACAATTCATTTGGCAAGACATACATTTGTAAATTTTTCAATTAGAGCAGGTTCTATTTTGCCATGATAAACATATGAAAACACAACACTGCTTGTAGCGAAAGAAAAACAGAGTAAATAATAAAGATTAATATTGAAAGAAAAATAAATTGTTTAATATTAATTAACAATTAAAAAATATATAAAAATATATAACTTTATTTTCAACAATAAATTTTTGTAAATTCACTAATTAAATCAGCTGTTGTTTACATTTAGAGGTTATTTCATACGGAAATACATATGAACGTGTGAACACAAAAATTATGAATCGTATGTAAAACGCCAATATTGAAACAGACACGGAATTACGTATGGATCGTAAAACTGAATTTACATATGGAAAATACACATAGTGTAAACACACCTTAAGCTTACCCATATTTTTGTTTTATTCGTTATCATGAAGGATTGTATTACTTATTGACCAAACAAATAGAACAGTTTGACTAGTAATTGATACTATTGATTGTCTGTTCTATGTACTAAAGGTGCTATTACATGATGTGTTTTTTACATATGTACTGTCAAATTTTCCCACAACAAAAGTTGTACACATCGTGTGATACATATGAAACATTGTTTATGTACAATACATGAGGAAAGTCACATGTACATTTTTCAATTAGAGCAGGTTCTATTTTTATATGACAAACATATGAAAATACAACACTGCTTCTGGCGAAAGAAAAACAGAGTAAATTATAAATATTAATATTGAAATCAAAATAAATTGTTTAATATTAATTAACAATTAAAAAATATATAACTTTTTTTTAACAATAAATTTTTGTAAATTCACAAATTAAATCAGCTGTTGTTTACACTTAGAGGTTATGTCATACGCAAATACATATGCACGTGTGATAGCAAAAATTATAAATCGTATGTAAAAGACAATTTTGCAAGACATGAGGAATTTCATATGGATAAAAAAAGTGACAGTACATATGTAAAAAACACATCGTGTAATAGCACCTTAAGTATACATTGCAGACTTGTGAGGTAGACACAATTAATTTAGAGGCGTTTTAGAGAATATTGGATGTATATGTCTGTGACCCATTTTTAGTCCCCATCATCACCAAAATTTAGCGATATCCGTCCGTCTGGCCGTCCATCTGTTCGTATGTCTGTCCGTCCGTCTGTGTGTCCATGTAAGCCTTGTAAGCAAACTACAGGTCGCAAATATGAATACATTTTGATAAAATTTAGTATATCAGCTTTTATCTACCATAGGTCGAAATTGATGAAAAATCGGTGCAAGTTCAGACCTAGCCCCATACAAATAACCCCCATCAGACCGACTAAAATTTTCGTAAGATCCAGATTATAATATATAAAATGGTCGCCAGATCCAGATAAAATTTGGTATATGTGTGTGTCTATTATTCCCACTAGTCCAAAAATAAGCCCTGTCGGACTATTTTTAGTAAAGCTTAAGTCTATCACGAAACAAAAATATTGCAGATATTTGATTTAATTTGGTTTATATATATTTTTGACGTTACTAAATATGGTCGTGATCGGTCCATTTGTTGACCTAGTCCCCATTTAAAAATAACATCGGATATGAACTAATATGGCCTGAACTTGAGGAATAGAACAAAATGTTTTATTTTGAAAATAAATAGTTGCATTTTAAATTATTCATCAAATGTACATATGTATATACATAAGAGTTTTTGATTAATATTAATATTTATACCCTATACCACTATGTGGTTTGGGTATAATGACTTTGTGCTGCTGTTTGTAACAACCAAAAATATTTGACCTAGACCCATCTTTAATTATACCGATCGAATCAGAATCACTTTCTGAGTTGATTTAACAATGTCCGTCCGTCCGTCTGTGTGTCCATGTAAAGCTTGTAATCAAACTGCAGGTCGCAAATATGAATATATTTTGATGAAATTTGGTATATAAGCTTTTGTCGGCCATGGGATGAACGCTATTGAAATTGGTGAGAATCGGTCCATGTTCAGACCTAGCCCCCATACAAATTACCCATATGAAATCGACATAAATTGCCATAAGATCCAAATTTTCATATAGATCTTACTCAAATTGGGCTTGTATGCGTTCATTACATCCACTAATGAGTAGTCCAAAAATGATCCCTTTGACCCCATATAGAGCTGCTTCCCGATCTTCACTTAAATCTATTAAAAAACAAAAATATTGCACTGATTCTTCTCAAATTTTGTTTGTACATATTTTTGCAAAATACAAGAGACTTTACCAAACATGATCAGGATCGGTCCATTTTTGGACCTAGTCCCTTTATAGATATAGCATCCGATATGAACTTTTTCATATCTGCAGCCAAAAAAATTAATAAAAATCCCACTCAAATTTGGTTTTTGCTTATTTTCAATGTCCAGTTAGTTGGGCCTAAGAGATAGGGTTTCTAAACGCATGGTATAGGGTATCGTATAGTCGGTCTAGACCGACTATAATTTTCTTACTTGTTTTATTCTAATTTAGGCCTTTTATCGCTTTTTAGAGTGCCGTTATATGCTTTTTGCTTGAAAAAAGATCAAGCATTTCTATTAAATTCATTAAATCATTATTACATCGTACAATGTTTTTTATACCCTATACCACTATGTGGTTTGGGTATAATGACTTTGTGCTGCTGTTTGTAACAACCAAAAATATTTGACCTACACCCATCTTTAATTATACCGATCGAATCAGAATCACTATCTGATTCGATTTAACGATGTCCGTCCGTCCGTCTGTGTGTCCATGTAAAGCTTGTAATCAAACTGTAGGTCGCAAATATAAATATTTTTCGATGAAATTTGATATATAAGCTTTTATCGGCCTTAGGATGAACGCTATTGAAATTGGTGAGAATCGGTCCATGTTCAGACCTAGCCCCCATACAAATGACCCCTATGAAATCGACTTAAATTGCCATAAGATCTAAATTATCACATAAATCTTAGTCAAAATGAGTTTGTATGTGATTATTACATCCATTAATCAGTAGTCCAAAAATGATCCCTATTGGACAACTCTTAGTCATACGCCCCATATAGAGCTGCTTCCCGATCTTCACTTAAATCTATCAAAAAAGAAAAACATTGCACTGATTCTTCTCAAATTTTGTTTGTATATATTTTTGCAAAATACAAGAGACTTTACCAAATATGGTCAGGATCGGTCCATTTTTGGGCCTAGTCCCCATATAGATATAGCATCCGATATGAACTTTTTCATATCTGCAGCCGAAAAAATTAATAAAAATCCCACTCAAATTTGGTTTATGCTTATTTTCTCTGTCCAGTTAGTTGGGCCTGAGAGATAGGGTCTCTAAACGCATGGTATAGGGTATCGTATAGTCGATCTAGACCGACTATAATTTTCTTACTTGTTTTAAACTCTTTCTTTTAACTCGTACTCTCTGTCTGTCTGTCGTGGGTGGACCCCATTCCCCCTCATCCAATTAATCTGAAACTTGGCCTATAGTCTTGTTGTGACTAAAGATTATTTTTGGGGTAGTCACGCACAGTCACGCATAGTCACGCTCAGTCACGGGGTGATCTAAATGTCATTTCCCCTCATCCTATCGATCTGAAACTTAGTCCATACACTTGCTGTGAAAAAATGATTAAATTTGACTTAGTCACGCACAGTCACTCATGGTCACGCGCAGTCACATAGTGATGTAAAGCCCATTTCCCCTTATGCGATCGATCTGAAACTTGGTCGATAGACTTGCTGTAAAAAAATATTAAGTTTGACATAGTCACGCATAGTCACGCACAGTCACGTAGTGATCTAAATGTCATTTTCTTTCATCCGATCGATCTGAAACTTGGTCCATACACTTGCTGTAGAAAAAAGATTAACTTTGACTTAGTCACGCACAGTCAAGCATGGTCACGGAGTGATCTAAATGTCATTTTCCTTCATCCGATCGATCTGAAACTTGGTCCATACACTTGCTGTGAAAAAAAGATTAACTTTGACTTAGTCACGCATGGTCACGCGCAGTCACGTAGTGATCTAAAACCCATTTCCCCTTATCCGATCGATCTGAAACTTGGTTGATAGACTTGCTTAAAAAAAATATTAAGTTTGACATAGTCACGCGTAGTCACGCACATTCACGTAGTGATCTAAATGTCATTTTCCTTCATCCGATCGATCTGAAACTTGGTCCATACACTTGCTGTAGAAAAAAGATTAACTTTGACTTAGCCACGCACAGTCACGCATGGTCACGCGCAGTCACGGAGTGATCTAAATGTCATTTTCCTTCATCCTATCGATCTGAAACTTGGTCCATACACTTGCTGTGAAAAAAATATTAACTTTGACTTAGTCACGCACAGTCACGCATGGTCACGCGCAGTCATAGTGATCTAAAACCCATTTCCCCTTATCCGATCGATCTGAAACTCGGTCGATAGACTTGCTGTGAAAAAGGATTAACTTTGACATAGTCGCGCACAGTCACGCATAGCCACGCACAGTCACGGAGTGATCTAAATGTCATTTTCCTTCATCCCATCGATCTGAAACTTGGTCCATAGTCTTGTTGTGACTATAGATTATTTTTGGGGTAGTCACGCACAGTCACGCATAGGCACGCACAGTTACGGAGTGATCTAAATGTCATTTCCCTCATCCAATCCATCTGAAACTTGGTCGATATACTTGCTGCAAAGAAAGATTAACTTCGACATAGTAACGCACAGTCACGCACAATCACGGAGTGTTTTAAAACCCTTTACCCTTATCCGATCGGTCTGAAACTTGGTCGATAGCCTTGCTGTGAAAAAAGATTAACATTGACATAGTTACGCACAGTCACGCTTAGTCACGCACAGTCACGCAGTGATTTTAACCCGATTTCTCCTCATCCAATCAAACTGGGATGAACGCTATTGAAATTGGTGAGAATCGGTCCATGTTCAGACCTAGCCCCCATACAAATTACCCATATGAAATCGACATAAATTGCCATAAGATCCAAATTTTCATATAGATCTTACTCAAATTGGGCTTGTATGCGTTCATTACATCCACTAATGAGTAGTCCAAAAATGATCCCTTTGACCCCATATAGAGCTGCTTCCCGATCTTCACTTAAATCTATTAAAAAACAAAAATATTGCACTGATTCTTCTCAAATTTTGTTTGTACATATTTTTGCAAAATACAAGAGACTTTACCAAACATGATCAGGATCGGTCCATTTTTGGACCTAGTCCCTTTATAGATATAGCATCCGATATGAACTTTTTCATATCTGCAGCCAAAAAAATTAATAAAAATCCCACTCAAATTTGGTTTTTGCTTATTTTCAATGTCCAGTTAGTTGGGCCTAAGAGATAGGGTTTCTAAACGCATGGTATAGGGTATCGTATAGTCGGTCTAGACCGACTATAATTTTCTTACTTGTTTTATTCTAATTTAGGCCTTTTATCGCTTTTTAGAGTGCCGTTATATGCTTTTTGCTTGAAAAAAGATCAAGCATTTCTATTAAATTCATTAAATCGTTATTACATCGTACAATGTTTTTTATACCCTATACCACTATGTGGTTTGGGTATAATGACTTTGTGCTGCTGTTTGTAACAACCAAAAATATTTGACCTACACCCATCTTTAATTATACCGATCGAATCAGAATCACTATCTGATTCGATTTAACGATGTCCGTCCGTCCGTCTGTGTGTCCATGTAAAGCTTGTAATCAAACTGTAGGTCGCAAATATAAATATTTTTCGATAAAATTTGATATATAAGCTTTTATCGGCCTTAGGATGAACGCTATTGAAATTGGTGAGAATCGGTCCATGTTCAGACCTAGCCCCCATACAAATGACCCCTATGAAATCGACTTAAATTGCCATAAGATCTAAATTATCACATAAATCTTAGTCAAAATGAGTTTGTATGTGATTATTACATCCATTAATCAGTAGTCCAAAAATGATCCCTATTGGACAACTCTTAGTCATACGCCCCATATAGAGCTGCTTCCCGATCTTCACTTAAATCTATCAAAAAAGAAAAACATTGCACTGATTCTTCTCAAATTTTGTTTGTATATATTTTTGCAAAATACAAGAGACTTTACCAAATATGGTCAGGATCGGTCCATTTTTGGGCCTAGTCCCCATATAGATATAGCATCCGATATGAACTTTTTCATATCTGCAGCCGAAAAAATTAATAAAAATCCCACTCAAATTTGGTTTATGCTTATTTTCTCTGTCCAGTTAGTTGGGCCTGAGAGATAGGGTCTCTAAACGCATGGTATAGGGTATCGTATAGTCGATCTAGACCGACTATAATTTTCTTACTTGTTTTAAACTCTTTCTTTTAACTCGTACTCTCTGTCTGTCTGTCGTGGGTGGACCCCATTCCCCCTCATCCAATTAATCTGAAACTTGGCCTATAGTCTTGTTGTGACTAAAGATTATTTTTGGGGTAGTCACGCACAGTCACGCATAGTCACGCTCAGTCACGGGGTGATCTAAATGTCATTTCCCCTCATCCTATCGATCTGAAACTTAGTCCATACACTTGCTGTGAAAAAATGATTAAATTTGACTTAGTCACGCACAGTCACTCATGGTCACGCGCAGTCACATAGTGATGTAAAGCCCATTTCCCCTTATGCGATCGATCTGAAACTTGGTCGATAGACTTGCTGTAAAAAAATATTAAGTTTGACATAGTCACGCATAGTCACGCACAGTCACGTAGTGATCTAAATGTCATTTTCTTTCATCCGATCGATCTGAAACTTGGTCCATACACTTGCTGTAGAAAAAAGATTAACTTTGACTTAGTCACGCATGGTCACGCGCAGTCACGTAGTGATCTAAAACCCATTTCCCCTTATCCGATCGATCTGAAACTTGGTTGATAGACTTGCTTAAAAAAAATATTAAGTTTGACATAGTCACGCGTAGTCACGCACATTCACGTAGTGATCTAAATGTCATTTTCCTTCATCCGATCGATCTGAAACTTGGTCCATACACTTGCTGTAGAAAAAAGATTAACTTTGACTTAGCCACGCACAGTCACGCATGGTCACGCGCAGTCACGGAGTGATCTAAATGTCATTTTCCTTCATCCTATCGATCTGAAACTTGGTCCATACACTTGCTGTGAAAAAAATATTAACTTTGACTTAGTCACGCACAGTCACGCATGGTCACGCGCAGTCATAGTGATCTAAAACCCATTTCCCCTTATCCGATCGATCTGAAACTCGGTCGATAGACTTGCTGTGAAAAAGGATTAACTTTGACATAGTCGCGCACAGTCACGGAGTGATCTAAATGTCATTTTCCTTCATCCCATCGATCTGAAACTTGGTCCATAGTCTTGTTGTGACTATAGATTATTTTTGGGGTAGTCACGCACAGTCACGCATAGGCACGCACAGTTACGGAGTGATCTAAATGTCATTTCCCTCATCCAATCCATCTGAAACTTGGTCGATATACTTGCTGCAAAGAAAGATTAACTTCGACATAGTAACGCATAGTCACGCACAATCACGGAGTGTTTTAAAACCCTTTACCCTTATCCGATCGGTCTGAAACTTGGTCGATAGCCTTGCTGTGAAAAAAGATTAACATTGACATAGTTACGCACAGTCACGCTTAGTCACGCACAGTCACGCAGTGATTTTAACCCGATTTCTCCTCATCCAATCAAACTGAAACTTGGTCCATAGACTTGCTGTGACCACAGATTAATTTTAAAATAGTCACGCAAAGTCACGCAGTCACGGAGAGATTCAGGACTCATATGCATAAGGAAAGAAAGAGTTTTAATAAAAACATTGTTTTTATGGTTTAGATTATTTTTGTTTTATCAGAGCATTATTGGACCTAGTCCCCTTTCCTGGATTAGGGTATCGTATAGTTGGCCTAGACCGACTTAAGTTTCTTACTTGTTATTTTATTGAAATCTAAAAAGCAACATTAAAATCTCTGTCAAACAATTTTTAATTTAAATTCCTTTTCAGGAACCTGGTTCGCCACGTTCGCCGAATGGCTTCTATTATCCACCTGCACCACAACATCATCATTATGCCCAACAAACACCAGGATCTCCACACACAAATCCAAATATGCAACCAACTTATGGTACGAACAATAATTATGGTCCAGCAGCAACACCGGGCTATCCCCCAACCAATGGTTACAATGGTAATCCTACATCGCATCATTATAATGGAGGTAGTGGCACGGGTCCATATATAGCTCCACATCGAGGAATGCCACCGCCTATAGGTAGGATTCCAAGAGAATTGTAGAATATTAGTTGTGGTAGATTTTGTTAAACCATTTAAAAAAACCTTACTAATTAGGTAATCTTCCTCCTCATACACCGGAACGTCATGGTCTAGATTTAGCTGGTAGTCGTGAGCAACGTGGCTCAGCATTCGAATTATATCGTAAACCACAAATTGGTACTGCTGGGCACCATCATAACATGAGGTAAGTTTTTTCACTATTTTTATTTTTTTTTTTTTAACTATTATTATTTTGTTACAAAAAAAAAATAAACGAAAAATTAAGTCGAAACAAAATATCTCTTCTGCGTCTTTCCAATGATACTTTTTTTTCCATACTTTTAAATATTTTTGTGTTAACGAAAAATGTTTTTATTTTTGTTTATTAATCAATTAAACAAAAACATATTAAAATAATATTAAACTCATTCACATAAACATTCTGAGTAAATCACCATTCAACCAACATCCGGGTTTAAGGTCATTTCAAAATTAACTTAAAATTTCTTCATTTTTTATAAAAACATTTTGAAAATATTTCTAAAATCGTTAAAAAAATAAAAGATTGTTTTAAGTATTTTACGCACAAAATGGGAAATTTAAAAACAAAAAAATAAATTAATTAGTGCCATAATTTCTTCTAGATATTTAAAAATAAAAATTTTGTTTTTATTTTGCAATAACCAATTTAAACAATTCAATTAAACAAACAAAAAATTAACAAACATTTTTCTGCTCGATTTGATAATTAAATGAAAATAAAACATTTTTCGGGTTAACGTCATTAAAATTAAAATTAAAATAAAAAATAAATTCTAACCTCAACTTTGAGTTCAATTCTTAAAGTTATAACTTCTAAACGTTAAATATTTAAGTAATATTTTTTTTTTATATTATAATTAACTTTTTTTTATCATATAAATTCTAAAGGTTTTGGTTTTGAATGAAAAAATATCCCTAAAGTAATTTTTTATTATTAAATATTTATGTATTTACAAAGTATTGGTAAAACTAACCTAACTGTTTGTAAAAACAACAGAAACAAATATCAGCATATTTATGGCTTTTTTTCAAAATACCATACATACATTTTTTTTTAGCTTTTAATTGTAATCTCATTCATACATATTTATTTTTTGGGATCTAAGGTTTTTAAACTGTTCTAATGGTAATCTTAATAAACAATAAATCTATTTCTATTCAATTGGTATTTGCAAAATAAAGAACAAAATTTTTTTCTTTTTTTTTATTGTTAAGAAATTACAGAAAATTTCAGCTGATAAAAAAAATATATATTTATAAAATGAGTTAAATTTTTATTTAAAGTCTTTTTAACAAGTATTTTAGAGGAATTTTAACCAAACAAATTTAATCATTTCTACAAAATTAATTCTGAAGTTTGTACTACCCAATTTTAATTCAAAATTAGCCGAGGGTTTGGGTTGCCAGTTAAACGTAGTTTATTTAAACGCTGATTTTTTAACACTTATTTCATACTTTTCAAATAATTTGACTTTAGCATTAGAAATCTTGAGTTTTTCGAAGTTTCAATTGGCATTCACATGTTTAACTGAACTAAGTGTATATTGTATTGTATTGTATAAAAAGAGATGACGAAAGTACTGCGACCAAATGATCTATTGTACTGCTCTCTGCTAATAGTTGTTCCTATAAAATCTCACCCAATCCTGAAGCCCTCAGAAATTCGAGGATGTGGGTTGGTTCCAGTGATTTTACTTCGCTCCCTGGTATTTGGAAAGAACCCAGGTACTTTTTCCTCTTATGCATTAAAGCTCCACAATCCCCCAGTATGTGCTCCGCTGATTCTGCCTTCTCATCGCAAAATCTGCACATGGGGTTCGCTTCAATTCCTAACCTGCTCAGATGCTCCCTGAGCCTACAGTGACCGGTTAGAATCCCGGTTAATATTCTCAGTCCTTTCTTCGATAGTCCGATACATGACTCAAATCTCTTACCATTGTAGTTACCTAGCAGTAGTTTTGATTGCCTTAAGCCCAAGTGGCTCGAGAAAAGCTCCTGTCTGATATGATTCTCACATTCTTTGAGTACGCCTTCCCATACTCCTTTTCCTATTCCACAAAATGGTTCCGGCTCCATTAGCTCCCTTTCTGGCAAGCTCATCCGCTTGCTCATTTCCCCGAATCCCAATATGTCCTGGGGCCCAACAGAGGCTGACCTTATTGTGTCTGCCTAGCTCATTCAGTCTTTGCAGACAGTCCCATACTAACTTAGAGTTTACTACATAGGAGCCTAGTGCTCGAATAGCAGCTTGACTATCTGATAATATGGTTATGTCCTGTCTTTTGTACTTTCTATTTAAGTTAATCTGTGCACATCTATCGATGGCATAAATTTCCGCCTGGAAAATACTCGTGTGCATTCCCAATGATTCGTAGTATTTGGTTCTAGGCCCAAAGACTCCGGGCCCTGTTCCATTTCCGGTCTTTGACCCGTCCGTGTACTTAAAGTTCCATAAGGTAATCCGACAGTTTCTAAAACCATTAAACAATATATAGGTGTCGTCCTTCGTTAATTCTAATTTCTCTTCGTCATTACAACTCATACAGTGTTCAATAAGTTGGATCCATATCCATACTATTTCTTATCCAGTGTCCCGTAAGATATCCCTTATGGTGTAAAACTTTTTCTTATTCATACCGAGTAAGTTTCTTTAACCTTATCCTGTTCACATACGATATTCACATACGGGTGTTCTGTCTCAGATGGGACTTAGGGTATCGCTAAAGAAACTGTATATTCGAACAAATGATTCCTAGAACGACACTTTAGCTTAAATTTTACTTAAGAGGAATTTGGAATTCCTGATAAGAATTAACAGAAGCTAAAGATATTATGGACCTTTTACGTCAATCAGACTATATTAGATTTTACATATTTGATAAATAATTTTATAAAATTAGAAACTCTGTTAAATTTAGTAAGAATAAATTCTAGTAAGAATAAATTCGAAAAATATTTCCAAAATGTAGAATCGCGTGGTAGCTTTAGAGCATGACAAAATAACTAGACCTTTGAAAAGAATATCAAGACGTTAGATGAATCTTGATAACATATTATTGGAGGATCTCAAATAGATATCTAGGTAGAGTAAGTATCTCAAGAAGTCATATTGTTTTTAATTAGAAGGACGCTTAAAACGTTGGACCAAGGTTTTACCTCTGCCTAGAATTATGGCATCGCAACAGAAATTGTGGTTCTGAAAAATTAATTTTAATACTAATTCAATGTAGAAAAAACAATCTGCTTAGGCAAGGGCTTCACAAAAGAAACTATGGATCTCTTAATCAAAATTAAGATTTTAATAAAGATACAACAGTCGCAAGAACTATGAACTTTTAAGAGTCTATGAAAGTAAATATTCAGATTCTTTAGCTCTAGAGAAGATGCTTGGTTTTTGATGCAAATTTAGAGCATTTTTGAAAATTTTCGTTCAGGATTTAGCTTTTGCAAATAGGAGAATTTAAAGGAATTCTTATAAACCTTTTTTGTTTGTACGCCTATATTGAATCATAAATTGCGGAACCAGATTCCGAAAAGTTAAGAATATAACATATAACCAGTACCCAAGAAGTTTTTGTAAACATCAATAAAAGATTCCCAATAATTTTTAGAAGGAAGGAATTTTAGAATTTGCAAAAATTGTGGACTGATGATTATTATTAGCTATCACTTTGAATACATAATTAGATTTTAAAGACGATTTACAGAAAATATATCTGGCAGTTTGAAGTATTCACTAGTTAAATTCCTCTGAAATACTTGATTCTTTCGTATGAAACGAACTTTTTTTTTATTTTCCCTCCTTTTTCTAAACAAAACCCAATCTCTTACTTCCAAATATTTAAAAACTTACAAACCAAACAATTTAGCGAAATGGAGTCATACGAACAACAAAGATACGAAGATTATTATGCTATGCCACCGCCACAAAATCTACCGCCACGATCTAGATCGGTACCAAGGTACGTCCATGACAGACTACCACCACACCCACCATCACACGATCCCAACAATTATTTCAATTATGGCCCAGCACCGCTACCACTACCACACCCATCCCAGATACAACAACAGTATTACAATGAAAATGAAATGCCACCACCATTGCCACATAAAGTAAAGAAAAAGTCTATGCTGAAAAGTCCATTGACAGCGATTAAAAATGCTCTGATTAAGTCAACCAAACCCTTGAGGCGAATGAATAGTATGGTCGAACCAGAACGTAAACCTAAATCGGGCTTAAGGCGTCAACATTCAATGTTGGAGCGAGGTATGCAGAGACCTTACTATCCCGATGAATATCCCACGTATCCCGCCGGCCTCGACGAGCGTTATTATGGCGCTAGAGGAAGAAGTGTACCGGCGTCTGTCATGAGAGGTAGAGAACAGTATTATGAACAACAGCAAGGGGCCTATAATAATGGTCACTATCCACCTCAAGATATTCTGAATAGTACATACAGAAATTTGGAAAGTGAAGATATTTATGGCCATATGGGTACGGTACCAAGATCGGATTTCGAAAGACCTTATAGTGATTATAATACCGGCTACTCGGAACATGATGATCTTTATGCTAATAGAGCTTGTATAGATCTTGAAAGGAGACAAGCTGAGGCTTCTGCTAGTTCGGCACCCGGTAGAAATGGTAGAAAGATAATTAGAAGACATAGTACGACCACAGCAGATCGTGTGGCCGGAAGAAGACCGCTAGTAACACCAAATGGAACACCAGGAAACTATGGACAAGATGATGTCTATCAAAGTCAGCAAGGAGCTTATATGTTAGATAATCAGCGAAGAGCTCCCAATTCCGATGTAATGACTCGAAGAAGATTCTATCCAGGCGCTGCCAATGAACAGGTAGAAATTCATGAACCCATTTATCAGTCGCGCAGAGAAATGCAACGCGAACGACAAACTCATCATCTATATCAAACCAAAAAGGAAATGCAAGATCGTATAACGCAAGGCAAACGAGATATGGAAAAAGAATTTAGCCCTCACAGTAGCAGTCAGTCGGAAAAGGATGATAAATCCGATAAAGAGCCCATCTATCAATCACGCAGAGAGCTCAAAGAGAGCGCCTTAAAGACAAGAGCTCAACTAAGAGATCAAATCTATCAAACAAGACGAGAAGCTTTAGATAGCATGGCTGAACCAGGTTATAATTCCAAACGAGATATGGGTAGACCGGAACCAATCTATGAAACAAAAGAAGAAAGTATATTACAGTCGAGGGAAAACGAAACGGACGAAAAGAAAGAAGGTAAAACTGAGATAAGTACGCAAGCAGAAATAAATCAAGAAGAAGACAATGAAAGTCTCAGTCGTTCGGAATTGCAAAAATCTTCAGACACTGTTATAGAAAATACAGCCATAGAACTTAAGACACCCTCTAAATCCGCACCACTGGAAAAAGGTGAAGATGATGATTTAGACATAGAAGAGGCTAGAGATTTCGATAGATCTGAAATGCCTACTATTATAGAAAATCAGCATAATCAGGCCATGTTAGAAGAAACACAAAACAATATTAACGAGACTCAGGATATAGCAGATGATGTTTTTGAAATGCCACAAGCAATGTCCTCACCTATGATTATAGAAGGACCGCCCATACAGCCACTAGAACCACCAAAACCCACACAGGTTTTGACACCACGTTCAACTAGGACTCCCTTTCACATATCCAATATCCTCAAGAGACATGGCCCGCCACCAATGAAAAAATTTAGCGAAAGTAGGACATCAATTGAGACACAATATACTTCACAAGCTAGTTTACCAGTGGGTCCACCGAATGCCACCAGCACACCCTACCCCAGCAATATGTCTTTACCCATAGCTGGTCCCGTGCCCACATCGGCACCGGCGGCGGCCAGTATTCCTGGTAATGGCTCTTTTCCTACAGTGCCCCGTGAACCGACGACGTGTCGAGGTATTTTCGATGCCAGCGGTGGTACCTTGTCAGACAATATATGGAATGTTTCGCTGCAAATACCACCCGGTGCCATACCAGCTGGTGTGCGACAAGAAATCTATTTCACTGTCAGTGATCCTCGTATGGGACAAGCTGTTGGTGGCCCTCCGTTGGATATGGAAAATGGTTTGTTCTATTTCTCTTCACTATTTAAAATTTTTCTAGCAAAAAAAAATTTTTTTTCTATTCTCTAAAACACTATTTTTTTCTAATTTATTAATAATATTTATGTTTGTTTTTTATTATTTATTTTGCATACCACTTGATTTTCACCTAAACTTTATGTTTGTATTGCTATATGTGTTTTCAATTTTACTAACATTTTACTAATTATCTGTAGTTTTTTGTTTTATTGTATTGCATGTCTATCTAACATAAACTAAGTTTACATTTATTCATTAAATACGTAGTAGGCGATTCATATATTCAAGTCTCATATTTTGACAATTATGGTCACTTTGTTAGTGCAGTTTCATTTGCGTTTACAATTGGTTCTGCTTAGTATTCAAAATCTAGTACCGTTTACATTTGCAATTACGAGATTTCGTTTAACACAGCTAACATAAATAACTGATTTATAATAAATATAAATTAAAAAAAAAAATGTTTTATTATAAATATGTTCTCTTCCTATAATATCAGTTTTAAGCTTTAATTTTATTTATCTATTAAAAATTAAAAAAATGTATTATTGATAGATAACGAAACTATTCACGGAATATATTACTAGTTTAATTCAAGTTTTAATTAAATATTCTAGTTATTTAATTGAGCTTTAAATTTTTCTTCAAATGATCGAAAATCTGGAACATAAGTATAAACTAGACATAACTCCAAATAAGGATGATACATATTAGTTGTGGTTCTGAAACAATCACATTAATTATGTAAATTTTTAGACCATTTGATGTCACCGTAACATTTTCATATAAACTAGCAGAGCCCAGCCCAGCATTGAAGTGGAAATTCTAAGAAAATTTATTTTTCTTTCAATTATAAATATTTGTTGAACACACAGAAGATATATAACTGGATTTGATAATAAATAATTTTATAAGAGCCTAAAGATATGCTAATAAATTCACAATTCAACACAAATTTAATAAACACACACACACAGCATTGTATAGTTTTAAATGTGTGTTTTATGTATGTGTTAGTTGCTACTTTAAATGCATTTTACTCAAAAAAAAAATGTTCTAGACGGTGCAAATTTGTAAATATGGTGGACAGCTAAAAATAAATACCTTTCAAATGGTATATTTTTATCAAAATCGGTTAGTAATTAAAGTTGTAAAATCGGTCACGAGAAATCGCTTTGCCTATAATTATTATAGATATTAAAAAAAGCAAATTAATATTGAAACAAATAAGAGTGTTAATTCAGCTATTTGATACAATCCACCAGCGATACTAACTTAGCGCTTTTTGCTTTTCAAAGATCAAAGCTACCTACTCCGACTCCGACACTCCATTGTAGGTATACATATGAATATTTATGAATATTATGTATAAATGCAATTAATGAAAGTAAACTTTAAATTTTGTTAATAAATTAAACTATAAATTCAATTCAAATATTATTTATTTTTAAATAAATAAACAAGCAAAAATGGTGGTGATATACATAAACTTTTAAACTAGCAGATTCCAGCCCTCGAAATTCGAGTGAAAATTCTTAATTTTATTTTTTAATTTAATAATCAATTTTAGCCAATTCAAAATTCAACACTTTTTAAATATTATTATTTATTGGTTTAAGTCCAAGATTATTTTTCAATTCAACACAATTGTTATTGTGAATGAAGAAAACAAACTAATTTTTTTTTTACAAACACATTAACAAATTTAATAAACATACATATAGCATTGTATAATTTTGTGTATGTGTTAGTAGCTACTTTAAATGCATTTTACTCCAAAAACAATTAAAAATTTAAAAATCTGTAAATCTGGTGGAGAACTAAAAAGAAATACCTTTCAAATTATATACATTTGGTCAAAATCGGGATAAAACTGTTTAACAAAATATCGGTCACAAGAAATCGCCTTACCTATTAATACTAAAGATAAACACAAAAAAAAAACAAATAAAATTAAAGTTTTTATAGTACAGCTCTCAGATATGAATTCCTTCAGCCAAATCCTCTTTTATCGATGCTCTTAAGTCTGATTTAAAAATTTTCAATGCAGAAAATAATCTTTTAACGCTTACTGTTGTGTTGGAGGTATTGTAGTCACAATTCTAGCTGCATCATGAATAATTTCTGGATAAACAGTGATTGCTTCTTATACATTAAATTTTGATGAACGATCCGATTTTTATATTCTTTTTAATTGTTTTAAGAACTCTTTTTTAAATTTAGATGTTTCAATGTTTACTGGTTTATTTTCTTTTTGTAAACTTAAACATCTTCGCTTTGCTTTCAATCGTTCAAATCTATCTAAATAAGCTTCGAAATTTAAGTCATCATTTGAGGAAGATGATTCGGATAGGTTCAACATTCAACCAACTCTCATTAATGAATTTCATGTACTTGTAACTTTTTCATGCGAATTGAGACTTCAAGAAGTTTCCTTTTGTATATATAATTATCTGACCCGGCAAACGTTGTTTTGCCATATAACTTATTTCTATGCATCTCCATATGGGAGGTGCCACGCCCACTGGTTTGTTCCCGCCCATTTTTCACATAACTTAACACACTCATCATTCGTGAACTCACATGTAGTTTCAAGACTGTCGGGTTTATAGTACTCCAGATAATTTTTTTGTATGGGAGGTGCCATGCCCACTAACCCAATCCCGTCCATTTTTGGTACGACTACTCACATTAACACCGATTTACATGCAGAAAGTTTCAAGCCTCTGCCCATCATAGTACTCTAGATATATGATGATATGTATTTACCATGTAGTTTGATCACGCCCATTTTTAGCCCGACTTCTCCCAATTCTAATTTATGTACTACTACAAAGTTTCAGGACTCTTGCTATCATAGAGCTCTAGATATGTGATGTTAAAAATTTTTTATATGTGGGAGGTGCAACGCCCATTTGAAAAATGAAAAAAAAAATGTAGCCTATTTTTCCTTCCGAATAGGCAGTTACCTACTGTAAAAATGGCAAAATTTTCAATACAAAACACATTAAACCGGGTAAAAGAACCGATAACCAATATATTAGAAGAGTTTAAATTTAGATCATCTGAAAAAGAGAAAATTCAAATCCAATGGAGTTATATCACGGAACAATATTGGGATACAGCACTTATGGATTGAAGTTAATAATTTCAAAAATTCTATTGGCGAAAATTAGTCTTTATTAGTTTTGTCTTTCTCAAAAGCCGGAGTTGAACGTTTGTTTAGTTCAATGGCTTTAGTTAATAGAAAACTTTGCAACAGAATTAAATCCGAGTTGTTATGTTCTATAAATTGGATAAAAGAAGGCTTGACATTAAAAAATGCGTGCTGTCACACGTACAATATACCGAGCTATGTCTTTGATAAAAGTCGATCGTCAGAAAAATATCAGAGCCAAGAAGAACTTGATGATGAAGACATCAGAGAAATATTAGATTCCTTAAACCAATTATTGTAACTAGCAGATTCCAGCGCTCGAAATTCGAGTGCAATTTCTAGGCAGCTTTATTTTTCAACTTAGCCACATCACAAACCAACACTTTTATGGTTTATTATTATTGTGAATGAAGATATCAAACTCATTAACAAACACATTAACAAATTTAATAAAACACACATAGCATATGTATAATTTTATGTATGTGTTAGTAGCAACTTTAAATGAAATTTACTCAAAATAAAGGAAAAAAATTAAAAATCTGTAAATCTGCAGTACGGCTAAAAAGAAATAGCTTTCAAATAATATACGTTTGGTCAAAATCGGGATAAAACGGTAGAACAAAACATCGGTCACAAGAAATCGCCTAGCCTATTAATATTATAGATATACAAAGATAGATTGAATACAAAAATGCAATAAAAACAAGTAAGAAGTTAATTAATTTTTTCACCTAAACTTTATATTTGTATTTCTATGTGTTTTCTGGAATACTAGTTTTTGTATATTTGCGAACAACTAAATAGTTTTAAGCCCTTAAATGAACATTTCATCAAAACAACTAAATGTGTGTTTATGTAAACAAATTTTCGTTTACACTGTTTAAATTTTGAAAAGTTCTTAATCTCTATTGCCCTTGTTAATCGTCAAAAACATTGATATTACGTTTTGTTTTACCGATCGACTCAGAAAAGCTTTCTGAAAAGCTTTCTGGCTGACTCACAAAAGCTAGCAATAAAGCTTTCTGAAATGCTTTTTGAGTCTGTGTGTCCATGTAATCAAACTGCAGGTCGCAAATATGAATATTTTATGATGAAATTCGGTATATAAGCCTACATCGGCCATTGAAAGAATGCTATTGAAATTGGTGAAAAATCGTGAATGTTCAAACGTACAAATAACTCCTCTGAGAGCGACTTAAATTGACATAAGATCCAAAATATCATATACATAGGTCTCGGAAAATTTGGTTTATGTGTGCTTATTACATCCAAAATAAACCCTGTAGGAAAATTCTTAGTCATAGCCCCCCATATAAAGCTGCTTCTCGATTTTCACTTAAATCCATTAAAAAACAAAAATATTTACAGATTTTTTAAAATGTGGTTTGCAACAAATTTGTGACTTTGCCGTATATGTTCAGGATCGGTCCATTTTTCGACCTAGTCCCATATAAATATAGCATACGATATGAACTTTTCCATATTTACATTCCGTAAAAATTAATAACAATGAAACTCAAATTTAGTTTATGCTTATTTTCTATATCCAATTAGTTGGTCCTAAAGATTGTGCTCTTAAAATATGAAGTTTAATACTCATATTTTATATATTTCTCAAACAAAGTTGCCACCAAACGACAAAATATTTTGAAAAATTCTTAAATATTTTTAGAAATTTTTAATAATTATTAAATAAATGTAATGTTTGTTATCTTGACGATATGAAAACTGTCACGTTGACCATAGTTTTTACATAAAGTTGCGAGAGGGTGGTTTGAAAGCTGATTAAAAGACTCGAAATGTGATCATCCGAAAATTTGGCATAGCTGCATATAAAGCAAGTAAAAGTATTAAATTCCCTCGACCCATGTTCTAAACACATTAGTATAAACAAAATTTCAAATTTTAATGTCTAGATTTTTTGCAATGATGTTTTAATTAATAAGATAATTAAGAACAAGTAAGAGTGTTAAATTCGGCTATGCCGAATCTTTGATACCCTCCACCTGGGTTTTACGTTTACATTAATATCTGGACTTCTTGCACTATTTGTAACAAATGTATATAAAATATTTGAATATGTAAACACTTTGATAAACCTATTACTGAATTATTACAACAAATGCTCTGAATTTTCAGAATTTTATAGAGGTGTCTACATATATTAGGTCATAAATTGGCACAATGACTCCCGATTTATCCCATTTTAAATACTAACCTGATCCAGATAATTACCAGATTATTTTGTAATTTTCTTTTTAATTTAAATTTTTTAATATAAAGGTGCATTTTATTTTTTACAAACCTTTTCAATTTTCCAGACCTATTAGTATAGGGCACATTTGTGAGTCCGCATAGATCAACTTTCAACTCTTACTTCTTTTTATTGTATTAAATCTATCTTTGTGTCTTTAAATTAATTAAGATAATTAAGATGAAAATATTTAACAAACTGTTTTTTTTTTAGTTAATATCTGAACATTTTACTGATACAAGACAAAACTAAAACTGCCAAAAATTTCAGTCAAAACTATTTTGATTGTATTTGTTAAATATCGCATAATTTTTTTCAATTTTAAACTTTAAAGTCTTTTTAAGTCTGGTAATAACTTTATAATATGAAGGAAGTAAATATGTGGATTCTTTAATAACAAGGCAGCCATCTTGGACCAATTCTTTTCTCCCTTTTCATCAATGATCTTCCAAAAGTGATAAATTTTTGTAACGTTTTAATGTACGCTGATGATGTTAAAATTTTTCTAAGTTACTGTCAACATAATGATCATATTCATCTTCAATCAGATCTCAACAATTTCTTTTCGTGGTGTAACCGTAACCTAATGGAACTGAATTTGAAAAAATGTAAATGTATGCGTTTTTCTAGAAACAATGTTTTTCCTGCTAACTACTTTTTGGGCGGATATCAGCTTGAACTTGTTGATACTTTTCTGGACTTAGGGATTCTACTTGATCCTAAATTAAACTTTGTATCTCACGTCACCATGACAGTTAATAAAGCTAGAGGTACACTCGCCTTTATTAAAAGATGGGCAAAAGAATTTATTGATCCTTACATAACCAAATAACTTTTTACATCTCTTGTAAGACCTATTTTAGAATATGGGTCAATAATATGGGATCCCTTCTATAACATTCATATTCAACGAATCGAGTCTGTACAGAAACAATTTCTACTCTTTTGCTTACGTGGCTTACCTTGGAATTCTGCAATTAATCTACCTTCATACGTTGATCGACTTAAATTAATAAAATTACCTACTTTGGAAAGCCGTAGGACTATGCTAAAAGTAACATTTATGATCAACCTAATTAATGGTGAAATCTGTTCTGACTTTCTTGTCAACAATATAACTTTTAATGTTCCTCAACGAGTATCACGCCAATTCCAACCACTCTTTGTTAAATCTTTTCATACCAACTATGCTCTAGCTGATCCTTTTAGAAGAATTTGTTGTGTTTATAATAATCTTTATCAATTAATTGATTTTTCGTTGAACACTGATGTAATTAAGCATAATATCATTATTTTCTTAAATTCCTAACTATTTGTTTTTATTTTTAAATCATTTAATTGTTTCAATATATGTACATATGTAATTATATCATTTATACAGGTCTGTAAGGATTTATTCCATTGACCTAATAAATAAATAAATAAATAAATAAAAAATAAAAAAACACTTTTTTGTGCATTACATTAAAATATTATAAATTTGAACATAATTAATTTTAGAAACATAATTAATTTAAAAAAATGTCCGATTCGTTTTTCGATGATGCTGAAAACACATCAAAGAAATACAGAACATAAAGATTTTGCTTCAGTTAGTTGAGAGACGAGAAGCTAATGGATGGCTGGAGCAGGTCAAAGGTGACGACTATAAATGCAAATGCAAGGCTTTTGAAAATATATTAAAATGCGATAAATCAGATCTAAGTATACATGCTTATAACCACTGCTAAAAAAAAATCTTTTAAAACCAACAGTATTGCCATAATTTGAAATTGTAAAGATGCAAAAAAAGATGCTTAAACGTACTGGATGCTAAATTCTTTTTTCAAATTTCATTACCTTTATACTGAAAAATTATATACTTATTAATAAATTCTTTGGTTTTTAAATCGAAAAATTAATATAAAACATAAGTTTCGATTTATATTTTTTAAATTTTAATTAAAATTATTTTGGATTTCATCTGAAATTTTTATTAACATCAAATTGAGTTTATTTTAAACTTAAATTAAATATTATTAATTTTAGAGGGATTTTTTTTTTTATTTAAAATATAACAGAAATTACATTATCAAAAGATACGATTATATTAGAATAATTGGTTTATGGAATCTAACATTTCTGTGATGTCTTCATCTTCAAGTTCTTCTTGGCTCTGATATTTTTCTGACGATCGACTCTTATCAACGACATCGCTCGGTATATTGTAAGTGTGACAGCACCGATTTTTCAATTTCAATCCTTCTTTTATACGTATTACAGAACATAACAACTCGGATTTTATTCTGTTCGAAGTTTGCTTTTAACTAAAGCCATTAAACTAAACAAACGTTCAACTTCGGCTTTTGAGAAAGACAAAACTAATATAGACAATACAAATATTGATAACTCCTAAAATGGATTTTCGCCAATAGAATTTTTCAATCCATAAAGAGGTTGTATTCAGTGTTGTATCCCAGTTTTGTTCTTTGATATAACTCCATTGGATTTGAATTTTTTCTGTTTCAGATGATATAAATTTAAACTCTTCTAATATATTGGTTATCTGTTCTTTTACCCGATTTAATGTGTTTTGTATTGAAAATTTTGGCATTTTTTTAATACAATAATATTTTTTGGCAATCGACTTTCAAATTCATTAAAAACTGTTGTTGGTGTTTACATTCTTCTATTTCAAAATGTTTTGTTATATTTGTTGAAAGAAACGAGCAGTGTGGTAAAAGGAGTAGTACACAAAATTACTGTACTACACTTTGAGAAATAAAAACATATCAATACCATTAAAATTATATATTCAAAAATTATGAAAAAACAATATCAAAAAAAGATGCTAAAAGCAACTTTTTATTAATAAAAGATTCTAAGTTAGCATCTAGCATCTTTTGATAAATTTTGGATGCTAAACGACAAAAAAAGTTGCTAAATCTAGCAACTAAAAAGCTAAAACGGCAACACTGAAAACCAAGAACAAATATTCTGTTTGAGTTGTAACATCTCATTTGCAAGCCATTTTAATTAAGCTGCGTTCACACTATGTGTTTTGCTTGTGTTTTTCTTATTGTTTTAGCACGTGCAATTTGTACACATAGTGTGCACCCTTTCAAAAACTGTTTAAGTACAACACATTTGGCAAAACATAAGTATGTAAATTTTTCAATTAGAGCAGGTTCTATTTTGGCATGACAACCATATTAAAATACAATACTGCTTGTGGCGAAAGAAAAACAGAGTAAATTATAAAGATAAATATTGAAAGAAAAATAAATTGTTTAATATTAATTAACAATTAAAAAATATATTACTTTATTTTTAACAATAACTTTTTGTAAATTCACAAATTAAATCAGCTGTTGTTTACATTTAGAGGTTATGTCATACGGAAATACATATGTACGTTTGATCGCAAAAATGATGAATTGTATGTAAAACGCCAATTTTGACACACACGCCGAATTACGTATGGATCGTAAAACTGAATTTACATATGGAAAATACACACCTTTAATTGTGTAAATTTTAAATGCACATCTAACCATATCAAAAAGATGAATTAAACAGAATTGCAAAAATATTTTCTTTATAATATCTGTATGTTTTTTATATTATTCTTATGTAATTCTCATGATATTTTTATCTTATTTTTTATATTTTTTATTTTTACATAATTGAAATTCAAAATGTACAAATTAAAAATAAATTTTAAAAAAAGTAGTGTAGGGAAAAAAGGGAATTTTTTTTATAAGCGTAGAGATTTCTGAAAAAATCTCCTGGCATCACTAGTACCTATTAAAAAACAATGTAAAAATTCACAAGACAACGCGACATAGACTTGCTTTGTTCAAAAGCTTCCATAAGACTGAATGAAATTGTTGCTTACTTTACTCTTTGGTGAGTATTTTCATTTTTGTACGGCTGTATACATATAAGAAGCCAATTTGAGTTCGGTTTACTCGTGCTGCTATGCATATGTTTGTGTGTTAACAAAAATATACGATATCCCAGTCATCATTTCGAAGATTGTTTTAACAAAAATTACCTTGTCTTACATTGTCTTCTTCGAGCACTTTTGATGATTAAAAACTGCTTAATCACATGCGCTATTAGAAAAAGACTAGATAATGATTTTTGCTTTCTCTTAGAAAGTGATTTATAGAAAAATTACATTAAATAAGACTCAAAAATGAGTCGAAACTGATTAGAAAAGCGGATAAAAAGGACTCTCAAGAGCGGGTAAGGTAATATTTAATCCCAACAAAAGAATATTTTGTGATCAACAAAAGGGCGCATTTATAACTGTTTTAATAGCACATATGAGTCAAAAAGACTCTACATGATCATTTATTGCATAAAATGCTTACTGGGATTTTATTCACTATCTGTAGAAACAGGTTTTTTAAGTAAAACAAATCTGCATACAATTTCAATTCTATTTCGTTCACAATGATACGATCAGTTTGTTTACTAGCTACTAATAAAATAAGAAAATAGTATTATAATACAGCGTAATGATGAATTGTACTTCTCAATTAGTTTATTTTTAATGTGCCATAAGAAGTTCGGTTTGTGCTAAGAAAAGCATGAATATATGTTTCCCAGGGCGAAGCTTCATCATTGCACTATGATTGAGTTGAGCTCCGCGACTATTCATAATGTGAATAGCTCGTGTCAAAAATTTTTGGTAGTTGGGAATGGCGTTTGTGTTAAGAAAGGCATAAACGCATGTTTCCCAGGGCAAGGCTCGATCATTGCACATTGATTGAGCTGAGCTCCGCGGTTATTCTTAATGTGGATAACTGTTGAAACAAAATTTTGGAAATGGCGTTTGCCTCCGTTCCGACATTAAATAACAAAGTTTAAAAATTTATTGTAATTAACATCTTGACAAAAAATAGTATTTTTCTAAACAACAATTTTTTTTACAGGGTAAATAAATATTTTATGGCTTACCTACCTACTACTTTTGAAAGCAAGTATGCAGGGTTTATACATGTACTAAAAATACAACTCTTAAAAATATACTATTTTTTCAACTCTAAAAATTTCAGAATTTTGTAAAAATAAAATAAAATACCAATTTATTTTAATATGCGCTTATTATGGATATACATATACAGAATATATGAATATTATTTATAGTATTTTGATATTGGCAACAGTAGTATGTATCAATTTGTAACATTTTGTGATGTTATAAAAATCGCGGAATTTTGATATTGATTTTATATAGTTTCTTTTATTAATTAATTAACTTAAATATTACACCAAAAAATATTGATATTGATGAATTTTTATATTATTAACACAACGACCACAAAAACAACATGCACAGCTATGACAAAATACAAAATTTAGGAAAACAATATAGGAAAACGTCATATTTTTTTTAACCTTTTCAGTGATTTCTCGGCACCTATGAAACCTATTGTCATGATTTAAAAACACGAACCTTCTCAAGATGTTAGTGAATCATTCTCACTAAAAACAAGCGCCCTATCTGCCCTATGGAGGGCGTTATCACAAGAACACTTATTCAAATCATATTTTCTCATGACTTTTTAATTCTTCGCTCAATTCTCGGGACCAGATTAACCGATTTGGACGATTTTAAATAGCAAACTTCTCAGGAAGTTAGTGAATCATTTTTTATACCAAGGAGCACCCTAGCTATCCGATTGAAGCCGTCATCGTGATTTCCACAGACGGACAGACGGACAGCCGGACAGACGGACAGACGGACAGACGGACATCGCTACATCAACTTCGCTTGTTATAAGGATCACAAATATATATATTTTATGGGGTCCAGAATTTTTTTTCTAATTATTACAAACGGAATGACAAACTTATATATACCCTCTGCACACTGGAGTGGAGGGTATAAAAATGTTAGGTATTGTAGTGTTTTTTTTTTTAATGAAAGCAATTATTAAATGCAATCAGCATAAATGTTAATGCATACATATAATTACATTCGTGTTCGTTTGTTTGTCAGCGATGAATACTCATTTTTGTTTGCTTGAACGTTTACATGTACAAAAAAAAAATTAACAAGCAAACCAAAATGTGTATGCGTCGCTGATACATACCTTTACGCACATGTTATGATGTGTACAGAAATTTTTTACTATGTTTATCTCTACAAGTATCTCTACATTTTCATACGTCATTCCTCGCTCATTTGGTCTAGCGGCTCCAAATTAAATATTAAACTGCTTCAGACTATGACGAACATTTTAGACCTAATTAGTGTGATCCACTCGACCTATTGCGGATACGAAAATATTTTCAACAGACAGACGGACGGACATCGCCAGATCGACTTCTCCTTATATAAGGTTCAAGAATATATGTAGTTTTTGGGGTCTCCGGAATTTATTTCCACGAGTTAAAGGTGGTGTGGAGGGTATAACAATTGTTTTGTAAGGAAAAAAGCATCATCTTTTGATATATTTCATATGACAGCACGTCTCAAACTAATGACTGGTTTTCATTATGTCATTTTCAATGGCAATTGTTGTCAATTATTGTCAGCTGTATGAAAACGGGTTTTAATGTCTTGTCATTTGCCAGCATGTTGGCAATTTGTTCGTGTTTGACAGCCGGATTTTTGTTCGTTTATAAGATGTTATGAATACGTATTGAATAGAAAATTACGAGATGTCAGTTGAGGCAATTGTTTGTTGTCAGCTTATATGACATAGTGAAATTTAAAATTTTGTATATCATATATTGACAATGTTCTTGACAAAACGAAATGTTTGATACCCATAATGGTCATGTTTTGAATATGGAGTACTTAGTGCGAAACAATTCGGATATAATCCGAACAAACAAGGATATCGAAACAATGTGAAATACTTCATTGCTTTAACTGAATAAAGATTAAAATATGTAAATTCGATCTTAAAATTCTGAACATCTTCCTACAAAACCAAAAAAATAAATATATTTTTATTGAATATATCTAACATGTGGACACGTTTGGATATGTCCATCATAGTGTTAGTTCCGCCTCAAAAAAAAAAAAAAAGAAACTATCACCTGATAGCATTTCTATCACACGGTGTCTCGCCTAGCTATAATTCATGGCAATGTTCATGTTCAAGTCAGATAAACAAAATGACACAAAACGCGAAGTGGGTAAATTATATTTAGAGATTTCGTTTTCAAAATGTCCTTGGGCCGTAAACAACAAAATTGCGTTCTTGTATTCAATGCTTTAAAAGACTTAAAAACAACTAATAATACAAATTGAAGAAGAGATTTTGGGTGAATCCTTTTTTAGAATGAAATTAATAATTTCGCTTATATTTAATTTAAGTTGCACCATTTTAATATACTTAAACGTCAAAATCGAATGAAACTTCAGACTTTCTGTCATGGCAAAAAAGTTGGATTTTTTAATCATAACATGAACATTAGCGGTCTCCACTAGCCATTGACTTGACCATTGCCATAATTTATGGCTAGTCGAGACACCATGTAAGATTTCTTTGGAAGAAATGTAAACATTTTAAAAACGGTCAACCTAGATTTTTTGGGCATCATTCTAGAAATTGTCAATGTTTATTTTAAAAAGACCACAAAAACAACTTTTTACTATGTGGCACCCCAATCTAAGGTATGGTGTTGCTGTTTCTCAAAACATAAGTAGTAACTTCTGTAGGGGAAATCGGATTTTAGGCCAATTCAAGTTGACTTCATAGAGGACTGTTAGATCTAGAGATAGCAAATTTTAAATATTTCCTAGCTTAGTAAGTGCAAGAAGAAAAAGCAATTATTTTCTTTTCTAATTAACTCTAAATATAGATATTTTAGTCTTAACAAATTTATGACGAAAATAATTAAGTATTATTTGCCTTATTAATTCTAAATAATAATATTATTAACTACTATTTTTTCTCTTTTGTTTTCTTCTTATTTTATTAACACAAATCCTGTGTTTTGTTAAAAATTTCTACAACTCCTTTACACCTCTACACTTAAATCGAAAAATTACTACACATTTTATTTACACTCACAAAAATATATACATAATTGATAATAATAAATGAACAAAAGATTTAACTAAATTTTATTTTATTTTCCCTTTTAACTTTGTCTTTAGGTGAGACCATGCTGTCACCGTTGGTAATGTGTGGCCCCCAGGGCTTGGAGTTTCAAGTACCCGTCACCCTTAATATACCCCACTGTGCGGGACGAACAGCTTCACTGGGTTTAGCCCTTAAGGCCACCGACAGCGAAAAGAATATACACACCGAATGGGATAATATCGATTTACCAAGTAATGCAGCTGCTCATACAGTATCAGTGAAAGTAGATCATTTTTAAGAAAATTTCGTTTAAGCATTATAAAAAAGAAATAGATTTAAGTTTTTTTTTTTTTCTGTTTAATATTATATTATATATATATTTCAAATGTAAATATACTCAAGACAAGTATACTATATATTTAAATATGTTTACCCCATTGTTTTATAGTTTTATATAAAGAAAAATTCGATAATTTTTTTTTTTTTTTAATAATTAATTAATTTAAGAAAATTAATAATTAAAATCTAAACAAATTTTGTAGTAAATTTGTGCCTTTAGCTATAGCAAACGATTTAATTCTTACATTCATGTATGTATTTCTTTAATAACGAAAAATTCGAATATTATTTTTTTATACCCTATACCACTATGTGGTTTGGGTATAATGACTTTGTGCTGCTGTTTGTAACAACCAAAAATATTTGACCTAGACCCATCTTTAATTATACCGATCGAATCAGAATCACTTTCTGAGTTGATTTAACAATGTCCGTCCGTCCGTCCGTCCGTCCGTCCGTCTGTGTGTCCATGTAAAGCTTGTAATCAAACTGCAGGTCGCAAATATGAATATATTTTGATAAAATTTGGAATATAAGCTTTTATCGGCCATGGGATGAACGCTATTGAAATTGGTGAGAATCGGTCCATGTTCAGACCTAGCCCCCATACAAATTACCCATATGAAATCGACATAAATTGCCATAAGATCCAAATTGTCATATAGATCTTACTCAAATTGGGTTTGTATGCGTTCATTACATCCACTAATGAGTAGTCCAAAAATGATCTCTTTGACCCCATATAGAGCTGCTTCCCGATCTTCAGTTAAATCTATTAAAAAACAAAAATATTGCACTGATTCTTCTCAAATTTTGTTTGTACATATTTTTGCAAAATACAAGAGACTTTACCAAACATGATCAGGATCAGTCCATTTTTGGACCTAGTCCCTTTATAGATATAGCATCCGATATGAACTTTTTCATATCTGCAGCCAAAAAAATTAATAAAAATCCCACTCAAATTTGGTTTTTGCTTATTTTCAATGTCCAGTTAGTTGGGCCTAAGAGATAGGGTTTCTAAACGCATGGTATAGGGTATCGTATAGTCGGTCTAGACCGACTATAATTTTCTTACTTGTTTTTTTTTAGTTTTAAATTCGTACGTAATTAATTTTCATATTTGTAAATAATTTTTACTTAAATGTATTTTTGTTTATATGTATCTGTTTTTTATGTTCTATATATCGTTTTCGAATTAGTTTTATTGCAATTTTTAAACATTTTAAATGTTTATATAATTTTATTTGTATGCTTTAAAATTATTTAAAAATTAAATTCAATATTTAAAAATATTGATTAGAAAAAAAAAACACATGTCATATTAAACATAAAATAATTTTTAAAAACAATTCTTATTCTCAATCATCAATTGAAAAAGCATTAATTATTATCACTATTCATACAAAACATATTACACACATAAACAGCTTCAATAAAATTAAAAAATAAAAAAAATATCTAAAAAAAAATCGTAAACCCCTTTAATTCGTAATCGTCAACTCTTATATTTGTTTTGAACTTTTGGCATTTGCCGAAAAATTCTGTGGAAAACTCTGAAAAGTGAAAAATTCATTTCAGGAAAAATGTAAAATTTTCGCGATCTCAAATTCTCTAGCCATACAATGTGTTCTCAAATATTGATGCTACCTCCACTGGTTACATCAGAACAGCGATCAGATGGCCTTTAGTTATCATATGGGGAAAAAATTTATAACACATTTACAAAACACATTTAATAAACAAAGAAAGTGATACCCGTGTTCTAACACAATATTATAACCAAGGTTCTGAACACTAAGAGACAAAAAAAGGCTAGATTTTACATTAAAATGGCTAGATTATTTTACAAAGATGTTCAAAATTAATAATATAATTAACAAAAATTTTAGGTATTTTCCATGTATGACTTTCAGCACAATATATCCAATTACATTTTGGTTTAGTTATTTAAAGAGTGTAAGAGTATAACCATTTTGGGTATTCTCTAACTGTCATCGTGAAACCATTCGTTCACATGTACAGAAATAGCAAAAATAAAAAGCAAACAGACATGTTTATGCATCGCTGATACATATGTACATATCTAAATTTATAGAGTGGGTGACTTATACAAAATTCTGAATTTGCCAATTTTCTTTTTTTAATAGTTTCGCGTTATGTCCGAAAATGCTCTATTTGGTGTATTCTCTATCGAAAGATAACAATTTTTTTTTACAAAAATAGAATAAAAAGCAAGTTAGAAAATTATAGTCGGTCTAGACTCTAGACTGACTAGACAATACGGGTCTTAGGTCCAACTAATTGGATGCTATATTTATATGGGGACTAGGTTATTTTTTGCAAACACATATACACACCATATTTATGAAAAATCTGTGCAATATTTTTGTTTTTTTTGTGAAGAAGCTTTTTATGGGGGCTATGACTTAGAATTATTCTACAGGGTTTATTTTTGGACTACTGATTAATGGGTGTAATGAACACACACATACCAAATAGTACCGAGATCTATATGAAAATTTGGATCTTATGGCAATTTAAATCGATCTCATAGGGGCATTTGCATGGGGACTAGGTCTGAACATGTATCGATTTGCACCAATTTTCAATAGCGATTGTCATGTAACCTGTTGATTAACTTCAAAGTTTAAATGGACACACAGACGGAAGGACTTTTCTAAATCGACTCAGAAAGTGGTTCTGAATCGATCGGTGTATATATCTTTTGTAGTACAAACTCATTATATGCTGAACACATAGTGGTATGGGTTATAAAAATAAATAAACGAAAAAAGTATATTTTTAGTGATGCCAAAACAATGGAAACTTTTAAGCTTCTATACCAGAGTTGATGAAAACAATAAAATAGAATATGGTATAAAAGAAAATATATAAAATCGTAACCGTTATTTAAAAATTTATAATTTCTGACGTTTTCTTTCAACTGTTTTTAAATACAATTTTAAATATAATTGTAAGAATAAAGTTTTGTGAAGCATTAAAACCTAGAATAATGGATCAATTTACTGCTGGTCTTAAGTAAAGGTGCTATTACATGATGTGTTTTTTACACATGTACTGTCAAATTTTCCCACAACAAAAGTTGTACACATCGTGTGATACATATAAAACATTGTTTATGTACAATACATGAGAAAAGTCACATGTACATTTTTCAATTAGAACAGGTTCTATTTTTGCATGACAAACAAGTGAAAATACAACACTGCTTGTGGCGAAAGAAAAACAGAGTACATTTTAAAGATTAATATTGAAAGAAAAATAAATTGTTTAGTATTAATTAACAATTAAAAAATACATAACCTTTTTTTTAACAAAAAATTTTTGTAAATTCACAAATTAAATCAGCTGTTGTTTACATTTAGAGGTTATGTCATACGGAAATACATACGCACGTGTGATAGCAAAAATTATGAATCGTATGTAAAAAGACAATTTTGACAGACATGAAGAATTTCATGTGGATAAAAAAAGTGACAGTACATATGTAAAAAACATTTCGTGTAATAGCACCTTAAATGAAATATTCTATGAATAAATTCATAATTTCAAAAATTACTCGTATCAAAAAATATCGTGAAAGAGGTACTGTGACGACTTAACATTCAGGCCCTTTAAAACGTGTCAAAGACAGAATAGTTTAATAGCAAGAGAGTTAAAAAAATGTTGTTGGGGTTTGTTTTTCTGACCAAGGATTGGGTCCAGTTCATGTAATAAATGATACTCTGACTGTACGTAATTTATCCATACGCGGAGAAAATATCCCCCTCCTCTGGAACTTCTAACATGACAGCCACCAAGAAATACCCCAAAAGTTGTTACCGAATGGCTACAATTTAATGTAGTTAGTGTTTTGGAATGGGCAGTCCAAACACCAGATCTCAATCTCATAGAAAATCTATGGGAAATTGTAAATCGAAAAATACGAACACGAAATTACACAAACAAGACAGAGCTCATAGAGGCAATTAAATCAGAATGGCATAACATTTGAATGGATATAATTAACAATTTGATTGAATCCAGGCCCCGGCGTTGTGAAACAGTACTAAAAAATATTGGATACCCAACAAAATATTGAAACAAAAAATAGATGGAAACTTTTCAATTATTGGTTTCCATTAATATAAGTTTGTAGAGCTTTTTATTTAACAGTCCTGTAGATATGGGCAATAAATACTTTATATAAAATTTTGAGTCAGAAATCTTCAGAGGAATAGATCCTAGAGAAGGACGAAAAAAACAATATGTTAATAACACTTAAAGTGTGTGCAGATAAAACAACTTATGTCGACAAACGTCGTTTTCTTTGAAAAAGAAAACTACCAATGCAACCACCCATGTAGACAGAAGTTGTTGTTGCATGAAAAATGGATTTTTTTGTTCGTCAACAAAAAGTTAACGGGACTTAGGATGAGAATATAACAACATTTCAAGAATAATAGTGACAGTTTTTTATTTGTATTTAGGATCTTTTTGCTTTTAAATCATAATCATTTGCATTATTTTATTTTGTATTTTGTAGCCTGAAAAGAGCTTTTTTATATTTTTATATTTTTTTGACCACGAAGAAGGCCTTTTATATGTTGAATCTCGCAACGTAGCAGCAACGGCGATAGCACCTTCCGTCATAGCATGGTTATCCCAAAGAGCTAAATAATGACAAAAAAGAAAACTACTTTTAAGAAAAGGTATTTTTTTAAAGAAAATTTACGTTTTTTAATAAAAAGTACTTTAAAAATGTTTTTTTTTTTTAACAAAAGTTACTTTTTTAAGAAAAGGCACTTTTTAAGATTCCGATTCCAGATAATAATATTAAAAAACACAAATTTTAAAATATTTTCATTTGAATTAGCTAGTAATTTTTAACTTTTAACTTTTAATCTTTAATTTTTATTTTTTGATTTTTAGTTTTTAATTTTTAATTTCTAATTTTTAATTTTTAATTTGTATTTTTAATTTTTAATTTTTAATTTTTAATTTTTAATTTTTAATTTTTAATTTTTAATTTTTAATTTTTAATTTTTAATTTTTAATTTTTAATTTTTAATTTTTAATTTTTAATTTTTAATTTTTAATTTTTAATTTTTAATTTTTAATTTTTAATTATTATTTTTTAATTGTTAATTTTTAATTTTTAATTTTAAATTTTAAATTTTTAATTTTTAATTTTTAATTTTTAATTTTTAATTTTTAATTTTTAATTTTTAATTTTTAATTTTTAATTTTTAATTTTTAATTTTTAATTTTTAATTTTTAATTTTTAATTTTTAATTTTTAATTTTTAATTTATAATTTTTAATTTTTAATTTTTAATTTTTAATTTTTAATTTTTAATTTTTAATTTTTAATTTTTAATTTTTAATTTTTAATTTTTAAATTTTAATTTTTAATTTTTAATTTTTAATTTTTAATTTTTAATTTTTAATTTTTAATGTTTAATTTTTAATTTTTAATTTTTAATTTTTAATTTTTAATTTTTAATTTTTAATTTTTAATTTTTAATTTTTAATTTTTAATTTTTAATTTTTAATTTTTAATTTTTAATTTTTAATTTTTAATTTTTAATTTTTAATTTTTAATTTTTAATTTTTAATTTTTAATTTTTAATTTTTAATTTTTAATTTTTAATTTTTAATTTTTAATTTTTATTTTTTAATTTTTAATTTTTAATTTTTAATTTTTAATTTTTAATTTTTAATTTTTAATTTTTAATTTTTAATTTTTAATTTTTAATTTTTAATTTTTAATTTTTAATTTTTAATTTTTAATTTTTAATTTTTAATTTTTAATTTTTAATTTTTAAATTTTAATTTTTAATTTTTAATTTTTAATTTTTAATTTTTAATTTTTAATTTTTAATTTTTAATTTTTAATTTTTAATTTTTAATGTTTAATTTTTAATTTTTAATTTTTAATTTTTAATTTTTAATTTTTAATTTTTAATTTTTAATTTTTAATTTTTAATTTTTAATTTTTAATTTTTAATTTTTAATTTTTAATTTTTAATTTTTAATTTTTAATTTTTAATTTTTAAATTTTAATTTTTAATTTTTAATTTTTAATTTTTAATTTTTAACTTTTAATTTTTTATTTTTAATTTTTAATTTTTAATTTTTAATTTTTAATTTTTAATTTTTAATTTTTAATTTTTAATTTTTAATTTTTAATTTTTAATTTTTAATTTTTAATTTTTAATTTTTAATTTTTAATTTTTAATTTTTAATTTTTAATTTTTAATTTTTAATTTTTAATTTTTAATTTTTAATTTTTAATTTTTAATTTTTAATTTTTAATTTTTAATTTTTAATTTTTAATTTTTAATTTTTAATTTTTAATTTTTAATTTTTAATTTTTAATTTTTAATTTTTAATTTTTAATTTTTAATTTTTAATTTTTAATTTTTAATTTTTAATTTTTATTTTTTAATTTTTAATTTTTAATTTTTAATTTTTAATTTTTAATTTTTAATTTTTAATTTTTAATTTTTAATTTTTAATTTTTAATTTTTAATTTTTAATTTTTAATTTTTAATTTTTAGTTTTTAATTTTTAATTTTTAATTTTTAATTTTTAATTTTTAATTTTTAATTTTTAATTTTTAATTTTTGATTTTTAATTTTTAATTTTTAATTTTTAGTTTTTAATTTTTAATTTTCAATTTTTAATTTTTAATTTTTAATTTTTAATATTAAATTTTTAATTTTTAATTTTTAATTTTAATTTTTAATTTTTAATTTTTAGTTTTTAATTTTTAATTTTTAATTTTTATTTTTTAATTTTTAATTTTTAATTTTTATTTTTTAATTTTTAATTTTTAATTTTTAACTTTTAATTTTTAATTTTCATAATTTAATCTCATAGGGGCATTTGCATGGGGACTAGGTCTGAACATGTATCGATTTGCACCAATTTTCAATAGCGATTGTCATGCGGCCGATAAAGGCCTATGTGCTAAATTTCATCAAAATATATTGATATATGTAACCTGTTTATTAACTGCAAAGTTTAAATGGACACACAGACGGAAGGACTTTTCTAAATCGACTCAGAAAGTGGTTCTGAATCGATCGGTGTATATATCTTTTGTAGTACAAACTCATTATATGCTGAACACATAGTGGTATGGGTTATAAAAATAAATAAACGAAAAAAGTATATTTTTAGTGATGCCAAAACAATGGAAACTTTTAAGCTTCTATACCAGAGTTGATGAAAACAATAAAATAGAATATGGTATAAAAGAAAATATATAAAATCGTAACCGTTATTTAAAAATTTATAATTTCTGACGTTTTCTTTCAACTGTTTTTAAATACAATTTTAAATATAATTGTAAGAATAAAGTTTTGTGAAGCATTAAAACCTAGAATAATGGATCAATTTACTGCTGGTCTTAAGTAAATTAAATATTCTATGAATAAATTCATAATTTCAAAAATTACTCGTATCAAAAAATATCGTGAAAGAGGTACGGTGACAACTTAACATTCAGGCCCTTTAAAACGAGTCAAAGACAGAATAGTTTAATAGCAAGAGAGTTAAGAAAATGTTGTTGGGGTTTGTTTTTCTGACCAAGGATTGGGTCCAGTTCATGTAATAAATGATACTCTAACTGTACGTAATTTATCCACACGCGGTGAAAATATCCCCCTGGTCTGGAACTTCTACCCCAAAAGTTGTTACCGAATGGCTACAATTTAATGTAGTTAGTGTTTTGGAATGGGCAGTCCAAACACCAGATCTCAATCTCTTAGAAAATCTATGGGAAATTGTAAATCGAAAAATACGAACACGAAATTACACAAACAAGACAGAGCTCATAGAGGCAATTAAATCAGAATGGCATAACATTTGAATGGATATAATTAACAATTTGATTGAATCCAGGCCCCGGCGTTGTGAAACAGTACTAAAAAATATTGGATACCCAACAAAATATTGAAACAAAAAATAGATGGAAACTTTTCAATTATTGTATATTAATGGTTTCCATTGTTTTATCAACAGCATAAAAATTAATGCTTTTAAATTTTGTTAATTTTTTCTGAAGCTCAGCTATTTTTTATGTTAATATTTTTTTGCTATTGTAAATAAATAAAACACACAAAATTTTTAATTAATAAAATTGTTTTTAATTTTATGATCCAATTGTTTGGAATTGAACGTTCTAGGTGTCAAATATAGATTTTGTTAAAAGTTTCCATTGCATTGTTACTCGCTGTATATCAATAGGATATGCAGCGGTTATGACCAATAAAATTATTATACCCTATACCACTATGTGGTCAGGGTATAATGACTTTGTGCTGATGTTTGTAACTACCAAAAATATTTTACCTAGACCCATCTTTAATTATATCAATCGACTCAGGATCACTTTCGACTCAGAATTACTTTCTGAGTCGATTTAATGATGTCCGTCTGTGTGTCTATGTAAACTACAGGATGCAAGTATGAATGTATTTTGATGAAATTAATTATATAAGCTCCTATACATAGGATGAACGCTATTAAAATTTTTCTCAAATTTGGTTTGTATTTGTGACCTTACCAAATATCTGTGGTTTTCTAGAATAACCGCGTATGTCATGAAATCAAAATGTTCAGGGGAGCCAAAAAACGTTATATTTGAAATTATGGGCTCGATATAAGTTTTTAGAGCTTTTTATTTAACAGTCCTGTAGATATGGGCAATAAATACTTTATATAAAATTTTGAGTCAGAAATCTTCAGAGGAATAGATCTTGGAGAAGGACGAAAAAAACAATATGTTAATAACACTTAAAGTGTGTGCAGATAAAACAACTTATGTCGACAAACGTCGTTTTCTTTGAAAAAGAAAACTACCAATGCAACCACCCATGTAGACAGAAGTTGTTGTTGCATGAAAAATGGATTTTTTTGTTCGTCAACAAAAAGTTAACGGGACTTAGGATGAGAATATAACAACATTTCAAGAATAATAGTGACAGTTTTTTATTTGTATTTAGGATCTTTTTGCTTTTAAATCATAATCATTTGCATTATTTTATTTTGTATTTTGTAGCCTGAAAAGAGCTTTTTTATATTTTTATATTTTTTTGACCATGAAGAAGGCCTTTTATATGTTGAATCTCGCAACGTAGCAGCAACGGCGATAGCACCTTCCGTCATAGCATGGTTATCCCAAAGAGCTAAATAATGACAAAAAAGAAAACTACTTTTAAGAAAAGGTATTTTTTTTAAAGAAAATTTACGTTTTTTAATAAAAAGTACTTTAAAAATGTTTTTTTTTTTAACAAAAGTTACTTTTTTAAGAAAAGGCACTTTTTAAGATTCCGATTCCGATTCCTGGCTAAAAATTTCCAGATAATAATATTAAAAAACACAAATTTTAAAATATTTTCATTTGAATTAGCTAGTAATTTTTAACTTTTAACTTTTAATCTTTAATTTTTATTTTTTGATTTTTAGTTTTTAATTTTTAATTTCTAATTTTTAATTTTTAATTTATATTTTTAATTTTTAATTTTTAATTTTTAATTTTTAATTTTTAATTTTTAATTTTTAATTTTTAATTTTTAATTTTTAATTTTTAATTTTTAATTCTTAATTTTTAATTTTTAATTTTTAATTTTTAATTTTTAATTTTTAATTTTTAATTTTTAATTTTTAATTTTTAATTTTTAATTTTTAATTTTTAATTTTTAATTTTTAATTTTTAATTTTTAATTTTTAATTTTTAATTTTTAATTTTTAATTTTTAATTTTTAATTTTTAATTTTTAATTTTTAATTTTTAATTTTTAATTTTTAATTTTTAATTTTTAATTTTTAATTTTTAATTTTTAATTTTTAATTTTTAATTTTTAATTTTTAATTTTTAATTTTTATTTTTTAATTTTTAATTTTTAATTTTTAATTTTTAATTTTTAATTTTTAATTTTTAATTTTTAATTTTTAATTTCTAATTTTTAATTTTTAATTTTTAATTTTTAATTTTTAATTTTTAAATTTTAATTTTTAATTTTTAATTTTTAATTTTTAATTTCTAATTTTTAATTTTTAATTTTTAATTTTTAATTTTTAATTTTTAATTTTTAATTTTTAATTTTTAACTTTTAATTTTTAATTTTTAATTTTTAATTTTTAATTTTTAATTTTTATTTTTTAATTTTTAATTTTTAATTTTTAATTTTTAATTTTTAATTTTTAATTTTTAATTTTTAATTTTTAATTTTTGATTTTTAATTTTTAATTTTTAGTTTTTAATTTTCAATTTTTAATTTTTAATTTTTAATTTTTAATTTTTAATTTTTAATATTAAATTTTTAATTTTTAATTTTTAATTTTTAATTTTTAATTTTAATTTTTAATTTTTAATTTTTAATTTTTAATTTTTAATTTTTAGTTTTTAATTTTTAATTTTTAATTTTTAATTTTTATTTTTTAATTTTTAATTTTTAATTTTTAATTTTTAATTTTTAACTTTTAATTTTTAATTTTCATAATTTAATCTCATAGGGGCATTTGCATGGGGACTAGGTCTGAACATGTATCGATTTGCACCAATTTTCAATAGCGATTGTCATGCGGCCGATAAAGGCCTATGTGCTAAATTTCATCAAAATATATTGATATATGTAACCTGTTGATTAACTACAAAGTTTAAATGGACACACAGACGGAAGGACTTTTCTAAATCGACTCAGAAAGTGGTTCTGAATCGATCGGTGTATATATCTTTTGTAGTACAAACTCATTACATGCTGAACACATAGTGGTATGGGTTATAAAAATAAATAAACGAAAAAAGTATATTTTTAGTGATGCCAAAACAATGGAAACTTTTAAGCTTCTATACCAGAGTTGATGAAAACAATAAAATAGAATATGGTATAAAAGAAAATATATAAAATCGTAACCGTTATTTAAAAATTTATAATTTCTGACGTTTTCTTTCAACTGTTTTTAAATACAATTTTAAATATAATTGTAAGAATAAAGTTTTGTGAAGCATTAAAACCTAGAATAATGGATCAATTTACTGCTGGTCTTAAGTAAATTAAATATTCTATGAATAAATTCATAATTTCAAAAATTACTCGTATCAAAAAATATCGTGAAAGAGGTACTGTGACGACTTAACATTCAGGCCCTTTAAAACGTGTCAAAGACAGAATAGTTTAATAGCAAGAGAGTTAAAAAAATGTTGTTGGGGTTTGTTTTTCTGACCAAGGATTGGGTCCAGTTCATGTAATAAATGATACTCTAACTGTACGTAATTTATCCACACGCGGAGAAAATATCCCCCTGGTCTGGAACTTCTACCCCAAAAGTTGTTACCGAATGGCTACAATTTAATGTAGTTAGTGTTTTGGAATGGGCAGTCCAAACACCAGATCTCAATCTCTTAGAAAATCTATGGGAAATTGTAAATCGAAAAATACGAACACGAAATTACACAAACAAGACAGAGCTCATAGAGGCAATAAAATCAGAATGGCATAACATTTGAATGGATATAATTAACAATTTGATTGAATCCAGGCCCCGGCGTTGTGAAACAGTACTAAAAAATATTGGATACCCAACAAAATATTGAAACAAAAAATAGATGGAAACTTTTCAATTATTGTATATTAATGGTTTCCATTGTTTTATCAACAGCATAAAAATTAATGCTTTTAAATTTTGTTAATTTTTTCTGAAGCTCAGCTATTTTTTATGTTAATATTTTTTTGCTATTGTAAATAAATAAAACACACAAAATTTTTAATTAATAAAATAGTTTTTAATTTTATGATCCAATTGTTTGGAATTGAACGTTCTAGGTGTCAAATATAGATTTTGTTAAAAGTTTCCATTGCATTGTTACTCGCTGTATATCAATAGGATATGCAGCGGTTATGACCAATAAAATTATTATACCCTATACCACTATGTGGTCAGGAGAAACCATTCGTTCACATGTACAGAAATAGCAAAAATAAAAAGCAAACAGACATGTTTATGCATCGCTGATACATATGTACATATCTAAATTTATAGAGTGGGTGACTTATACAAAATTCTGAATTTGCCAATTTTCTTTTTTAATAGTTTCGCGTTATGTCCGAAAATGCTCTATTTGGTGTATTCTCTATCGAAAGATAACAATTTTTTTTTACAAAAATAGAATAAAAAGCAAGTTAGAAAATTATAGTCGGTCTAGACTCTAGACTGACTAGACAATACGGGTCTTAGGTCCAACTAATTGGATGCTATATTTATATGGGGACTAGGTTATTTTTTGCAAACACATATACACACCATATTTATGAAAAATCTGTGCAATATTTTTGTTTTTTTTGTGAAGAAGCTTTTTATGGGGGCTATGACTTAGAATTATTCTACAGGGTTTATTTTTGGACTACTGATTAATGGGTGTAATGAACACACACATACCAAATAGTACCGAGATCTATATGAAAATTTGGATCTTATGGCAATTTAAATCGATCTCATAGGGGCATTTGCATGGGGACTAGGTCTGAACATGTATCGATTTGCACCAATTTTCAATAGCGATTGTCATGTAACCTGTTGATTAACTTCAAAGTTTAAATGGACACACAGACGGAAGGACTTTTCTAAATCGACTCAGAAAGTGGTTCTGAATCGATCGGTGTATATATCTTTTGTAGTACAAACTCATTATATGCTGAACACATAGTGGTATGGGTTATAAAAATAAATAAACGAAAAAAGTATATTTTTAGTGATGCCAAAACAATGGAAACTTTTAAGCTTCTATACCAGAGTTGATGAAAACAATAAAATAGAATATGGTATAAAAGAAAATATATAAAATCGTAACCGTTATTTAAAAATTTATAATTTCTGACGTTTTCTTTCAACTGTTTTTAAATACAATTTTAAATATAATTGTAAGAATAAAGTTTTGTGAAGCATTAAAACCTAGAATAATGGATCAATTTACTGCTGGTCTTAAGTAAATGAAATATTCTATGAATAAATTCATAATTTCAAAAATTACTCGTATCAAAAAATATCGTGAAAGAGGTACTGTGACGACTTAACATTCAGGCCCTTTAAAACGTGTCAAAGACAGAATAGTTTAATAGCAAGAGAGTTAAAAAAATGTTGTTGGGGTTTGTTTTTCTGACCAAGGATTGGGTCCAGTTCATGTAATAAATGATACTCTGACTGTACGTAAGCAACGGCGATAGCACCTTCCGTCATAGCATGGTTATCCCAAAGAGCTAAATAATGACAAAAAAGAAAACTACTTTTAAGAAAAGGTATTTTTTTAAAGAAAATTTACGTTTTTTAATAAAAAGTACTTTAAAAATGTTTTTTTTTTTAACAAAAGTTACTTTTTTAAGAAAAGGCACTTTTTAAGATTCCGATTCCGATTCCTGGCTAAAAATTTCCAGATAATAATATTAAAAAACACAAATTTTAAAATATTTTCATTTGAATTAGCTAGTAATTTTTAACTTTTAACTTTTAATCTTTAATTTTTATTTTTTGATTTTTAGTTTTTAATTTTTAATTTCTAATTTTTAATTTTTAATTTATATTTTTAATTTTTAATTTTTAATTTTTAATTTTTAATTTTTAATTTTTAATTTTTAATTTTTAATTTTTAATTCTTAATTTTTAATTTTTAATTTTTAATTTTTAATTTTTAATTTTTAATTTTTAATTTTTAATTTTTAATTTTTAATTTTTAATTTTTAATTTTTAATTTTTAATTTTTAATTTTTAATTTTTAATTTTTAATTTTTAATTTTTAATTTTTAATTTTTAATTTTTAATTTTTAATTTTTAATTTTTAATTTTTATTTTTTAATTTTTAATTTTTAATTTTTAATTTTTAATTTTTAATTTTTAATTTTTAATTTTTAATTTATAATTTATAATTTTTAATTTTTAATTTTTAATTTTTAATTTTTAATTTTTAATTTTTAATTTTTAATTTTTAATTTTTAATTTTTAATTTTTAATTTTTAATTTTTAATTTTTAAATTTTAATTTTTAATTTTTAATTTTTAATTTTTAATTTTTAATTTTTAATTTTTAATTTTTAATTTTTAATTTTTAATTTTTAAGTTTTAATTTTTAATTTTTAATTTTTAATTTTTAATTTTTAATTTTTAATTTTTAATTTTTAATTTTTAATTTTTAATTTTTAATTTTTAATTTTTAATTTTTAATTTTTAATTTTTAACTTTTAATTTTTAATTTTTAATTTTTAATTTTTAATTTTTATTTTTTAATTTTTAATTTTTAATTTTTAATTTTTAATTTTTAATTTTTAATTTTTAATTTTTAATTTTTGATTTTTAATTTTTAATTTTTAGTTTTTAATTTTCAATTTTTAATTTTTAATTTTTAATTTTTAATATTAAATTTTTAATTTTTAATTTTTAATTTTTAATTTTAATTTTTAATTTTTAATTTTTAATTTTTAGTTTTTAATTTTTAATTTTTAATTTTTAATTTTTATTTTTTAATTTTTAATTTTTAATTTTTAATTTTTAATTTTTAATTTTTAACTTTTAATTTTTAATTTTCATAATTTAATCTCATAGGGGCATTTGCATGGGGACTAGGTCTGAACATGTATCGATTTGCACCAATTTTCAATAGCGATTGTCATGCGGCCGATAAAGGCCTATGTGCTAAATTTCATCAAAATATATTGATATATGTAACCTGTTGATTAACTACAAAGTTTAAATGGACACACAGACGGAAGGACTTTTCTAAATCGACTCAGAAAGTGGTTCTGAATCGATCGGTGTATATATCTTTTGTAGTACAAACTCATTACATGCTGAACACATAGTGGTATGGGTTATAAAAATAAATAAACGAAAAAAGTATATTTTTAGTGATGCCAAAACAATGGAAACTTTTAAGCTTCTATACCAGAGTTGATGAAAACAATAAAATAGAATATGGTATAAAAGAAAATATATAAAATCGTAACCGTTATTTAAAAATTTATAATTTCTGACGTTTTCTTTCAACTGTTTTTAAATACAATTTTAAATATAATTGTAAGAATAAAGTTTTGTGAAGCATTAAAACCTAGAATAATGGATCAATTTACTGCTGGTCTTAAGTAAATTAAATATTCTATGAATAAATTAATAATTTCAAAAATTACTCGTATCAAAAAATATCGTGAAAGAGGTACTGTGACGACTTAACATTCAGGCCCTTTAAAACGTGTCAAAGACAGAATAGTTTAATAGCAAGAGAGTTAAGAAAATGTTGTTGGGGTTTGTTTTTCTGACCAAGGATTGGGTCCAGTTCATGTAATAAATGATACTCTAACTGTACGTAATTTATCCACACGCGGAGAAAATATCCCCCTGGTCTGGAACTTCTACCCCAAAAGTTGTTACCGAATGGCTACAATTTAATGTAGTTAGTGTTTTGGAATGGGCAGTCCAAACACCAGATCTCAATCTCTTAGAAAATCTATGGGAAATTGTAAATCGAAAAATACGAACACGAAATTACACAAACAAGACAGAGCTCATAGAGGCAATTAAATCAGAATGGCATAACATTTGAATGGATATAATTAACAATTTGATTGAATCCAGGCCCCGGCGTTGTGAAACAGTACTAAAAAATATTGGATACCCAACAAAATATTGAAACAAAAAATAGATGGAAACTTTTCAATTATTGTATATTAATGGTTTCCATTGTTTTATCAACAGCATAAAAATTAATGCTTTTAAATTTTGTTAATTTTTTCTGAAGCTCAGCTATTTTTTATGTTAATATTTTTTTGCTATTGTAAATAAATAAAACACACAAAATTTTTAATTAATAAAATTGTTTTTAATTTTATGATCCAATTGTTTGGAATTGAACGTTCTAGGTGTCAAATATAGATTTTGTTAAAAGTTTCCATTGCATTGTTACTCGCTGTATATCAATAGGATATGCAGCGGTTATGACCAATAAAATTATTATACCCTATACCACTATGTGGTCAGGGTATAATGACTTTGTGCTGATGTTTGTAACTACCAAAAATATTTTACCTAGACCCATCTTTAATTATATCAATCGACTCAGGATCACTTTCGACTCAGAATTACTTTCTGAGTCGATTTAATGATGTCCGTCTGTGTGTCTATGTAAACTACAGGATGCAAGTATGAATGTATTTTGATGAAATTAATTATATAAGCTCCTATACATAGGATGAACGCTATTAAAATTTTTCTCAAATTTGGTTTGTATTTGTGACCTTACCAAATATCTGTGGTTTTCTAGAATAACCGCGTATGTCATGAAATCAAAATGTTCAGGGGAGCCAAAAAACGTTATATTTGAAATTATGGGCTCGATATAAGTTTTTAGAGCTTTTTATTTAACAGTCCTGTAGATATGGGCAATAAATACTTTATATAAAATTTTGAGTCAGAAATCTTCAGAGGAATAGATCCTAGAGAAGGACGAAAAAACAATATGTTAATAACATTTAAAGTGTGTGCAGATAAAACAACTTATGTCGACAAACGTCGTTTTCTTTGAAAAAGAAAACTACCAATGCAACCACCCATGTAGACATAAGTTGTTGTTGCATGAAAAATGGATTTTTTTGTTCGTCAACAAAAAGTTAACGGGACCTAGGATGAGAATATAACAACGTTTCAAGAATAATAGTGACAGTTTTTTATTTGTATTTAGGATCTTTTTGCTTTTAAATCATAATCATTTGCATTATTTTATTTTGTATTTTGTAGCCTGAAAAGAGCTTTTTTATATTTTTATATTTTTTTGGCCATGAAGAAGGCCTTTTATATGTTGAATTTCGCAACGTAGCAGCAACGGCGATAGCACCTTCCGTCATAGCATGGTTATCCCAAAGAGCTAAATAATGACAAAAAAGAAAACTACTTTTAAGAAAAGGTATTTTTTTTTAAAGAAAATTTACGTTTTTTAATAAAAAGTACTTTAAAAATGTTTTTTTTTTTTTAACAAAAGTTACTTTTTTAAGAAAAGGCACTTTTTAAGAAAAGGTTACTTTTTAACAAAAAAGGTACCGATTCCTGGCTAAAAATTTCCAGATAATAATATTAAAAAACATAAATTTTAAAATATTTTCATTTGAATTAGCTAGTAATTTTTAATTTTTAATTTTTAATTTTTAATTTTTAATTTTTAATTTTTAATTTTTAATTTTTAATTTTTAATTTTTAATTTTTAATTTTTAATTTTTAATTTTTAATTTTTAATTTTTAATTTTTAATTTTTAATTTTTAATTTTTAATTTTTAATTTTTAATTTTTAATTTTTAATTTTTAATTTTTAATTTTTAATTTTTAATTTTTAATTTTTAATTTTTAATTTTTAATTTTTAATTTTTAATTTTTAATTTTTAATTTTTAATTTTTAATTTTTAATTTTTAATTTTTAATTTTTAATTTTTAATTTTTAATTTTTAATTTTTAATTTTTGATTTTTAATTTTTAATTTTTAATTTTTAGTTTTTAATTTTTAATTTTTAATTTTCAATTTTTAATTTTTAATTTTTAATATTAAATTTTTAATTTTTAATTTTAATTTTTAATTTTTAATTTTTTGTTTTTAATTTTTAATTTTTAATTTTTAATTTTTAATTTTTAATTTTTATTTTTTAATTTTTAATTTTTATTTTTTAATTTTTAATTTTTAATTTTTAATTTTTAACTTTTAATTTTTAATTTTTAATTTTTAATTTTTAATTTTTAATTTTTAATTTTTAATTTTTAATTTTTAATTTTTAATTTTTAATTTTTAATTTTTAATTTTTAATTTTTAATTTTTAATTTTTATTTTTTAATTTTTAATTTTTAATTTTTAATTTTAAATTTTTAATTTTTAATTTTTAATTTTTAATTTTTAACTTTTAATTTTTAATTTTTAATTTCTAATTTCTAATTTTTAATTTATAATTTTTATTTTTTATTTTTTAATTTTTAATTTTTAATTTTTAATTTTTAATTTTTAATTTTTAATTTTTAATTTTTAATTTTTAATTTTTAATTTTTAATTTTTAATTTTTAATTTTTAATTTTTAATTTTTAATTTTTAATTTTTAATTTTTAATTTTTAATTTTTAATTTTTAATTTTTAATTTTTAATTTTTAATTTTTAATTTTTAATTTTTAATTTTTAATTTTTAATTTTTAATTTTTAATTTTTAATTTTTAATTTTTAGTTTTTAATTTTTAATTTTTAATTTTTAATTTTTAATTTTTAATTTTTAATTTTTAATTTTTAATTTTTAGTTTTTAATTTTTAATTTTTAATTTTTAATTTTTAATTTTTAATTTTTAATTTTTAATTTTAAATTTTTAATTTTTAATTTTTAATTTTTAATTTTTAATTTTTAATTTTTAATTTTTAATTTTTAATTTTTAATTTTTAATTTTTAATTTTTAATTTTTAATTTTTAATTTTTAATTTTTAATTTTTAATTTTTAATTTTTAATTTTTAATTTTTAATTTTTAATTTTTAATTTTTATTTTTTAATTTTTAATTTTTAATTTTAAATTTTTAATTTTTAATTTCTAATTTTTAATTTATAATTTTTAGTTTGTATTTATTAATTTTAAATTTTTCTCATTTGTTATTTTTCATTTTTAATGTTTCATTATTCGTTATTCACTTTTCATTTTCCATTTTTCATTTTCCATTTTTCATTTTTAATTTTAACGATAAAAAATATGTGTTAATTAATAATTGCATGGGCCAATGTGAAACAACACATACAACATATCTTAAGAAAAACAACACACACAAAAAAAAATTAATTTTTTCAAAGTTTCATTTATAACTCGTGATCCTTTTAACCGATTTTGACGATTTTAAATAGCAACTCCGTTGGGATGTTAAAAAACGATTTTATACAAAAACGAACGGTCTAGCTTAGATATTGAGGCTGTGAGAGTGATTTCCACAGACAGACGGACAGACGGTCATCGCTATATCAACTTCCCTTGTTATAAGGATCAAGAAAACTTGTGGTTTTGGGATCTCCGGAATTTATTTATATATATATATACACCCTCCGCCACAGTGGTGTGGAGAGTATAAAAAAACATTTTAATTCTTCAAAATTCTATCTTAAAAAAAATTATATATGTATGTATATTAAAATTTGGAAATAAAATATATTCAATAATTCAAGGTTTTCGCAATAAAGGCAACAAAACTTAAATTGTTAAATTTCGTGTTCAAATATTTTTCCTAAATACATTAAACATTTTTCACAAATAAAACTGTCTAATTTTTTAATTAACTGGAGACCTTTTCTATTTTCAATTATATTTCAATCCAAATTTTATTGCATTATAGCAATATTTAAATTTGGATTTGGATAATTTTTTATTGATGTAACTCAAAAACCAATAAGAACTGGAAGATGAACAATAAAATTTATATTATGTATTCCTGAACAATTATATTTCATATTTATATAAAAAGGAATAAGAAGAACAACTTCTCTCTTTTCGGCAATTATTTTGGCTGGAAACCAAATTACCAAAGATTTGCTATTCTCTTTCAGAATATTTCTGGTAAGTACGATTATTTGACATCAAAATTGCTTCTGAACATAACAACGAAAGAACTGTAAAAATTATTCGAATAAAATGCTCACCGAATTCAAAAACGCAACAGAGCATGAACTTTACAATTAAACAAAAATTTAAATATTTTTAAAAATATGTTTATTTAATATTCCATAAATATATATACATATATGTATATACAGTCTGGTGCAAAAGTGAGACAATATTTGAAATAAAAAGATTAACTATGTTTTATTAAATAAATTAAGAACTATTTATACAAATAAAAATGATAATTCCAGATGTTTGGGGTCATGGAGTGGCCGATCTCAACACGATCGAAAATAAGTGGGCTTATTTTAAACGTCGGCTGCGGAAGAGAAACAAATTTTTGATATTTATCTATGAAATCTGTACCAATCCATGCCAAATTGAAAAAAAGCAAAGGGATATTAGATCTTGGTGCAAAAGTGAGGCAATGCCCCGAATTAGAAAATACTTAATTTTTGAGATACATAAGTTATGAATAAATGTTTTTGTTTTTGATTGATTTTTATTTATATAAATTGATAATTGATATTTTTATTTATATAGTTTTTAATTTGTTTAATAAATCCCATGAAAAAACAGCTGATCTTTTTATTTCAAACATTGCCCAGCTATTGCACCAAACTGTATATACATATACATACATATATATAATAAGTATATATAAATGTTCACTGATTTTTATTCGATATTTTAACACATAATTATAATCATATTATTTCAATATTTTGTTCTTAAGTTATTTAGAATATATTTAATAGTTTTCTTTATAAATTTTTATATAAGTAAATGATTTATATTCAACAGTCGTAGTACACAATTTTATAGCTAATAAATAATAATAATAATAATAATTATAATAATAATAATAATAATATAAATGTTTGTATGTAAACAGCATAAAAACAGTCAGTTTGAAGAAGTAAATTAAATAAAAAAACTCCATCTACGTATTGGAGGAAGTTGAAGTTATCATAGCATTATTATCTAGTGATGGTTCTGGAATGGTAGATACGGCCTCCTTAACATAACCATATATTTGTTTACGTGTATCGGATACCACGTCACGCACCATATTTTTAAAGAATGCCGTATGCCGGGGAGCTTCAGCATAACGTTCATAATGATCGAGAGAATCTTGTAGTTTCAATGTTAAATCGTAATTTTTACGTACTACTTCTAGAATTTGCTCTTCGGTAGGCGTGGATAAACCCTGTTCGGCTAGCCATTCTTTGATCTTATTTTGAAAATGTTTAACAATAGCTAAAATGTTGACTAAAGCATTTAAAAGTTTAATAACATCATCTTTGTGCTCACAGTCCGGCATAGTTGTATAACGGAGAACTTAAAAAAATGGATAGCAAATAATGGTTAGATTATTCTGCTTAACTAAATATTTGAGGATGTAAACCTTAAACTTACCCATGGCATGTAATTCTGTGAAAACTTTTTCCTCTCGATTTAATTCATAATAAAGTTCATCATAGCTATTGGTTGTAGCCAAAAATGTATCACCATAGGTGATAAATAAATTGAAAATATTGACTACCTAAAAAGAAACAGAAAAAGAGTAGGATTTGAACAGAGTATATGTAGATTTGTATGATATCCATCACGTAGTGAACACAATATTAAAAGTTTTATGACTGAGATCGATAAAACTGTAACACGAAAAATGCTCAATAACTTTTGAACTAACAAAGTCTTATGGCAGGCACCACATATCGCGTTGAAACTTGGATATGTTATAGAACACGAAAAAATAGGTAAATAGGTAAGGTGCTACATATGAATTTGAAATAGAAACTCGCGATATTTTACTGGTAGTTCTATTTTAGTGAGGATGTATTTCAGCTTTTTTTTTTTTTTTTGATATGGCCGATAATTCGTGTTTTAACCGGTTTTCCCGAAGAGACCTGTTATGATCAATAGTGGCAACCCTGAGCTGTACATGTGACCGTAAGCACAACAAGCAAACAAAAATGTGTATGCATCGCTGATAAATATCTATACACATTTTGTGTTCCGCGGGCGGTCCCAGAACCATCCGACCTGACGTATAGATGGCGGCAGCTGTTTGAAAAAAAATTAATGTTGAAAAGTGGCAACCTTATAAAACATGTTTTAAGTTTCAAGGCGCCATGTTGTTCAGTATTTTTTTGGAGTCATCAAAAGTAAAAGATCTCAGTGAATTTGTGAACATGGAAAAAATTGGTCACCGTTTAATATGAGTCGAGCCAATATTAAACCCGAGGTAGATTCTAGTCTGGGCGAGTCCGCTCCTTCGTTTATATCTATAAAATAGTGGCAAACTTTATATGAGGCCGTACAAGCTGCCAACACGAACACCGTAGTGGTCGATCAATTGAGGCGCCCACGCCAGAAACGGTTAAGAAAATCCGCAAAATGGTATTGGATGATCTTCGGCTAAAGGTGACAGAGCATATTGACCGAACATTTGGAGATGAGAAAGCTGTCCGCAAGATTGGTGTCGCGTTTGCTCACAATAGAACACAAAAAAGCGTCACGAAGATGTTTTAATAGAGTGGATGAGAAATGGGTTCACCACTTTACAACTGAGACAAAGAAATAGTCAAAACAGTGGACCGAAATGGGCGAAGCGTGTCCAAAAAAGGCGAAGACAGTTCCATCTGCAGGCAAGATTATGTCGTCTGGAATAATTTTTATTGATTACACTGTGGAACAAAATGGAGGGTTATTATCTTGGGTGTCGATGATTTCTAGATCAGACTAATGTACTAGGTAAGTATAGTAAAACTCCCAAACGATTTGGGGCTGTGTGGGTACAGTCAAGTTTTATGGCCCTTTAGTTTTTCATTCTTAGCTTAATTCTGAGTTCGGATGTCCTCATGAAATTCCATGGGGATTTTTTGTGTAGAACATTTTTGAATAAAATATTCGGCGAATATGTTCAGCTGAAAATTTCACTATGGGTTACTGAAGATGAAAAATTCATTCAACGATGGTGATTTTTTTTATCACTTTTATGCCGCTTTCTTTTCTGACAAAAAATGTCGCATTTTATTTGCACTTTTTTCGAAAAGCTTATGTTTTTATATATTGACTTCTTTCACGTCATAGTGTGAGAATATTTCCCCATTGTTCTCCTTTTTTGAATATTTTCACCCTATGACTTCAAAGAGGGTAACAATCAAAATTTTTCGCATTTTATGACCACAGCACCTTGAGACCTTTCGATTTATGTATAAGATAAGGTTCCTCTTAATTCAGAATACTTAAAAAAATACGCTTTTCGAAAAAAGTGCAAATAAAATGCGACATTTTTTGTCAGAAAAGAAAACGGCATTAGTATAATCTTAAATGTTAAATAGAATTCCCAAAGGGATATGGGCTGTGTAGGCACAGTAAAGTTTTATGGCAGTTTACATTTTTTTTTTTTTAGTTTTTTATGCGATTTTTTCAGAGTATCTTTACATTTTCGTACGTCATTCGTCACCTTTTTGGTCTAGAGGATCCAAATTCAATGCCAAACTGCTACAGATTATAAACAAAATTTTATGCCTAAGGGCCCACTCGACCTATTGCGGACAGGAGAATGTTTTTAACAGATAGACAGACAGACAGACACAGACAACCAGGCACATGGACATCGCCAGATCGACTTCTCCTTTTATAAGATCAAGAATATATATTGTTTATGGGCTCTCTGGAATTTATTTCGATGAGTTAAAAACGGATTGACAAACTGATATATACCCTGTTCGGTTGTGTGGAGGGTATAAAAACCAAAATATTGCATAGATTTATCTCAAATTTGGTTTTAAATATATTATATATTATACTAGCAAAACCCAGCCCTCGAGAGCAAATTCTAGAAAAATTTATTTTTTTCACTCAATTATAAATACTAGCAGATTCCAGCCCTCGAAATTCGAACGCAAATTCTATGAAAATTTATTTTTTCATTAAATAAAGACCCTAAAAGTATGCTAATCAATTATAGCCAATTCACAAATCAACACAAAAAACAAACTCATTTTTATTACAAACACATTAACAAATTTAATAAACGCACACATAGCATTGTATAATTTTATGTATGTGTTAGTAGCAACTTTAAATGCAATTTACTCAAAATAAAGGAAAAATTTAAAAAATCTGTAAATCTGCAAAACGGCTAAAAAGAAATACCTTTCAAATAATATACGTTTGGTCAAAATCGAGATAAAACGGTAGCACAAAACATCAGTCACAAGAAATCGCCTAGCCTATTAATATTATAGATTTGTTGAACACACAGAAGATATATAACTGGGGTTGTTAATGAATAATTTTATAAGAGCCTAAAGGTTGGCTAATCAATTTTAGCCAATTTACAATTCAACACCAATTTAATAAACACACACACACACACACACAGCATTCTATAGTTTTTTATTTGAAGCTTAACCCTTTCACGACCGAACCTAAACTGCTGGAAAATTTTTATTTTTTTGTGGATTCGTACTTAACGACCCAACATTTCTAAACAAAAATGTCGTCAAAAATATTTTTTTCAATTCCTTCAAGGAATAAATCCATGGGACATATATATCCCATTGGTCGTCAACGGTCAAAATTAGCAACTAATTTACTCAAGTCAGTTATTTTTGTTTTTATTTTTTACATAAATAACTGTAGTTTTGGTTTTGTTTTTGTTGTAAATTTTTAAATATAAATCACAGAGAATCGATTACTACTTTTTTAGTTTGTACTAAAAATGTTTGTATTTTACTTTCGGCTAATCAGTCTCTTTTATGCGCTATGCGATATATGCGCATACAAATATTACACAAGAAACAGTCAATCAACAACAACAAAGAAAACATTTTTGTTTCACAAAAAACCGTAATTGCTTCGAAGATTACCATAATTGATTTGGTATATTTGAGATATTTATAATTAACCTTTTTCTAAGGCTTTTTATTTATAGTTTAATTAATTGTTATTTAATATAATGTATTTTTTTATTTAATAAAAATATAAAACTATAAATCATCTGTATTCAAAAACAAAACATTACCGAAATTTAAATCAATATCCGCGCATTATGGTCCTTGATACCTTGCGCTTAATATAAATATTTTGTAAATTTATTTTTGTTAAATATTACCATTAACGACCAATTGGACATATATGTCCCGTACTGAATTTTGCTGAATAATAAACCGATTCCAAATATTTTGGTGTTTCTGAGAACCATAAATACTGGTCCATTTTATATCAAAATTTTAATGTTTTTGGTTCAATAATGTCCGAATTAATGACATCCATCACTGTCTTAGATCCGGAGAAAATACATGTGCCAACTTTTTTGGTATGGTCTGAAAGCTAAAACTATCCTCTGTCGACTCAAGTCAGCTTTAAAAAAATCGGTTGGAAAATGTGGAAAACATAAGAAAAAATAAAAAATTGGACATATATGCTCCATTGGTCGTGAAAGGGTTAAATATGTGTTAATATCATTTTACTCATAAACATGGTGGACAGCTAAAAATAAATACCTTTCAGATGGGGTATTTTTTGTAAAAGTCGGTTGGTAATTGAAAGTTTAAAATCGGTTAATATTATAGATGTTTTTACGAAAAATAAGTGACTTTACTAAATAAGGTCATGACCTAAGATCCTTTCTCTAAACTCATGGTATAGGCTATATTATAGTCGACCTAGACCGACTATATTTTTCTTACTTGTTGCATGATATATCGTTTTGCAGTTTTATAATGGTGTCTCTTTTAAAAAATAGCATGATGCTTTATTGATGTGATCTTTATAAAAATGCAATATTATTTTCACACTTACCTGTAAGGATAAATAAAAAATATTACATTTTTTAACTAAAGTCTGCTCCTGGTTAACCAAAAAACGTAATAAGCCTATCAGGGCCGACCATAATTCCTTCCATGGATAATTCAAACGTACACGACAACGTTTTTGATAGCACAATATTCGATGTATAACACCCACGCACAACAAATACAATTCCATGGGAAATTTTTTCATCAGATGAGATACAATAAATTCAACCAATAAATCTAATAAAGTGGCTGCTAACGGCTGAGATTTGCCTACACGATCCACGTTAAGCTTACGATGACGCATTTGCGCACGATGTAACATAACTTTAAAGGTTAAATTACTATCGTGCATCATGGAATTGGCGTATTGATCTTCTGAAATGCAGGTGAGAATCAAAAAGCATAGTTTAAGGTTAGCCACACTAGATTCGTTTTTATTGTCTTGCATGACAATGGAACTGGAAAGAAATGACAAAAAAAAAAATAGAAAAATAATATAAGTTTCTTTCAATAGAGAATGTTTTTTTAATTTTTCTAAGACTAACCAATATTGAAACACAGCCACTAAAAGATTAGTAGGATATTGAGTCATATCGATTATGGGTGCATTAGCTAAATCAGGCACGGGTTGTGTTAAGCTCAAGGTATTGCTGGGTGATGGAGGAGCACTTGTCTCTGCCTGTGTATGAGCTAAAGTTGTTATAAAATTACGATTTAAGTGTACGGCTTCGTACAATGCCAATAATAAACCATTATTGGCCTTGATCTGTTGTACCCGCTCGCAGCCTTCATCCGAAACAAACATATTGCCGACAATATTTGATAGGGAAGAAAACCACGACGATGACTGGGCATTATTTAAACTTTGCATGTACTGGCGACAAAAGTCAATTAAAGATTGCGAAATCATTTGACCATAGCTAAAAAAGATGAAACAAAGTTTTAATCATATAACAAAAAATGTATATTTTATTTGGTAGTTACCCATTTAAGGCTAATTCATCAGCTAATATTGATAATTGTACTATGTACGGATTTGTGGCCTCATGCTTACGATAATTTACCAATATTGTTAATAAGGTAACTATATCATGACCATGTTGTGCTCTTAACGTGGGATCACTTAGCAACCTTACGAAGGCATCAAATAATGTATTCATCATTAGATATTCCAGTAAAACATTTTGACTAACATTGTCAGTACCAGTTACTAACACTAGTAAGAGTTTTAAGCACATAAATCTAGCATTTTCTGTAACATTATCTAGAAGGGAGAAAGTAAATAGGATTATCTAAAAAGAAGTCTATTGCGCAATTCCTCCGTTCTTTTATTTTTTTATGTCCATATAAAATATTTGGTCAAACTATTCAATATGAAAAATCTTGAATTAAATTTATTTTTTCAAGAATTTCATCTGAAATACGATCGCTTTTAAAATTGGTGAACTAGTCCCCCTACCAAATTACTTTTATATGAACACAGTCTAGACCAACTTTAACGTTCTTAATTATTAGGTTTTATATTTTTTACTTACTCAACAAAATATGATTACAGTGATCCATCAACTGCTTCATCCATTTATCCATATGTTCATATCCAAAGATCTCATTGAGTATATCATAGGAATTATCCACTGTTGACTTTTTGAAGATTGCAAAAAATAAAGAGCACAACGTCTGTAAACTGTTGCACAAACGTTTGGGATGATCTAAAGAAAATTACAATTATAATTTAACCCACAATTTAACCCCAATAATGCCACACCCTGTATCCGATAAGTACAATTTCTCAAATAACACTCGACTCACCAGTATCTAACATTTCGATGCATTTCTGAAAAATCATATTAAGATTTTGCTTAACCAACACAAATTGTTCGCTAGTCAACTTCGTTATCTCTCCTTCGAGTGACTCAACATTGGGTTGCAGCAAAAAGAATTCATTCCAAAATTCAGGACTTTCCTGTGTGGGATCTTCGCCACGAAAGAATAGTTCATAGATGTAGACTACTTTTTCTTTGGGCCGTTTAGAAGAACCACTGCCACTACGTTTACGTGAAGTCATTGTTGTTTAATTGAATTAAAGTCGTAGTTTTCCACAGTCTCAATATTTGTTTATTTTTATCGCTGTTTTAGGGATTTGCCTTGTCACTGATTTAGCCTGCCGTTTTGAGACGTCATATGTTTTTATTTTCATTTAAATAACGCCGTTTATTTTTATTCAGAAAACGACTTTGGAATGTGACAATTGAAATTTTTATTAGCTGTTATTTTAACTCGTTCCGGCGTGGTGAAAAGTATACCACTTATCTAAATTAGTTTAATACATTTTGTGTTCAATGGATTATTCTAAATAACACTTTTATATATAAAGTTATGCTTATATTTAACAAAAAAAAATATATCAAGCGTTTGAAAGAGATAGATATTTTTTTAAACTAAATTTGAGTGCCATCAGTCAAGTGTCGAAAGTGTGTTCCGTTATTTAGTACATTTCGTAAGACATCGAACTTCTATAATTTTTGATAAATAAGACATGTAGTGGAAAATGTGCTTGAAACTAGTAACACCAAAAATAAATAAAAACGTTGAAGTAGTGAAGGTTTAAAGTTGATGGTATAAAAATAATAATACCGCGCATTATATCCATAACTAAAAACAATAAACTCAAGGACAGTGACATTTCCTATACATATATTGAAAACTATCGAGGATGAAGTTGTATTGGAAGAGATTCCATCGGACGCTAATTCAATTGTCGATGACTTTGAGGACCTCTATGATCAGAACCAAATCCAGGAACTTTTTGATCACATCAATGCAGTCGACAATGAAAATGAATACATTGATAAAGGGATGTAGTGAAGTTTAAATTCGTATGGACAGTTGAACCGCTAAAATATTTTAAGCTGGATATAATTTCAAGTCTATGTCACTCAGGCTCATGTTCATCAGTGACTTCTGCAAAGCCAAATAAAAAACCTCCATTCGACTAAAAAACAATAAATCTTTTGTAGATGCAAGAATACGAGCCTCTTTATCCCACCTTCCATTAAGAACCACACTACGAAGATGTGCGCACTGTAGCAAGACGGGACACCAGAGAAGAACCCAGAGGATATGCTCTACTTTTTCGATTTTCCACTTAAGCAAAACGAAATACTGCTTTAATGACTTCCATAAATAAAGCTATCACATAAGCGCGATGGTATAAATATCATAACACATCCTTGCGCGGAATCCTAAGAGGATAATTTTTTTTTACACTTTTTCCAATAAATTACTTCTATAAATAAAAGCAAAAAAAGCTTTTTAATGTTGCCGATTTCATATAGTGCGCCGGAAAGAGTTAAAAAGTGTCATATTCAATGACTTAAAAGCTAGCGCCAAATTAAAAAAAATCATTTAATCGATGTGTTTTCGATATATAATTAAGAAATCAAGATATATAATCAAGGAAAAAATTATATACCTAGTCAGCGAAAGGTAGCTTTTTGCAAGAAGCGCTAAAAAATATGAACTAAGCTGTGAATGCCTATCAATAAACGAAAATCAACTAATGTCTGACAAGCAGTCCACAGTTGTACTACAGCTTTGGTTAATGTAACCGAGAACATAAGATGTGAACTTGATTGTGGTAACATAAACTTTTTGGTACTTCTCGACCATTCAAAGGCGTTCGATACAGTAAACCATCAAACACTATGTATGAAGCTAAAACACTTTTTTAACTTTTCATCCACTTCTACGCAACTTTTACATTCATACCTCACAAATCGGACTCAATCTGTATACGTTAATAATTCGACCTCAAGACCTGTAACACTCACGAGAGGCGTACCTCAAGGATCGATTCTGGGTCCACTTCTTTTTTCCATCTATGCCAATGATTTGCCACAACAACTATCTCACTGCAAAATACACATGTATGCGGACGACGTTCAGCTGTATCTGAGTAGTCCAGTAAGCTCCATAGAAGAAAATGTTGAAAAGCTAAACTATGACCTTAATAAAATACATTTTTGGGCCACTGCAAATGGACTTTGTCTCAACCCGCATAAATCAAAATGTTTGATCATTCATAAAAAAACTTTTCAGCCTGTTCTTGATCATGATATACTAATAAACCATCAGAAATCGAGATTGTAAAAAAGGTAAAAAATCTTGGCATAGTTTTCAATAACAACTTGACTTGGTCAAGCCACATAGATACACTTATGGTTCAAACGTATATAAAGCTAAGATCGCTTTGGGTAACTCAGTATTTTACGCCGTTAAGAGTAAGACATCTTCTTACAAAGGCATACTTAATTCCTGGTCTACTTTATGGCTGTGAACTTTTTGGCAACTGCGACTACGCCAGCAAGAAAAAACTAAATATTTTGTACAACAATATTGTTAGATATGTTTATGGACTGAAGAAACGTGATAGCGTTTCGACTTTCTCAAAAAGTCTTTATGGAGTCTCATTCGATAACCTTATAAATATAAGGGTTTTAATGTTTTTGCACAAAATTATTTACACCGAGAAACCCCTATATCTTTATGATCAAATACAGTTTGCTAGATCCAGAAGGGGCAAAAAACTTATTATCTCTATGCGTCGATGCCTTGTGTCAGAATGGCAATTTTTCATAAACGCCACAAGTCTTTGGAATGCAATTCCACACAACCAACAATTAGTTAGCAACGCGATACATTTTAAGAAATTTTTGTTTAGTTACTTTGTTTAAATATATTTAATTTTCATTTTTTTTAAATTCATGAATTTTAATAATTTCTTGTATTTATTTTACTTTATTTTAAATAAGTTATAATTTTTTTTATTGTATTTTAATTTTGTGGTGAATTTTTGAACGATGAAAATCCTGTACTTTAATTATAAGACATGTCTTGTTGTACAGGAAATTAATAAAGAAATAATAATAATAATAATAATATTTGCCTGTCGTTAACATCTTCAGATACAATATTTTGTGTTAAGAGAAATGTATGCCGCATTTTTGTTTATTTCTTTGTGGTTCTTTTGGTTTCTGCTCCGAATCCAGCCACTTTCATGTGTCTATAACCTGCACATTTTATCTAACATGTATGATTAATGTCACAAAATGTTGTTGGCGGATCGAAAGGAGGATCCAAAGGACGAAAAACACGATTTCAAAATATATAAAAAATAATAGCGTTGTTGTTTTATTAGGAATATAAACGAAATGTTTATTGGAGGCCAGTATTCGTAGATTTTCAATATTTTTTTTCAATAATTTTGATATTAAAAACAAACAGTAAGGATATTTTTTAAAATGAGAAGTGTTTAATGAAGCTAATGAGCCTTGATTGGGAAAACAAACCAAAAAGCTCAGCCCGAAACACATAAAAAAATAGCAGTTTGGATCAAAACACTTTTGTATATTTGTGAAATGAAAAATGTTTCTGAATCGGAGATATAAATTTTATTATAACATGTCGATTATGCTGGCTGGAAAGTAATATTTTGGAATCTGGAAGCCATACCCAAAAGGTTTTCTGGGCGAAAGTAAACATATGACACACAATTGTATGCAATCTGGAGAACATTCGCTTTCTTTAAATTCCTTAATTCTGGAAGACATGCCCAAAAAATTTTTTTGGGAGAAATAAAAATACGACACAGAATTTTTTGGTGCAAAAAAATTTTATGGAATCTGGAGAACATTCGCTTTCCTTAAATTCCTTGATTTAAAAAAAAAAAACATACCTACAAGAATTGTGGAAACAAACGTATTTGATTTATAAGTGACGAAAACTCCCCAATAACACCTTGTCTTTTACAGAGCCACATTGAATAACTAGCAGATTGATTATACATGTTGAAGATTAAAGTAAATGAAAGATTGAAGTAAATAAAGTAAATGAAAGTGTGTCCGTGTAACGTTTACGCTTAGAAGAGAAACTTGTCCTCAAATTCGAATTATGAACCAGCTTCGTTAATCTCTTAAACTATCTCATGATCGGTGACTTACCTGGAAACACCACAAACCAGTTATGGCAAATCGCCTCAATTTCGAACATAATCTCAAAACGAGATTTTAAAAATGATTACAGATGCACCATGATGCGTGAGTTTCAGTTGCCAAATCGATTAACTCCACCTTCCGATTCACGAAACTTTTAATTTCAAAGCGCTTCATTGATGCCTAACTGTTTATATTCAAATCAAATTTCTCTAATAAAAAGGATTAACACCATTAACACATTATTGTTATAGATTTGTTTTGAATATAAACAGTTAGCCGTCAATCAAGCGTTTTCAAATTCAAATTTTTTTTAAATTTGAAAGTCAGTTACTATTCAGTGTACGTGTCGATCACATCACGGACTAATCAAGTATCAACTCAACACTGTGAAATCGTGTTTTGCAGTGTTCGTGCATGCCTGCACGAATAACTGCATACTTCTATTGTAAAGACAATGGTCGCGTTGTAGTTTTTGTACAATTGTGATGTGACAATTCATTGTTCGCCATTTTGTTTTTTATAACTATATAAGAGTCGTATAACCTGGCAATATGAAAATTCAAACAACAAATTTATAAATTTGAAAGTGGAGTTAATCGATTTTGCAACTGCGGCATCCAAATGTTGCTTTAGTAAAATTCGAAATCACTAGATATATTACAAACTACTTAAAAAAGCTAGTCATGCCCGAATCTCTAATCAATAACCGCATTCACCAGCACTTAACAAGAAGAAAAACTGCTGATCTCATAAGATGGAACCAGAAGGAGTGTTAAACTAATAAAAATTATTTTACTTTATTTAGAACCAATGAAATTTGTAAAATTTGATTTTTTTTATTTCAGAATCTGGAGATCGTAAGCTTACTTTTGGTACGAGGGTGACTCAAGCAGTCTTTAAAAATCATCATAAGGGAGCACTAAGAATTTAAAGCATAATAGGTTACTGAAAAATGTTAAGTTGCAAAAGACGACTGGCACATTTTAGGCAAATCCCTCATTCAATTTTTTTAAATTGAGACAACTTTTGCTATTTTTGAAAAATGAAGAAAAAAAATATATTTAAAATTGATCTAAAGATATTAAAGATGAGTTAGACTACCGGCAGTTGGAAAAATGAATTTCAACGTGGCTGCACATCCAGAAATGAACCTCGTTCTGGACATTCAGATAAGGCAGTTACCTCGGAAATCGTCGGTAAAATCCATGATATAGTTTTGAGTGACCGACGACTGATTTAAATTTTGCAAATTGGTTACAATAAAGCTATAGGCAAGATGAGTGCTGCGTTTGCCAATCGGGTGACTGACTCAGTCGCTAGTTTAGAGCTTTTCCATAGCGATCATATGAATTTCTTCACCGATACATAACTGTTCATCAACCATGATATTACAAGTATACACCTGAAATGATGCAATAGGCAAAACAATGGATTTTACCATGTGTATAAAATCTTAACTGTTATCAAAATATATATAGTTTCTGACATTTTCTTTCAACTGATTTTTAAATCCAATTGTATTTTTCAATGTTATAATCTTATAATTAGTTATTATAAAATAATGGTAAGAATAAAGTTTTGTGATGAGTTAAAAACCAAAACAATAGATGATTTTAGAGCTGGTCTTAAGCAAAAATAAATTGTGAGAAATATTCTATGAATAAATCTAAAATTAAAAAAATTATCAAGAAATAAAAAATTATCAAGAAATAACGTTAAAAAGGTACGGTGATGACTCAACATTTAGGCGTCAGGCCCCGTAAAACGAGTCAAATACTGGATAATTTAATAGCAGGAGAGTTTAAAAAAAGATGCTGTCTGAAGATGTCGTTAACAATCTGAAATTGAAAATATGTGCTCGGACAGTTTTCCGACGAGCGATTGCGACTAAACTTGGCTGGTATCGTCCTGTTAAGAGACCACTGATATAAGAGAAAAATGTCTAGCTCGCATACATTTTGCTAAAGAACACATGAACACACAAGTTATATTTAAGCGGCCATGATTACGACCAAAGGGACCCTAAATATACAAATAAAACTGTTAAATTTGGCGGTGGCAATATGATATGGGGTTGCTTTTCGGGCCAAAGAATGGGTCCAATTCATGTATTAAAAGATAATCTAACTGGAATTCGCAGTAGTGCAAAAATAAACCCTTTAGGACAATTCTTAGTCATAGCCTCAATATGAACCTGATTCCCAATTTTCACTTAAATATATCAAAAAAAAAAAAAAAAAATATGCACAGATTTTTCTCAAATTTGGTTTTGTATATGTTTTAGCAAAAAATAAGTGATATTACCAAATATGGTCAGGATCGGCTCTATGAACTTTTTCATATCCGAAGGCAAAAAAATTATTAACAATGCCACTCAAATTTGGTTTATTATGCTTATTTTCTATATCTAAGTAGTTGGCCTTAATATATAGGGTCTCTAATCGCATGGTAGGGGTCTAGGCCGACTATAATTTTCGTACTTGTTTTATAATGAATTATATTTAATAATCTAGAGTTTTCTAATTGAAACTGGCAGATCTTAGGCCTCAAAAATTCGAGTGCAAATTCTCGGAACTTTTATTTTTTCATTTAATATATTATTTTATAATACCCTAAAGGTATGCTAACCAATTTTATCCCCTACACAATTCAACACTTTTTAAATATCGATTGCATTATTGATTTAAATTCAGCACAATTATTATTGTGAATGGTTTATGTCCAAAATTATTTTTAAATTCAACACAATTGTTATTGTGAATGAAGAAAACTAACTCACAAACACATTAACAAATTTAATAAATACACTCATAGCATTGTGAAATTCTATGTATGTGTTAGTAGAAACTTTAAATGCATTTTACTCCAAAAAATGTAAAAATTTTAAAATCTGTAAATCTGGTGGACAGCTGAAAAGAAATACCTTTCAAATAAGATAAGTTGGGACAAAATCGGGAGAATACTGTGGAACAAATTATCGGTCACAAGAAATCGCCTTACCTATTAATATTATAATATATTTGAAAAATATGTAGCGACAAAAATTAAAAAAAAATTAAAATATCTAAGAAATCGTGCAAAAATTTTAAAAATAATTACTAAATGTATAAAGATCAGCTTATCAAGAATTGTGTCAGCCTAGACTGTTTAATTCGATTAAATAGTATTTATAAAAAATACCACAATAACAATAAAAAAGAAGTGGTGGAACTAATTACTGAGTAAAGTCAAAGAGTGCTACAAATCAACAATAGAACATTTACATACATCAGTAAGAGTAACTCAACAAAAATCAAAGCTGACGAAGCGTATCAATCTAATAATAATAATAATAGAAAACAAGTAAGAAAATTATAGACGGTCTAGACGGACTATACGATACACTATAACATGCCTATACATATCTCTTAGGTCCAACTAATTAGATATAGAAAATAAGCATAAACCAAATTTGAGTGACATTAATTTTCTTGCATTCGGATATGAAAAGGTTCACATCGGCTGCTATATTTATGTGGGGACTTGGTTGAAAAATGGACCGATCCTAACCATATTTGGAAAGGCCACTTATTTTTTGCAAAACATATAAAAAGGTTGAGAAAAATCTGTGCAATATTTTTGTTTTTTGAAAGATTTAAGTGAAGATCGGGAATCAGCTTCATATGGGGGCTATATCTAAGAATTGTCCCATAGGGTTTTTTTGGACTACTGATAAATGGATATAATAAACATTCAAAACCCAATTTGATCGAGATCTGTATGATAATTTGGATATTATGGCAATTTAAGTCCATCTCATAGGGGCCATTTGTATAGGGACTAGGTCTGCACATGAACCGATTTTCACCAATTTCAATGGCGTTCATCCTATGGCCGATAGAAGCTTTTATACTAAATTTCATCCAAATATATTCATATTTGCGACCTGGAGGCAAATCGTCGCATTCGATATCGAGTAAAATCAATCGAAATTCCATATTTTGGTTTATTATTTAAAGAAGACGGACAATCGTCAGACCTCGTTTCACTTTTACTATTAACTATAGACCATAACTCAGCTATGACAAAGTAAAATTATTCTTATGCCCGTTTTCTCAATATCCCAACGAGAAAGTGCCGATTAAAGAAATTTGGTTTTCTCAATGTCTGGTTTGCTTCTATTTTGTCGCAAAGCTAACCGGTACTCATCTTCCAATTATTTATTCATCGTACAGATAAATTATTCTCCCAACTTTCATATCAGTTTTGAGAGACATTGCCAACTGAAAATAAGAGGCACTGCCAACTGAAAATATTGTTTTTGTTGGAACATTGAGAAAACCAAAATTGTTAACCGGCAGTTTATCGGTCCAATAAATTTATGTCTTGGTTAAGTAACAGGCGGTTTGACGATATATTGAGAAAACCGGCATTAGTATTTTATTTTGGAAAAAAAAAATAATTTCGATCGAAAAATTTCGATAACGAATGCGACGAGCTCACAGACGGACGGACGGACATCGCTAAATCGACTCAGAGAGTGATTTCGAGTCGATCGCTAATAATAAAAATATAATATTTTTAGTACTTACAAACATAAGTACAAAGTCATTATACCGTAACCTCATAGTGGTATAGGGTATAAAAATGGAGTCTTGTATTTGTGTTTGTGGTTTATAGACTACACCACCTCCTATAGATACAAATAAAGTACTATGAAAATGACATCATTGAAACTTTTAACAAGTACATTAAAGACCAATGCGTGTAGTCGTAGAAAATATGGGCGGAATCGCCAAAATCAAAAATCGCCAAAACCGAAAATCGCGAATAACAAAATTTATCAAAATCAAAAATCGCAAAAAACAAAAATCGCCAAAATAAGAACTTACAACAAACAAAATTCGTCAAATTCAAAAATCGCCAAAAACGAAAATCGCAAAAAACATAATCGCCAAAGTCAAAAATCGCCGAAAATTAAAGTGACAGGAACAAAAATCGACAAAATCTAGTCACAGAGACAAGAATCGACAAAATCTAAATTCGCAGAAACAAAAATCGACAAAATCAAAAATGGGCAAAATTTTCTACAAAATGTTTTCCTAGTTATTTATTTCGTTACGATGGCTGTAGCGAAGCGCATCGGGTTACAGCTAGTATAATATAAATCACTGGAGGTGTAGTACAAAAAAAAAGAAAGCAATAAAATCAAGCATCTCTCAAACTCAAGTCCATCATAATTATACATACTCACATACAATGTTGTTGTTGGCTTATATTGTATTAAAGCTTTTTTAACGACTATATAATGGGTATATGCTGTCATATTTAATCTCTGACTGGCCGGTATTATAAAACTAATGAATATTGTGCTTTCCAATTTAGTTTATTTTAAAACGTAATCCAGGCTGTAACTTGTTTTTTTTGTTTTAATCAGTTCGGAATAACAATAAAAAAAAAAACAATGCGTTGTGTTTTAGCAGTTTCGTTGGGTAATTAGATCTTCGTATTTTTTTTTTTATATTCATTGCAATTAATTTTTATAATTAAACAATGAAGTGTGTATATAAAATGAAATCATTAAGTTTTTATGAATAATCTAAAGTAATGAGCAAAAACTGTGGCATACAGATATATCAGGATGTTTAATATGTGTAAGAGGATTCGTCATTCCGTGTGTAACGCATCGAAATATGGATCAACCACCCAAATATATATTTTTTGACAAGAAATTCTGATCAACACCGCACTGAGAATCAATGTAAAGGTTTTCAAAATGTTGCCCTCGAGATGTGCAAACAATTTGCGTTATCAAATTGCAGGGAGCTAATATTTGCCATAATTGTTTCGTTTTGAAATATGAGGCGGACAAGTAAATTCAGAGAAGAAAATACAATTGCAATTGTTTTAATGATTCCGGTGGATTGAAATATCTTCTCTTCCGAGTTGGCTATTCCAGCAAGGGTATTGCAATAATTTTTATATAATTTATGTATACAAAATATTGTGATTTATATTTCAGTTTTCTATAGAAAAATATCAGGGTCTAATCGCCGAACTTATTAATAAAATTTATCCGTCAACTTTATATTTTTATTTACCGAAATAAAAAGATTTAAAACAAATTTATTCCATCTGGAATAAAGTAATTTGGCTCTAAATTGAAAATACGAGTTAACACAATCTGACAATTGTCCACCTTCTTTAAAGTATTTAGCATTAGCTTTACTCACTATCGATTACGACGGCTCACACTTATAAACTATTTTTTATAAATTTATATTTTTCATTTTAGTCATTTGCTTGGCAGCTGTTGTTTTAGCCAGCCCAGCCAAAAATAAGCAAGCACCAGCTTGTTCCCGTGATTGTGGTAGTACATATACTCCAATTTGTGCAAAAGAAGAAAATAGTAGCAAGGAGAAATTGTTAACTTTTGGTAATACATGTGTTTTGGACAACTACAATTGTCAGCATAGTAGTAACCGTAAGTTTTGAAATTGTTTTGAAAAAGTACATTACTGAAGACAAATGTAAAAATCTAACATATCATTACAGAATTTAAGGTCATATCCCAAGGTGAATGTGGCGGTAATGTCAGCGTGCGTTTGCAATAAGTTTATAGAAAACTAACAGCGTTTTTAAAACCGCAAATGAATAAATCCATAAATATGTTTTTTTTTTTTATTTGAACAATAAAGCATTTAATATATAATTCATTTTTGAAAAATCTTTTTACGATTATAATTTTCTCAATATACATATTCCAGGCTTCCTTCTTTAAATTACATACTTCCATATATCAGACTTAAGCTTTACTTAGAATTTCTTAACGTATATTCATCTTAAATAGTACCAAAGAACTTTCCAAGAAAGATCGCTGGAACAAAAACTATTAGTGATTAAAACAAAAGCATTTTAAACTACAATACGATTAAATTTCTACAAACTACACCCATTTTTATTGTTTAACAAATTCTTTAAGGTTTAGATTCTTTATTTAAAGAGATCTAATCATTCTTGTGTTGTTGTTTTACTTTATAATCAGCCAAGGCTGCTTTAATGGCATCTTCAGCCAACATAGAGCAATGCAATTTGACAGGAGGCAAACACAATTCCTTGGCAATATCAGTATTTTTCAATTTGCCAGCCTCATCGATAGTTTTACCCTTTACCCATTCGGTGGCCAAAGAGCTACTGGCTATAGCCGAACCGCAACCAAATGTTTTGAATTTGGCATCTATAATTTTGCCATTTTCATCAACTTTAATTTGCAATTTCATGACATCACCACAGGCAGGTGCACCCACTAATCCAGTACCAACACTGGTGTCTTTTTTATCTAAAGAACCCACATTACGAGGATTTTCATAGTGCTCCACTACCTACAAAATAAAAGAGATATTAAATAAATACATATATTATAACTATTAAATAAAAACAAATAACTAACTTATCATATCAATGTACCTGACTGATAACTTAAATTCCTTTTAATTAATGTTGGATAAGTCTTTTTTGTTTAAAATAAACATTTAAGGCAGAGAAGTAGTATGAATTTTTTTACGAGAGTGTAAATCTTAACTAATTAAAAACACACTCAATTAAGTAATTTAAAAGTCATTTCGTCCAATTAGATTTTTCTGTTCTTATTTTATTAGCCTATGTATTTAAAAAATCATTTATTTATTTTTAACTTTCAAATGTTTGAAATAGTTGCAAATAATACAAAACTGAGGGGATGCAAAAAACAAGTTACCAGATTAAAGTTTTTTCTGACAAATTACGCTTAAACGTGATTAATCTTACAACAAAAATCGTTAAACTTTTAATTTACATCTGGCATCCCTTTTATCTCACATCCTTAGTTTCGTTGTTTTTGCTAACGGCTTTTGATGTTTTTGTGAAGTTTAGCAAATATAATTAAAGTTTTAGTGTAAAAATCCAACTTAATAAAAGAAAAATTGCGTTAAATTAAAGCCAAGTTATTAATCTGTTAGAGTAACAACAAAAAATTGTGAAAAATAAAGAAATAAATATAAAATTTCTTTTGCAAAAATATCTTTAAAAATATTTAGCAGTGTGTGAGTGTGTGTAATGAAGTAATGTGTCAAAGCCGTCGTAGAAGTTTGTAAAAGCGCGCCGGAAATATAAATAGAAGCTAATATTTGAAGAAGTTATAAAAGCATAATTTATAACATTACCAAATAATATGTAATTAAAAGAAAAATAATTTTGTAAGAAAAAATTTAATTAGTAAATTAAAAAGTGTAATATGTAAAATTTACAAAAAATATTAAAATCGATGATAACGAAGTGCCTAACTGGTAAGTTGTTGGTATAATAAGTGTTATAAGTTTTGTTTTCGAACAAGCCTTGCAGATCTTACAAAGCAGTAAAGAGTCTTTAATGCCGTGCTGAAGTCTAGAACTGTACAGTGCATTGCTGTAATGTATGGGGGTGTTTGCGCTGTTGAACAGAGCAAAAGATTATGCTGGCTACACACCACCAGGCAACGGTTGCTTCAACGATTGCATCAACCAACGAAAATATCAAAACTTTTTGATATTTCTGCTTGGTTGAGGCAACCGTTGCTACGTGTGTATCATTGTTGCTACAACACATTGAAGCAGCCGTTGCCTGGTGTGTAGCCAGCATTAGATTTTATATTTAGTCAATAAGTTTTATTATTCTTCAAGGCAGTATTTTAATACAAAATCCGTCCATCGGCAAGAAAGCAAATAAGTTTAAAATAATTTTAATTATTCCTCAAGGCAGTATTTTAATACAAAATCCGTCCATCGGCAAGATAGTAAAAATGATCCAATTTAGTTTAAAAATTTTAGTAAAAAAGTATATTTATATATACATTCGTTGGTACATTTGTTTATAACGAATGATCTTTGGAACCATGGGTAGGATCGAAACATTGGCTATGGTAATTTCCATACAAAATAAATATTTATTATCATTTATCTAGAGTCCATATAAAGGGTCCGCCATAAAACTTTTTTTTTTTTTTTTGAAAATGATATAAAAAAAAACAACTGAATATTATCTCAAATTTCTTTTTTTATTTGAAAGTACAATCCTTCCGGTTAATAATGGAAAATAATTTCATTCAAATGGCTGCCTCGGCTGGCCATGCAGTAGCCTACACGATCGGTCCAATTTTTAAGCACATTATCGATTGTGTGCAGCTGTATTTCACCAATGGCTTCACGAATATTGTCCTTTAAAGCGTCAATTGTCTCTGGCTTTTTGGCGTAACACTTATCTTTGAGGGCACCCCACAAATAATAGTCCAACGGTGTCAAATCGCAGCTCCGAGGTGGCCAAACGACATCAGCTCTGCGGCTGATAATGCGATCTTCAAAAACAGGGCGCAAAACATCGAGTGTAGCTTCGGCTGTGTGGCACGTAGCGCCGTCCTGTTGAAACCAAATGTTGCCAGTATCCTCCTCTTCAATTTTTGTGAACAAAAATTCGTTCAACATGGCCCGATAACGATCGCGATTGACTGTAACGGCCACTCCTTGCTCATTTTCGAAGAAAAATGACCCAATTATGCTTCTGGACCAAAATCCGCACCAAACAGTGACTCGTTGTGGGTGTATCGGCTTTTCAATGCATGCGTGCGGGTTTTCTGTGCCCCAAATGCGACAATTTTGCTTGCTTACATACCCCTCAAGATCAAAATGAGCTTCATCTGAAAAGATGATTTTTTTTTGGCAAAATCGGCATCTTCTGTAAGTTGATCACAGGCCCACTTAGCGAAGCGAAAACGCATTGGATGGTCAGTTGGCTTCAAATCCTGAACCAATTGGACTTTGTATGGCGTCATACCAAGGTCTTTATGCAAAAGTCGTCTCAATGATGCCTCCGAATTGTTCAATTCTTGAGAACGACGGTGAATTGATGTTGATGGCGCTTCACGCACACTTCTGCCACAGCAGCAATATTCTCAGGTGTACGCACTGTTTTTGGCTTTTCACGCTTTGGTTTATCGATGAGGATGCCAGTTTCTTTCACTTTTTTTTCACAATATAACGAACATACGGAGCTGACGGTGCTTCTCTTCTTCCAAAACCGTACCCAATGTTCGCACACATTCTGCAACATTACCATGATTTTCAAAGTAATGTCGCAATATTTCCCAGCGTTGCTCAAGCGTATACACAACCATATAATTATCTGTCAAATCAGACATGAGCTAAGTGTTACCATTCAAAAAATAAGCAATAGTTGAAAAAAAAAAAAAAACGTTAGATGGTGGACCCTTTATTACCAATCTCATAACGAAATATTACTGTTGTAGATTATGGCAAAACAACGGTGGGCGTTATCCGCTAGTTTACTCTAAAATCCGTCAAACTGTGACTGGTAAGGTGTTTATCCCATATATACTACAATGACTCAAATTAATTTTAATTTTTTTTTCAATTATATATTCTTCCTTTATTTACATATTTTAACAAATTTGATATTTACATATGAGATCTTATCTTTACATATAGATATTCCAACAAATAATATATAGGATCTTATATAGGATCTTAAGATATCAAATAGTTTTTATTTTATTTTTTAACGATTTTTAAAGGAAAATGGGAGGAAGAAACCTTTATATGATTTAATATATTCAAATACTATCTGAAAATATTTATATGCTTATAGGAAGTTTATTAGAAATAATAGACCTCTATAAGCATATAATTTTCAATTTGGTGATTTCTTTTTTAATTTTACGTTATTTCTCTACATTCTCTTATCAGTGGGTAAGAGGAATTTTCAATTTTGCCAAAGTAATTGTTATTAATCCTTGTTATGAAATCGATAATTTTCTTATCATAACCTGTTTCTTCATGAAGAAGATTTGTAGGATAACTCCAGGGCTTTTTATATATCATTTTAAGACATTTGTTTTGTATAATTTGTAAGCGTTTTAGGTGACAGTTGGCAGCGTCAGTCCAAATAGGACACGCGTATGTTAATATTGGCCTTATAACACTTTTGAAGAGTAGATGTTAGTTTTTGTGGTTTAGAAATGACCTTCTATTTAGTAGTGGCCATAATGCTTTAAATGATTTTATAGCTTTTTGGCACGTAGCCATAATATGTTGTTTAAATGTAAGCTTTTCGTCCAAGACAACTCCGAGATATTTGACATCGTTAAGTACATTTATGATATTATTTCCAATAAGAAGATGACGCCTTGGCAGTCTTTTGGGAGATTTGTTGAATGGAAAAATTATTGCTTGGGTCTTGTTTGGATTAATTTTGATTTTCCATTTGTGGAAATATTTACTGCAATTTACAAGACCCTTTCCCATTTTCTTCAGGAGTGCACTTGTAAGTTTGTTTGAAGAAATTAACGCAGTATCAGCTGCGTAATAAGCAATTTTCATATATTTTGGGACTTTAAAATCGGATGTATATATCGAGCAAAGCAATGGCGACAAGACTGATCCTTGAGGTAACCCTGTGGTAATGGTTTTTGGAGATGATGTTTCATTATTAATCGCAACTTTAAAGCTTCTGCCGTGAATGAAATCTGAAATAAGTTTGCATAAATATTTTGGTATATTTGCATCAAGAAGTTTAAATACTAGGCCATTATGCCAAACGGTGTCAAACGCTATTTCAATATCTTACAATATTAGACCCGTTGAACGTTTATTGTTTTTATTGGTGATTATTTGATTTTTAATTCTGTTTATTGGGTGAATAGTGCTATGCTCCTTTTTAAATCCAAATTGTTCTATCGCAACAATAGAATTGGTCATTACAAATTCACTAAGACGAGAATGTAGTATTTTTTCAAATATTTTACCTAAGTTACTTAATAGACTAATAGGTCTGTAGCTATTTGGGTTATTTTTTGGATTACTAGGTTTGTAGATAGCTATAACCTTAGCATTTTTGAAATGGTTTGGGAAATAGTTGAGTTTGATGCAGCTGTTAAATATTATAGCCAGTAATTTTAGAGCTTTGAGTGGTAGTTTCTTTAAGAGCAGGTTGGGAACATTGGCAAAACCAGGAGATTTTGAGGATTTTATTGATGAGACAATATTCATTACTTCTTCTAGAGATATATAAATTGCTGATTCAGAACAAGGATTTTCCATCTTAAAATTATTTACTGTTGTATATATTACTGTATCCGCTGAGTGGTTGTAGTTCGAAGTGAGGTTATTTGCTTGAACAAATGTATTTGCCAGGACTTCTGCCTTGTCCTTATCAGATGTTATTTTTGTATTTCCAACTTTAAAGTGAGAGATTTGATTTTTTCCTTTTCCTCGCTAGTTCCTGCTTATTTCCCAAAATAATTTTTTATCACCTGGTTTTAAATTGGATAATAATTGACACCATTTCTTATTGCGTTCCGAATTAATACTTTTATCAATCATGTTGCTTAGAAACTTAGTACATTGATTATAAAAAGTTTGCTCGGCTATATTTGAAGATCGTTGGCTTTTTCTTTTGAAGCTTCTTCTTAGTTTACTTCACAGTACTTTCTGGTAATGCGTAATTATTGTGTTGAGTTATTTTAGGTGTAGACACATCCCTTGCTTCAAAAACTACATTTATAAATTTTTGTATTTCCTGATCAGTTACTGCCTTGGTATTGTATATATCCGAATTTATCATGATTTTATTGTCTAAAAAAATTCATATAAATGTTCCAGTTGGTTGCACTATAATCATAATAATTGAGGTCAACCTGCAAGGCCATTCATCTTTTAAGTGTACATATAATGGGGCGATGGTCTGATGGTATTTCGTAATCCATTGTTTTTACGTCTAAATTTAAAGCGGAATTGCTTAAAATAATATCGACTGTGGATGCTTCGCGATTGTGTTGATGGAGGAATAGGGTTGGACTATTAGGATAGTGAATGAAAAAATTGCTTGATTGCTGTAGGTTGTTGATGACTCGAATTAAACAAGTCTACTTTTATGAAGGAATTAGCATAGCCCAGCACTCGAAATTCGAGTGCAAATTCTGGGAAATTTTATTTTTTCATTCAATTTTTTTTTTCAATGGTTTTTAATCTATATACATACATATATAAATAATGTATGAATATTTAAATAAAATTAATTAAATTTCAAAATAAATATTTGTTGAACACACAGAACGTATACAAATAAGTTTGTTAACAAAAAAGGTATGCTAATCAATTTCAGCAATTCACAATTTTACACAGGGCTTATGATTGCAATTATAATGAAATGCGATGAATTGTGAATTGGCTAAAATTGATTAGCGTATCTTTAGGCTCTTATAAAATTATTTATTATAGGTTTTTATGAACTTTTTTCGACCTTCGATAAGTGTATTTTATTTAAAAACTAGTCGAGCCTAAGGTCGCTTGTTTTTTTTTAATTTATTGAAATTGCTGATGATGGTCTACGTAGTAGACAGAAATATTTAATAAATTACAAAAAAAAAAATTATTTTATTTTATTAAAAAAATATACATAAATTTTATAATTCTGCACTTCTCGATATGATCTATAACTATGCCAAATTTCACACTCCTCCATTTGTGCATTTTGTTTAAAAGCGGTCACAAAGATTTTCCTTCACAAGGAGCATAGGTTTGAAGAAATTTGTGTTAAAGTGGTCAACATTTCTGGTTTTCAAAAAATCCGTGAACGTTGGGCAAAAACCATTACATTTGGACTTGTAAAACTTTAATTAAAATTATTAATTTTTTCTAAATCATGCTAGCGTTAAAAAATATGTATCATAATCTATAATATTAATAGGCTAGGCGATTTCTCGTGACCGATGTTTTGTTCTACCGTTTTATCCCAATTTTGACCAAACGTATATTATTTGAAAGGTATTTCTTTTTATCCGTTTTACAGATTTTTAAATTTTTCCTTTATTTTGAGTAAATTGCTACTAACACATACATAAAATTAAACAATGCCATGCGTGTTTTATTAAATTTGTTAATGTGTTTGTAATAAAAATGAGTTTGTTTTGTGTTGATTTGTAATTGGCTATAATTGATAAGCCTTCCTTTAGGGTCTTTATTTAATTAAAAAACAAAATTTCCTAGAATTTGCACTCGAATTTCGAGGGCTGGAATCTGCTAGTGTTTAATAATTATTTTACTTTAAAATGGATTGTGAAGGAAAATATGTGAAAAAATTATTAGAATAAAAAAAAAAAAAATTCGAAAAAAGCTATTTAAACAATTGCTTATGACGCAAAAGTTTCTGGACAAATGGTTTCCCGGGTTATAAAAAATTATAACCAAAGTCGTACTATTAAGAAAAGCCTTGGAAGTGTCAGGCTATACTGAACCTTATAGTTACTTAAAATAAATCGAAACTTCGAGAATGGTAGCTCAAACAAATCAATTTCACTGACTTTTTCGTAGAAGAAGGGAAACATGAGTCAGGAATTAAATCAATAAAGCACAGAAGGTACCAGATCGAAACTCAAAGGAGAATATCAAGGCAAAAGAACGTGCTAATAAACTTAAACGTAATTTCATCAACAAGTACGAATGCTGGACGATGAAACATTGCGTGCTTACCAAAATCTTACAGTTACCAGGAATAAAGGAAATGGCCGTAAAGAAATTAAGACACAAAAAACGAAGTTCCTAAAAATATTTGTAGTATGGCAGGCTATTTATAGGTGTAAGACAACGGATACGATTGATACCGATTTGGACATTAAAGAATGCTTGCAGCATGTGTTATCTAAGTTTTTTTTAGCCTGATCTTACATCTTGTCTGTTAAATGATAAAAAAAAAAATAATGTCAATTTCGTACCAAGTGGTGAGAATTCACCCATGTTTAAGAGCACAAAGCTAGTTGCCAACAATACTATACTTTTTGGACGCAAATGCTTTTTTTCGAGAAAAATGGTCACTGAAAGAACTATAAAGCGCTTATGGGTAATATTCCTGAGAAACTTGAAATTTTCATAGAAAACGATTGATTTTAAAAAATAATATATACTAGCAGATTCCAGCGCTCGAAATTCGAGTGCAAATTCTAGGAAATTTTATTTTTTTCATTTAATAAACACCCTAAAGGTATGCTTCGCAATTCAACTCATTTGAAATGAAGAAAACGAACTCAACATATTCGCAAATTAAATACACACATAGCATTGTATAATTTTATGTATGTGTTAGTAACAACTTTAAACGATCATAACTCCAAAAAAAATGTTCCATGCGATGAAAATTTGTAAATCTGGAGAACAGCTAAGAAGAAATACCTTTCATATGATAAATTTTTTGTCAAAATCGGGGTAAAACTGTTAAACTTACATCGGTCACAAGAAAGCGCCTTGCCTATTAATATTATAGATGTTAATTTAAATAACATTCCCAGCAATTCGCTGCAATTTCTATTATTGGTTAAAATTTATTGTGCTAAAGTTATTTATGTTACAATTTTTAAGTGAGCAATCCTTAATTAGCCTTTGGTTACAAATATGAAAGAAAATTTCAGATGGAATACCCTATAAACTAGAAAAACATGTAAGAGAGTTGGTCTAGGCCGAGTTTAGTATGATCTATACCATTAATTTCACAAAAGGGAATTAAGTTCAAAAATGGTGATATTTTTCATGGATATAAAAATCCAATATATGCCATATTCCAGTCAGATTCCCAAGATTTGTTGTCAGATAATATGAAGAAGTTCATATCGTTTATGATTATTATATAGGGACAAGCCCCCAAGTTGGTCTGATCATGATTATATTATTCAGGGCATTATACATACTTATGTTCCAAAAACATAAACAAATCCATTTTGAATACAATATATGAGGGCGGAACAATAAATCCGTGTGAAATTCGAATGATAGTTTTTTAGAGAACAAATGCAATTTGTTTAACGTTTCTTCAATTTTGTTTATCCTTTCCCAATATTGGGATTCTTCAAGTTCCTCAAAAGAGACATTTCTTTGATCAATTATTTCATCATTGGAACCAAATCTATTTCCGCCGAACCATTTCTTTAGGTTTGGAACTGAAATTAAGGCAGTCGGCACTAAAATGTGTGTTTTCAGATTTTTGATCTCCTAATTTTAAAAATTTACTAGCATCTTTTTATATAAAATCTTTGAAGCGTATGTGTGAGGCCTTTATCCCTACCAAACTATGCGACCATTGACTTCATATTCACAACATATGAATGGTTTATACTTCCGTGGAGTTTGTGGAGATGGAATATAACTTATGCCAATGGGCCAATTGAACCCAATTTAAAAAGTTATAAAGTTCTGTTTCGGACAGAGATAATTGAAATTCAGTTCAAGTGGGTTATTTGTATGAGATATGCAAGCAAATTCAATAGCGGTCGTTCTTGAGCTGATTAAAGATGTTGTATTATCTTTAATCAGCTGAAGATTTAATAATTTCCAATAATATATTTACACTGCTGACTGCAATTCTGATAATGATATTTTCAAACAACAATTTTGTTTACTTGGTTTTTATTTTCAAAAGGTTCACCAACCCATGGCAGAGCCTAGAAAAAGAACTTAATAAAACACTCACGTAACAAATAAATAAATGAAATGCAACTAAATGAAATTTTGAAAATTTTTTCCTAGCCCCCTCAAACCAAATGTTAGCACCGCTCTTGTCATATTGCCAAAATCAGTGTAATGAAATGAAAATTCTTCAAAGAATAACAAACCCTTACCACTACCGGCTTCGAAATTGTCGTTTTTTTTTTTTTGTATGTATGACCAATATAAAAGACCTTGAAAATTTAATAGTTTTGCTCCACCAACATGTTTCAGCCAACTCAAAAAAATTTATTTTCTACTTACATTTTCATGATAAAAAGCCACAGGTACGCTTTGAACGCGTTTCAAGTGGGTTTGCAACAAACGTGAAGCTCTGGTTAAAGACATTTTCTTTACAATTAAAAAATTAGTTTTTCTACTTTAAATATCAATCGAGTATATGTTGTGAAATAGTTTGTTTTCGGAAAGAAATTTGTTACGCGCACACACGATATTTTCTATTCAGTTCTAGTGTTTTCGTCGTCTGTCAATATTCTTTGTAATTACGTTTTATTTGAGAAATTCGTATCATTAAACAGCTGGTTAACAGAGTTGTGTTTATTAAAGAGAGAACTATATGAAATTGGTTGGAAACTTAGATAGGCAATGTCAAAAGTACTGTATAAGCGGAAAAGTTAAAATCAACGTAATTGTTGAGGTTGAAGATTTATTTTAATATAAATTTAGAATTTTGATTTTATTGGATGAGAAAATATGTATATGAAATGGAATTTTCATATATGAAAAAGATTTAAGAGACTACTTGTATTTGAACATACAAAAAACTACTGTGCAATAGAATATAAAAACAAGTAAGAGTTTTAAATTCTGCTATAACGAATCTTTGATACCCTCCAACTGGGTTTTACGTTTACATTAATATTTGGAATTATTTCGCTATTTATAACAAATGCAAACAAAATATTCAAAACAGTAGACAATTTGATAAACTTAATACCAAATTATTACAACAAACACACCGAATTTTTAGCATTTTTACAAGAGTCCCATATTTTAGATCATATCTTGGCACAATGATGTCCGATTTACGTCATTTTAAACGCCAACCTGCTCGAAATAATGATGAACAAAATTATCCTAAGTTTATCCATATATATGGATTATACATAGTTTATGGGGTCGCAAATTAATTTTTCAATGTGTTTCAAACACCACCAAGTGGTGTGGAAGATATAAATACGTAAAGTACGTAAAGTGAGACTTTTTTAAATATTGTAGCCTGCTAAAAAGTTTGACTACTGAACTATATCTCGAATTAGTAACAACCAATCTAGTTGATATAAAGCCCATTTTGCCGAAGAGGCATTATATGTTGTATTTTGAATATATTTATATTTTTTGGATTAAAGAAAGAAAATAAAATAATCTAACCCAAAAAACAAAGTTTTTATTAAAACTCTTTCTTTCATTATGCATATAAGTTTTGAATCCCTCCGTGACTGTGCGTGACTTTGCGTGACTATTTTAAAATTAATCTTTGGTCACAACAAGTCTGTGGACCAAGTTTCAGATTGTTTGGATGATGGGAAATGGGGGTTTAAATCACTCCGCGACTGTGCGTTACTGTGCGTGACTATGTCAAAGTTAATCTTTTTTCACAGCAAGTGTATGGACTAAGTTTCAGGTCGAACGGATGAGGGGAAATGATATTTAGACCCCACCGTGACTGTGCGTGACTAAGCGCGACTGTCGTGACTATGTCAAAGTTAATCTTTTTTCACAGCAAGTCTATCGACGAAGTTTCAGATTGATCGGATAAGAGGAAATGGTTTTTAAATCACTCCGTGACTGTGCGTGACTATGCGTGTCTGTGCGTGACTACCCCAAAATTAATCTGTAGTCACAACAAGACTATGGGCCAAGTTTCAGATCAATTGGATAAGGGGGAATGGGGTTGCCCCACGACAGACAGACAAACAGAGAATATGAAATAAAAGAATGAGTTTAAAAAGATTTTTGATCGGTAATACAAGAGATTATTAAAAAGACAACATTTTAATGTATAAAGATTGAAACCCAATTAAATATTTACTAGAGTATCAATATCGCTGTTAGAATTGTTAGAAATATCGGTTTTTCTGTCTATCTCGATTTTTTAAATTTAAGACTTTCGAGTTATTCGAAAAAGCGATTTTTTGTTGCAAACAATTCGACATTTTCGAATACAGTTCACGCTCTGTATTCGCGACTACCCTCTATCGGGTCGGTCCAGTTATTGCTACAGCATGATTTTTAGCATTGCAGGTTCTATAATGGCGATAGGTCAAAAAATGGTTCTATAGTCGGGACTTTTATTGTTTTCTTCAAATTGTAATAAAAATATCTACTTCTCTGGTTTGATTGCAATGCTTCGCCACATTTTTTTTTTCTCAACGTAAGCAATAATAAGGGGAATCCCTTCTGAATAATTATGGTCTTTCATTTTAGCAGTTTATTTGTGTCTGCAGTGGCGTTTGCCGTACATTTTTAAACAAGGGAAAGCTCAAAATATTTAAAGCCCACGATTACTCAAAACTTAGAGGTTTAAAAAAAGCAGATTCGATAACATCAATTTGCGTAAATTACAAGTTGCACAAGTCTTCGGTTTACTGCATTAAAAAACAAAATTTCGTACGCTCAACTGAAAGTGGCCCTGCAAACGTTGCAATTTAAAAAAAGCAGATTACTCGAGAAAGTAAAAATTTTTTTTAAATAGGTGGTAAGCATGGGTTGACCGTTGATCAAACCGAAGAATTCGGTTGATGCATGCAAATCACACTCTTGTTGCATGTACTGAGACAACGGCACCCGGAAGGAAAGTTTATAAGAGCGAATAACTTGGTTGCTTGAATGGCACAGACAAACTGAAATTGGTGGTTGGAAAATATAAAAAAATTCACGCGCTCTTATAGGTTTTTCAATAAAACAATAATATGAAAATCCAGTAAGAACTCGTGGTTAACATAATTTCTTTTCAAGAACTGTTTTTATTTCGAATTTATTCCACATGTTTGTTAACTTCATTACATTTGGTAAAATTAAAATCTATAATATTAATAGGCTAGGCGATTTCTTGTGACTTATGTTTTGTTCTACCGTTTTATCCCGATTTTGACCAAACGTCTATTATTTGAAAGGTATTTCTTTTTAGCCGTTTTGCAGATTTACAGATTTTTAAATTTTTTCCATTATTTTGAGTAAATTACATTTAAAGTTGCTACTAACACATATATAAAATTATACAATGCTATGTGTGTGTTTATTAAATTTGTTTATGTGTTTGTAATAAAAATGAGTTTGTTTTTTGTATTGATTTGTAAATTGGCTATAATTGATTAGCATACCTTTGGGTCTTTATTTAATGAAAAAATAAATTTTCCTAGAATTTGCACTCGAATTTCGAGGGCTGTAATCTGCTAGTGTGCATAAAAAACTTTTCTATATACAGATAATTTTTGTCTTTTGGATAACGCGAACTAAAAAGCGATGACGGTTTAATTGCAGCAGTGAATCTACTACCCAATTGTACTGCCCTTATTCGGCCGTTATATCAAAACGTTATCAACTTGATCAAATTACACTACAAAAAAGAACTACTCCCCATTTGCTAGGCGACAAAATTGGAGTTAAAACTAAAAGTTTTTAATTAAAAAAGCTATTTAGATTCTAGCTACGTCCTGGCACAAAATATCCTCGTAAAATATTAAAAATTCTTGAAATGACTTGCTGAAACTTAATAGCGAATGGAGCGAAGAAGACAATATATCATTAAATCTTTTAGCTTAGTCCAGAACATAAGTACGAGTATACAGAGCGTGACATAAATAACTAGATTCGAGAGGAATTTTCGTAGAAAGTAATGAGGAGCAATCAGAAACGAAAGCTGAAGATTCTATGACAGTGTTCACGAAGAAAACAAAATAAAAGTAGACGATGCTATTACATACATTAACATATGCTTACAATGTGCTTTGGAAAATGACAAGCCGACAACAGGACTATATAAATTGCGTGATTCAACCGTTGTTTTAATAAATAATTTGCCTAAATTCCAACTTAAAAACTCCAACTTTTTCAAAAATATTTCAAATATGTTTGTAATAATTACACGCTATTTCTTCAATGAAATTTTTGGTTCGGTTATCGCGAAAAATCAGTTTCCGCGAATATCGAGCGTGTACTGTACTTAGATTTTGATTTAAATGATATACTAGAATATTATTTTTTTTTAGTTTTTAAAGTAAAATAGTCAACGTTATGTAAAACTAATGACATGCTCCCAAAAACAAGTCATTTTATTATGTATTTCCATTTTCAGAAATTTTTCACTGGAATGTGAAAAAACATATAACTAAAACAATTAGTTTTGTATATACTTATTTTTTACACAGAGTTACGAACTCATTTTTTTGCGCTACAGTTAATTTTCGCTCCAAATTTTTCGCCATAAATTTTTGTGTCCATAATCTATTTTTAAATAATCGCTAAATACTTACTTGTGCAACGCTAAAACTTCTCATTAAAAAATGTAATATTATTTATAGATCTCTTCAATTTATTTTAAATATTTTATTGTATCCAATAAAAGGTTATAAAATTCTTAAACGAAAATAATTTTTAAACTTTTCAAGATTTTTCAATATGTTTGTTTTTTGAAAAGCAAAACCAGGCGGATATACGCCACCACTAGAAAATATAAAAAGTAAAGGAAATTAAATAATCTTTAAAAATATTATCTAAGAACTTGTATAAAAATACAACGTCAAAATTATTTTTGTTGTTTAATAAAAGTTACATTATTAAAAGCTTCAAACGATGTATAAATCTTAAAAATTGATTTTAACTTATTCAGGTTTTCATAAAAAAAAGTTACCTAAGTTTTTTCTTTTGTAATTTAAATTAAAATGTTTTATATTTTTATAAATGATTTGTGTAGCTAATGTTAAATAATAACTTTAAAAAATTAAAAATAATTTTTGACGTTGTACTAATTTTTTTTGTGTAGATTTGCAAAACAACAACAAATGTATACGTACGTTCCCGGCAATGTGGCAGTTTCCTCCAATATAGTTCGAGCACTCAATAACAAAAACAAACAACCGCAGCCATAAAATGGATTTTTACCATATATCTCAACATTCATAAATTGATCCAAAACTTCATTATCAGTTGCATCACTTGCCGAAATAGATTTCGACCAACCGCTGGCACGCAATGTTATTTTATAAGCAGTCATCTGCACAACATACTCATCAGGACTAATCGGGGAAAACGTACCGAACGAAAATAGTTTCGGATGATTTATAACAAAATTACGAATTTTAATGAACTGCGATAAAACTGATATAATTAAACACCAAATTATGAAGAGATATGCCCAAAGTAAAGAACTAAAAGAAAATGTTTTAGTATCATATAGAATTTTTACACTGAAATATTGTCTCAGATTTGAAGAATATTACAAAAAAGATTTTGCCAATTCTACGATGTCTTTTTTAATGAACAATTGCAAATGCTATAACGATTTTTCTTTGGAAATTCATAATCCCTAAGACGGATTTTCAATAGAAATACTGTCACTTCTCAGATTCATCTCAGCATCTCGGAATTTTTCTCCACAAAATTCGTTATCTCAGAATATGAGAAGTTTTCTGTGGAAAAATATTCAACTCTAAAGAGAAACTAAACTTTCAGCATTTGAAAATGTGTATAGTGAAATTATCTTTACAAAATCAGAGAATTTGTATATACATACATACGTATGTATATAACTTAATCTGAGAATTTATCTTTAGAATAACCATTTTAGAATCCATCTCTAGATCTGAGAAATTTTCTATAAAAACTTCATCGTTTGTGAATCTCATAATCATTATATCAGAATCTGAAAATTTTGCTAAAGAAAAATTATGCTCTCAGAATCTTAGGATTTGTCTGGACCGACTATACGATACCCTATACTAAGCGATTAGAGACCCATCTTTTAGGTCCAACTAATTAGATATAGAAAATAAGTACAAAACAACTTTGAGTGGCATTGTTATTATTTTACCTTTAGATATGAAAAAGTTCATATCGGATGTTATATTTATATGGGGACTACGTCAACAAATGGACCGATCCTGACCATATTTGGTAAGGTCAAAAACATATACAAACCAAATTTGAGAAAAATCTGTGGAATATTTTTGTTTTGTTTTTTGATAGATTTAAGTGAAGATCAGGAATTAGCTGCATATGGGGCTATGATTAAGAATTGTCCTATAGGGTTTATTTTTGGACTACTGATAAACATACACAAATTCAATTTGACCGAGATCTATATGGTAATTTAGATATTATGGCAAATTTAGTCAATCTCAAGGGGCGACTCTGGGAACTAGGTCTGAATATGAACCGATTATGTACTAAATTTCAAAAAATATTGATAATTACGACCTGTAGTTCGATTACAAGATTCACATGGACACATAGACGGACAGACGGATATGATGGGTCTATGTCAGGGATGTTTTCCTAAGTTTCGCAGGGGTTCGCGCGTACCCTTTAATGTGAACTAGCAGATTCCAGCACTCAAAATTGGAGTGCAATTTCTAGGCAGCTTTATTTCTAAACTTAGCCAATTCACAAACCAACACTTTTATGGTTTATTATTATGGTGAATGAAGACAACAAACTCATTAACAAACACATTAACAAATTTAGCAAAACACACATAGCATATGTGACCTTCTCCGAGAAAGGGACATATTGTGTCAAAAACGGTGGATTCTGGTACCCAAAAAGGTACCAAGGTAACTTAATTTTCACACACTAGGTCCCTTTTCTCGGAGAAGGTCACATATGTATAATTTTATGTATTTGTTAGTAGCAACTTTAAATGCAATTTACTCAAAATAAAGGAAAAATTTTAAAATCTTTAAATCTACAAAACGGCGAAAAAGAACTACTTTTAAAATAATTTACGTCTGGTCAAAATGGGGATAAAATGGTAGAACAAAACATCGGTCAGAAGAAATCGCCTAGTCTATTAATATTATAGATGCTATGGTTCGTGTGAACCGGATATTAATCAGAAAAAAATTATTTTCGTAATATATATAGTGAAAATTTTTATATACAATTTAAAAATTTTATCTAGTTTTGCAATTTTGTCAATGCTGTCATATCTAGAAAATTGGTAATGAAAAAAGCAAAGGAGTTTGCTATAAAAACTAACTCAGATTTTGAAACATGAAGAATGTAATGAAAATGATCGTGAATGTGCCCTAAATTTTCTGGAAAGTAGCCAGTTGTGCCAAGTGGAACATTAGCTCGAAAAGTGAGCCCAGTCAAAGACAATAAATCTTAAAAACAAAGTCTAATATTATTATTTTTGTACAACTCTGTGGGAACATACAAAAAGTGTTTGCAATTTATTCTTTATGGAATACATATGAACTATTTTTATTTAACAAAATGTTTCAAGTTATTTTAATAACCCTGTTTTACATATGTTCTGATAATTGCCTTTTTGATGTATTTAAAAGTATTCGTCTAATTGCCTCTTATGAGGTAATTAAACGTGTTCGTATAAATGCTTTCCCCGCATAAGTACCCAAAAATCTTGTAAATTTGGACGAGGTAATTAACCGAGGATTACTGTAAAACCGTTTTACCTTACATAATTTATTTTTTATCTCAATTTAATTTTTCGAAGATGAAGAGACAAAATACATTACCCCCCTATCTCACATCACACTGCAACAGTGAAATCGTTGTGTATGTATTATCAACGAAAAACTGTTCGAATTAGTCGAATCCATCACCATTAACTTTTGTGCTCACACATCTGACTGCGATCTCATTTTTAAAATGTTATCGAAGCGTAAACTTGAAAAAATTTGTTTACTTCTCTCTATTATTGTTTTTTAAATAGAGTTACCGAGTTTATTATACAGGCACATGTTTGAGGGAAAATGTTTACATTTATTATTATTAGTTTTATTTTAATAATAGTTAATAATATTTATGCTCTATAATTAACAAACTTGCGTTTTTATATGCGCATTTCAAGAAATAAATCATAATAATAGATTTAACAAGAATCCAGTAAATTTGCATTAAATTTATAACAGGGTAACATTAATCATCGTTAGTGGCAGCCATTACTCGCACGAAAAATTTTGTGCCATTAGTGTGACCACTGCGGAAAATGTGTGTGTATTATTAAAAAAATGTGAGTGTATTGAGTTTTTCGAACTTGCAGTGTCATGTGAGATAGGGGGGTTAACCACATATTTTTCAAAAAAATTAAGAGAAGAAATATCAATAACTGATGAAAGCAGGTCGTCCATAAAAGCGATAGAAGCAGGTTCATCAGCTTTACAGGAACAAATATTAGCGATTTCGAGTTCCCAAAACGACACTAACAATTTACCAAGTTGCTGGAATGCGAAACAGTTGAAGGAGTTTAAAATGAAATATGATGGCCTATTTGTCTGTAATCGGAAATTGGGATTTGATTATTGTTTAAAAACGGAATCAAATTTAATATCTAATGAATGGAAATAATGTAAAGTTACGCCATCAGGGAAAACAAAATAGTGCAACAAGCATCTTTAAGGAAAAAATTAATATTTTGTATCAAAAGCACACACACTAGCTGTTGAACATACCAAAATCCTTGGAAAGCAAACTTTTACAACATGATCGATAATATGAACGAGAAATTTATTAATTCTACTGTAAAAGTCATCAACACTGTTTACAGCCTAGCGAAAAGAAACCATCCGTTTTTAGATATAGAAAGTGAAATTGAGCTTCAAGTAAAAAACGGTTTGAACATGGGAATTGGGCTTCATTCTCGACATAGTGCAAGAAATATAGTAGAGCATATCGCGAATTGTTTAATTCTATTATTGAGAAAAATTTTAAAATTTGTACTATAATTTATGAAGCTTCCACCATTTCTAATAAATCAACGCTTATAGTTTTCATTAAAGTGGAATCTTCTACAGCAGAATCTTCTGAAATATCGCCAGTAATATTCATAGATATCGTGGAACTTGAAGCACAAGATGCGAAAACTATTTTCCAAAGTTTGTTGATTTAATATAAATTACTTAAAACTGAATTTAATAGGATTCTGTTCCGATGGTTGTAAATCTGGAGTCAGCGTACGAATAAAATAGATTTTTCTAAATGTTGTTATATGGCACTGTCTGAATCATTGTCTCCAACTTGATGATTCCATAAAAGACGTAAAGCAAGTTAATCATTTTAAAGTTTTCATGGACAAACTGTATAGTATTTTTCATCAAGCTTATAAAAACCAAAAAATACTAAATAATAAGCCTAAGATCTGCTCCTGCTGTATGGCGAAACTACTCTGCTTTGTATGAGTTATTTGCTGCTAACTAACCAAAAATTGTCTGGAATGGCAAAACGATTACAAAACAAATATTTCCTAGTTGATTTAGCTCTAATGATTGACATCATCCAGGAGTGCTCTCTACTATCCAATGCCCTTCCAGGTAGAAATTCAAATATTGGCAGAGGAGATCAACTAATTAGAAGAACAATTAATGCTTTTCAAATTCTCAAAGACCGTCGCGGTAATTACGAAAAAAAGTGGATGGAGTTATAAACTCCGAAGCATTTAAAAATATCTTCGTCGAAAACAGAATTTATGGAAACCTTCCCAGAGCTTGTCTTATTGACAGCATCATAAAAAATATTGATTTCTCTCAAGTAGAACCAAATAACAACAAAAACTATGTTGATAAAGCAAAATTTATGAGCTAGCCAATTTGTTAGAGCCGAGCACTTGGAAAATTGAAGATATTGTAGTTCCGTGATTAGAGGCCGAATAGAATTTTAATGAATTTCGAAATTTTTTCATTTTGAAATCGATAAGAATGATTTTCGTAGTTATTTATAAAATGGTCATCAGGAAATTAGTAAAATTTCAGAAAATATTCAAAAGGCGAAAAATATCATTAATACGGTTGCTGTTAGCAGTGCTGAAGCAGAACGAGGATTTTTCATTAATGAATATCATAATTACTGATACCAGCAGATTCCAGCCCTCGAAATTCGAGTGCAATTTCTAGGAAATTTTATTTTTTCATTTAATAAAGACCCTAAAGTTATGCTTCACGATTCAACTCATTTTAAATGAAGAAAACAAACTCAACACATTAACACCAACACATTAACAAATTTAATAGAGGTGCTATTACATTATGTGTTTTTTACATATGTACTGTCAAATTTTCCCACAGCAAAAGTTGTACACATCGTGTGATACATATGAAACATTGTTTATGTACAATACATGAGGAATGTCACATGTACATTTTTCAATTAGAACAGGTTCTACTTCTGCATGACAAACATATGAAAATACAACACTGCTTGTGGCGAAAGAAAAACAGAGTAAATTTTAAAGATTAATATTGAAAGAAAAAAAAATTGTTTAGTATTAATTAACAATTAAAAAATATATAACCTTTTTTTTAACAAAAAATTTTTGTAAATTCACAAATTAAATCAGCTGTTGTTTACATTTAGAGGTTATGTCATACGGAAATACATATGCACGTGTGATAGCAAAAATTATGAATCGTATGTAAAAGACAATTTTGACAGACATGAGGAATTTCATATGGATAAAAAAAGTGACAGTACATATGTAAAAAACACTTCGTGTAATAGCACCTTAAACACACACATAGAATTGTATTATTTTATGTATGTGTTATTAGAAATTTTAAACGATCATAACTCCAAAAAAATGTTCCAGACGATGAAAATCTGTAAATCTGGTAAACAGCTAAAAAGAAATACCTTTTTTGGTTTTCTAAAATTCGTCGAATTATTTTTTTTTTAAAATATGAACGATAAATTGTTTTTTTCTCTGATAGTTTAATATTCAAGAGCTACTCTGCCAAATAATAATATTTCAATGGGAATATTGATATTAAAAAAAAATAAACAAAAATGTTAGAAAATATATTCACTACGAACCCCCTGATAAATTTTGAGAAAGCATCCCTGGTCTAGGTCTAGGTCAAATATTTTTTGTAGTTACAACCATTATCACAAAATCATTATACTCTAGCCATATAGTGGTATAGGGTATAATGAGCTTTTCAGAATCTAAGAATATCCATACAGAAATACCGAGAAATCCTCACAGAATCTTAATTTTTTTATAAAGAAAAACTACCGTACAAGATTTTGAAATTCCAGAACTTACAATTTTCTATAGGAAAACCACTCATTCTGAGATGTTTTTTTTTAAATCACCAATTTTTGTATATAGAAAAAATATCTGAATCTGAGAATTGGAAAAATCACCATCTCTGAATCTTAGAAGTTTTCTATAGAAAAATAAGCATCTCGGAATCTCAAAATTTTTCATATATAAATCATGATTTCAGATACTGAAATTTTTTTATAAAAAAAATCATGATCTCAAAATTTTTAACAAAAATCAGAGAGAATTTTTTTTATAGAGAAATTAACATAACTGGAAATGAATCTATGAATCTTTATAAAAAATCATATACTCAGAACTTTAGAATTTTTCTATAAAAAAAATCATCATAACTGAAAATGAGAAGAATTTTTCCATATAAAAATCATAATATCTGAATCTGAGAATATTTCTATAGAAAAATCATCATCTCTGAATCTGAAAACCATTACAAAATTTGAGTAGTATTTATAGAAAAATAGACATCTCTGAATCTGAATTTTTTTTATAGAAAAATAATTGTATAACTGAATATGATAAGAAAAATAGTTGTCTCTGAATTTGAGAATTTATCTTAGAAAAATCATAATCACTGAATCTGAAAACCATTTCAGAATCTGAGAAGTATTTTTTAGAAAAATCATCATCTCTGAATCTGAGAATTTTTCTATAGAAAAATCATCATCTCGAAATCCAACATTTTTTCTATGGAAAATCATTATCTCGGGGTCTTAAAATTTTTCTATAAATATCTTATTATCACGGTAATGAAATTGGAAAATTGTCTAATTTTTTCATTAGAAAAAATTTTTGATTCCGAGATGATTTTATATAAAAAAAATGTTAGATTCATCTCGAAATCTAACAATTTTTCTAAAGAATAATAATCCTATCAGAATCTAACATTTTTCTATAGAAAAATCATCCTTTCAGAATCTTAAAAATTTTTCTATAAAAAAATCATCCTCTCAGAATCTACAATTTGTTCTATAGAAAAATTATTCTGCTCAGAATAGGAGAATTTTGCATGTAGAACAATCATTATGAATGAAGTTGAGAATTTCAATCTGAGAACTTTTCTTTAGAAAAATCACCATATCTGAATCTGAGGACTTTTCTATAGAAAAATCATCCTAAATCATCAATCATTCTAAAGAAAAATTATTGTTTCAGAATATGAGAATTTTTTATAAAGAAATAATCCTGTCTGAATCTGAGAACTTTTCTACAAAAAAATAATCCTTTCAAAATCTTTTTTTCTTTAGAAGAATCGTTATATCTGAATCTGAGAAGTTTTAAACGAAAAATCTTTATTGCAGAATATGAGTTCTCTATAGAAAAACCATTCCAGAATTAGAAATTTTTTTTTGTAATCATCTGAGAATCGGAGCAAATTAAATTTATGGAAATGAATTTCCTAATTTATGTCGTTGTCTCACTCACGGAAATTCAATATATTTATAAAATTGTATGGGCCTCAAATTGTCCTGCACATAACACAAATACTGAGAACGTTCGACAACCTGTTGATCTATGAATGGAAAATGTACCATAATACCTTTTTCATGGTATTTGGATCTTTGTAAAAGCTCCCTAAAAGCAAAAACAAAAAACAAAATGAAATACGAAATATTTTAATAAATAAAAAATTTTCATACTCAATGGGCGGTATAGGTAACAAGTCGGGTTCTGGTTTTTGACGTAGTTCATGTCTAATTAGTGGCAAATATGCGATACTCGAGTATGACCATAATAGACTAAACCAAGAGGAAGCTGACCATAACGGATACAAGGGTAAATAAAAGTCATTTAAAAAATTGTAGCGTACATAGGCTTCAACATGATTAATGGTACCTAGAAGTGAAAATTATTGAATTTTAAATTATCTGAATTAAATTAGTTAAATAGGTAATTACCCTTAAAATTTTGTCTTAAAAAATTTAGGCCCAAATCAATGGGAAAACTGTGAAAGCCACAGCACGATACAACATAGACATTATTTTCTTCGGCTTTTTCGTGATATTTCAACTCCATTAGTTCATTGAAATAGGGATCGTTACACATGTCCACATAGTGAGTACCATTTAAAATGCAAGTTGTCAAAATATTTTCAGCCAACAGTTGATAAGGGCCACAACAATTTATGAGTACCTAGAAATGTAATAAAAAAAATTGTAAACAACTTTAGGGAAAAAATGTGTACCTTGCATTGTTCTATTAGCTTTGTCAGGTCCTCAACATTATTTCCATTAGCTAATAAAATAGGTATAGCGGTAAGATCTTTTTCAGTTTTATAGGAAATTTCTTCCAATACTAATTGCAGCTTTTGCTAAAATTTAGTGTTTTTTCTTTATTAATTTCATTTGCAAAGATAATTTGAAAATATCTACCATGGATCTGCCGGCTATGGCCCATTTTATATCTTTTAGTATATCTATGGCTTCTAATACCGCAAATTTTCCCACGTAGCCGCTGGCTCCAAATATAACAACATCAAATGTTTTTAATTTCATTTAAAAATGCTGATGATTGATTTGTTTTGAAATAAACTAAAAAAAATTGTCAAAAATACTCTATAAAATTATGCTTGGTAGAATCTTATACATATATTAAAAGAATTTATGAATAAACTTTGCATTCAAGATTTTTTTCAATATTTTTCTTCTCTCAAACCTCTATAACTAGAGTTCTAATTAACGTAGGCTGTTGACATAGCTCTAAGAACACTCAGTGGATCAAGCTCCTTCTTTTGCTTAAATTCGTTGGGTTTGAGGAAAGTTATGCGTGGAGAAACAACTTTACTTTTACTGTACGTTAATTTATCTTGGCATATTTTGGCATTACTGTACGTTAACTTCTCTTGGCAAATTCGTTGGGTTAGAGGAAAGTTATGCGTGAACAATCAACTTTTCTTTTACTGTGCGTTAACTTCTCTTGGCATATTTTGGCATTACTGTACGTTAACTTCTCTTGGTAAATTTTGGTATTATATTATAAAAATTAATGTAATATAATATAATATAATGCTGCAGAGCAGCAGGGGTCCTCTAGTTATATAATAAAAGGCTTGGTCGAATTTTATCAACACCTAAATTTTTATGATATCGGAAATAACATAAAATGATCAAATAATATGTGGAAAAGGTTCATGCAAGATAATTCCATTAGTGTTAAAAAGACTTTAGTACTGGGACGTTGTAATTCGTGCACAAATTCCCAGTTCTCATTGTCTTTCTTTTTTCCTAATATTCTGTCTTTAAGTTAACAATTTTTAATCATAAACAATTGTGACAAAAATTTTACCGTTATAAAAATAATATTGAATTTGATTTTGACACTATCTTCTTTTACTCTAGCAACTCTTTATATAGATTTAGTTTATACAGTACATAGTGACTTTATTATTGTTTATGTAAAATTCGCAACTGACGAACAGCTGCTTTCAATAAATACAGACTACGTATATGCACAATAGGTGATAATAAAAAAGAAGCAAGAAAAAGAAAATTTTACCGTTATAAAATATTGCCATTGATTTTGACACAAATATCTTCTTTTATTCTGGCAACTCCTTACTGGTCTTTAGTTTATACAGTACATATTGAATATGCCGGTTTGTTATTGTTTATGTAAATATCGCAAATAATGAACAGCTGTTTTCAATAAATATACATACTACGTATATCCCCAAATAGGTGAGAAGGAAAAGACACGTAACAAAAAGAAAACGAAGAAAACTTTTAACAAAATTATTTAACGTGTGTATTAATGAAATATAAAACAAAATTATAAAATAGTTATTAAAGAAAACATGAGGCTTATATCAGCAATAATATTAATTTGCCTTATACCTCAGCGATGGTGTAAGGAGTTAGTAGAAAACAAAACTTTTGTTGCAACAAAGGAATGGCAAAAGATACCGGATGGTAAGATAATTATTGTTTGTTTAATACAAAACAGAAATTTTGAGATTTAGTTGTCTTCTTTTCTAGGCCAAGGAGTACCAGCCGGTCTACACATACGTATTAATTTAGAAACTGGGAAAAAAGAGGCCAAGATTTTAGATGAATCAGAAAAAACCGAAGATAATCAAAAAAAGACGAGTTTATCAGTTACACAGGATGCTCAACAGTATAAAATACTAGATGAAGAAATTGAAAATATTCAGCAGGAGCATAAATCATATGTAGATCTAAAAAAAAACTATGGAGGAACGCATGAAAACTATATAAGTGATGTTGATTTTATAGTAGAATCAATCGAGATATTTAACAGCACAACCTCGGCAGACACCAAAGATTCGGAGAGCCGTATCAAAAAACAAATACAAATATTAGAAAGTTTGAGTTATTTATTAGCAGCCTTTCCTAAGGCTCTCCTTTTTGTGGATCACGGAGGTTTGGAGCAAGTTATTTTACCGGTTTTGGTTAATCAGACTAATAGTGCTTTAAGAGTACAAGCAATGAGAGTTATAGGTGCGATGTGTCAAAATAATTATCGCGTACAAGTTCAAGTCTTTGAGAGAAATGTGGGATTACATCTCACCCAAATACTTATGAGTTCTACAAAAACTGAAGAATTATCCTCGGCCTTATATGCCTTCTCATGTCTGTTACGTAAATTTCCTCTTGGCCAGCAGAAAATACTTTCAACTTCTGGTACTCTGGCCTTGGTATCCCTTTTAGCCAAAGAATCCTATGAACTGAAAATAAAAGCTAAGGCCGCTACCATTATTGGTGACATAATATTGGAAAAGGAAATAGTATTATCCAAAGCTGCAGATGAACCTATTCCGGCTGCCCAATATGCTGAGTTAAGCTTTCCAGAATGGCTGCAAGCCCATTCGTATTGTGAAACTATGGATTCCGTAGTAACAGCTAACCTGTATGGATTTTTAGAGGCTGCCGATTTTTTAGAATATTTTGTTAATGCTCTAGACAACACCCGATCCCTGTGTGCCAATTTATGGTCGCAGAGTCCCCAACTTAGGCATATTTTACTTACTCTCAAGAATCGTTATTCTCAATCACAAGATGAATATCGTTTAGATGTTGCTCATTCATTAGATAAATTAATTGAAAAATTATATCCCGATCCTATTGTACATGATGAATTTTAAGTTCTTAATTTTGGCTTTAAACTAATTTTAATATTTAATTGTAAAAATCTTAAAAAACAGAAACTAGAATGGACTGTATTTTTTTTTATTATTTGCTTCGTTTTATGTATGATTGTATATTTATTTATTTAGATTTTAAATAATCAGGAAGAAAAAAAAAAAGAAAAAAATAAATAATGAATTAAAAAAAATCTTTCGATTTAAGAAATTATTTATAGAAAAAGGGAAGAAAATTTATTTATTTTTTACAGTTACTTTTTTAACAAAAAGTACTTTTCTAAAAAAATTACATTTTGTACTTATCTAAAAAATCCATTTTTTAAGAACTTTTCCTTATAAAAGAACATTTTCTGACAAAAGTCGCTTTTGTTAAAAAATTAAATTTCTTAAAAAGTAAATTTTCATAAAAAAGTAACTTTTTGTTAAAAAGTAAATATTATTAAATAAGTAACTTTTTGTTAAAAAGTAAATTTTCTTAAAAACGTACGTTATCGTAAAAAAGAAATTTTTATAAAAAAGTACCATTTGTTAAAAAGTAAATTTTCTTAAAAAATTACCTTTTCTGAAATAGAAAAAAAAACACCTTTTCTAAATTATGTCAACTTTCATAAAAAAGTAAAATTTCTTAACGAAGAAACTTTTCTTAAAAAAGTACTTTTTATTAAAAAAAAAGTATCTCTTCTTAAAGTACCTTCTGTTAATAAGTAAATTTTTCTTAAAAAAGTGCATTATTCTTAAAAATATAACCTATATTAAAAAAGTACATTTTCTTAGTAAAGTACATTTTCTTAAAATAGTACATACATATTCTTAAAAAAGTAAATTTTCTCAAAAAAGTACCTTATCTACAAAATGTATTTTTTTTTAAGTTAAGTTACTTTTCTTAAAAAAGTACATTTTCTTAAAAAGTAAATTTTTTTTAAGTACCTTTTCTCAAAAAAGTACATATTCTAAAATATGAAAATTTTCAGAAAAATATACTTTTTCTTAAAAAAGTCTTAAAAAAGTACCATTCGTTAAAAGTACATTTTCTTAAAAAAACACCTTTTGTTAATAAGTACATTTTCTTAAATAGTACCTTTTCTAAAAAAAAGGACGTTTTCTTAAACAAGGAAATTTTCTAAAAATGTAACTTTTCTTCTAAAGTATCTCTTCTTAAAAAATTATTATTTTTTTTTAAATATCTTTTCTTAAAAAAGTAAGTTTTCTTAAAAAAGTTTCTTTTGAAAAAGTACATTTTCTTAAAAAAGTACCTTTTGTTAATAAGTAAATTTTTCTTAAAAAAGTGCATTATTCCTAAAAATATAAATATATATATATATATAAATATATCTTAAAAAAGTTCATTTTCTTAGTTAAGTACATTTTCTTAAAATAGTACATATTCTTAAAAAAGTAAATTTTCTTTAAAACAAAATTTTCTTTAAAAAGTACCCTTTCTAAATAGTGTATTTTTTTAAAGTAACTTTTGTTAAAAAAGTAAATTTTCTTAAAAAGTAAATTTTTGTAAAGTACCCTTTCTCAAAAAAGTACATTTTCTTAAAAAGTAAATTTTTGTAAAGTACCCTTTCTCAAAAAAGTACATTTCTAAAATATATAAATTTTCAGAAAAATGTACTTTTTCTTAAAAAAGTATATTGTCTTAAAAAAGTACCATTCGTTAAAAGTACATTTTCTTAAAAAAACTCCTTTTGTTAAAAAGTAAATTTTCTTTAAATAGTACCTTTTCTTAAAAAAGTAAAATATCTTAAAAAAGTACTACCTTTTCAGAAAAAAGTACCTCTCCTTAAAAAAGTACATTTTCTTAAAAAGTACCTTTTCTTAAAAAAGAAATTTTTCTAAAAAAAAGTAAATTTTCTTTAAAAGTACCTCTTCTTAAAAAATTAAATTTTTCTTAAAAAATATCTTTTCTTAAAAAGTGAGATTTCTTAAAAAAGTGCCTTATCATAAAAAAGTTAAATTTTTTCAAAAAGTTAAAGTTTCTTAAAAAAGTACTTTTTCTTAAATAAGCAACTATTCTTAAAAACGTACCTTTTCTTAAAAAAGTACATTTTCTTACAAAAGTATCATATCTTAAAAAATTACATTTTCTTAAAAAGTACCTTACCTTAAAAAATACTTTTTTCTTAAAAAAATACCTTTTGTTAAAAAAATACCTCTTCTTAAAAAAGAACCTTTTGTTCAAAAGTAATATATTCTTTAAAAAGTTGATTTTTCGTAAAAATATACCTTATTATAAAAAAGTACGCTTTATTAGCAAAGTACATTTTATTAAAATAGTACATTTTCTTAAGAAAGTAAATTTTCTTAAAAAGTACAATTTCTTAAAAAAATACCTTTTCTAAATTATGTAAATTTTCAAAAAAAATTACATTTACTTCAAAAAGTACCTTTTCTTAAAAAAATGCATTTTTTTAAAAAGTATATGTTCTTAAAAAAGTACACATTCTTAAAAAATTACATTTTCTTAAAAAAGTAAATTTTCTTAAATAATCTAACCAATAAAAACAAAGTTTTTATTAAAAATCGTTCTTTCCTTATGCATATGAGTTTTGAATCTCTCCGTGACTGTGCGTGACTGTGTGTGACTATCTTAAAATTAATCTTTGGCCACAACAAGTCTATGGACAAAGTTTCAGATCGATCGGATGAGGGGAAGTGAGGTTTTAATCTCTCCGTGACTATGCGTGACTATGTCAAACTTAATCTTTTTTCACAGCAAGTTTATCGACCAAGTTTCAGATCGATCGGATGAGGGGAAATGGGTTTTAGATCACTACGTGACTGTGCGTGACCATGCGTGACTAAGTCAAAGTTAATCTTTTTTTCACAGCAAATGTATGGATCAAGTTTGAGATCGATCGGATGAGGGGAAATGACATTTAGATCACTCCGTGACTGTGCGTGACCCCGCGTGACTGTGCGTGACTACCACAAAATTAATCTGTAGTCACGACAAGACGATGGGCCAAGTTTCAGATCAATTGGAAAAGGGGGAATGGGGTCCACCCATGCCAGACAGACAGACAGACAGACATACAGACAGAGAGTATGAGTTAAAAGAAAGAGTTTAAAAAGTATCTTCTCTTAAAAATTAACCCTTTATAAAAATTACATTTTCTTAAAAAAGTATCTTTTATTAAAAAAGTAAATTTTCTAAAAAAGTAGATTTTTCTTAAAAAAGTACTTTGTCCGCGTAATAAAGTACATTTTCTGTAAAAGTGGTACATTTTCTTAAAAAAGTAAATTCACTTAAAACAAGTAAGAGTGTTAAATTCGGATGTGCCGAATCTTTGATACCCTCCACCTCGGTTTGAGTATTGATAATAAATTAAATGAAAAAGTAAACAATTTGTTAAACTTAATACCAAATTATTTCAGCAAATTCTTCGGGTTGGTTTTCGTCTTTTCTATTATTTCGGATTTATTTCGGTGTTTGCTTTTTGGTCATCGTGGTTGCTGATCGGCATGCATTTAGGTTATATACCTATATGCATGCGTTTCCGGTTATATGACATAACTTCTCTTTTAATTTAATTTTTGCTAATTAAATAGTTCGCCCTAACCTCCATTGCAAAGATAATGGTTGTGTAGAGTGGCTATATGCATTAAATCGTGCTAATTGGAGATGGCTGTATAGTTTCTTTTAACTGGCCAAATATTTCTTCATTGCGGCCATAAAGGTCGGATGGAGTAACAAAATAATAACCAAAAAAAGCTCTCTCAACTTTTTTTATTAAAATATTGCCATATTTGGAAAACATAGAGAATAAATTTATAATAATAAATATTCAAATTAGGGATGCCAAACGCAAAAAACCAAATGTCCCAAACATTTTAAATAAAATAGATTGTTCTCTTTATTTTCTGAAAAACTTCATCCAAAAAAAATTGTGAAAATTTATATATAAAAAATAACATTCTCATCAAATTGCGTTTATTTATGTAACAATTTTTATGTTCGCAATTCTTAAATATCATTTGAGGTTTTATAAAATTCATTGAATTTAAATTAATGTTTTCTGTAGTCCGATTTTGTAAATGTCAACGATCCGACAATGGCAAAATATATCGACAGCTATTGTTGTTTGCACTAAGGATTAAGTGATTCACTAAGAACATACATCTTAACGACAGTCGGCAAATCTATTTTTCTATTTATTTCAATTGTAAACGAGTGCATCTCTGTCAAAATAAGCGAAAAACACAAAGAAGAATAGAAAAAAACAAATTACTTCGTATTTGACAGGATGATTTTATGTTGATGTTTAATATCTTTATTTTTTTTACTAATATTTCTGTGTATTTATTTGAAAATGAAATAATGAATTGAATATCCCATTTAATTTTTTTATTTATATAAAAAAGTTTTTTAATAGAAGCAAAATATTTTCACTATTTTATGATTTTTATTTATGTATGGCGACATTTCAACCTAAAAATATAAGTTTTTATCGATTGAATAAACCACACAAAAATGGTTGTCGTTTAGATAACAACAGCTGACTTTAACAATAGCGAATATCGTTTAAAAATTTTACTGATAATTTTGCTTTTCTTTTTTAACGATTCGACAATCGTTAAAAGAAGTGACTGAAAAGCTATTAATTTCCCCTGAATGCCAATATTTTTTTTTTTTAATGTAAACATTTTTTAAATGTAAACATATTTGCATTGGTAATTCGCGGTCCGACGAGCAAAGATCGCCTTCGTCTTCTCTATTATTGTTCGGATAAAAGAAAACACGTTTCCGGTATTTCCTTTTCGGTCATCGTGGTTGCTGATCCGCATGCTTTTAGGTTATGTACCTATTGGCATGCGTTCTGGTTATGTCTCATAACCTATCGTTTCATTAGTTTTAAGGCGTTTTTGTATATTAAATAGCTGACCCTAACCTCCATTGCGAAGGTAATGGTTGTCTAGGGAGCTAGACGCGTTAAATCGCGATAATTGGTGATGGCGTATTGCTCCACAGAGCTGGCCAAGTAATTCTTCATATACGGCCGTATAGGTCGTTATGGAGTAACTTAATAGACTCAAAAAAATAAACATATTTGTGTTTTTTTTTTTTTTTTTGAAATTTGATGCAATTGATGTCTTCTAAATTTAAAATTATTATTTCCGACGTTTTGATATGATTTTCTGAAATTCAATTAATTGTAATTTATAATTGGAAATTTTTAATTCCAGTTTTTAGAATTGATATTTTCTTAAATTGAATGGAAGATTTAAAAAGTGCAATTTTGTATTTATGTGAATAATAATGCTTTAGTAATTATAAACAATTTTTAAAAATTAGATGTAATCGCAATCAGGTATTTTGTAGGTAAAGCAGAATAATAATTCTATATAACTATGTAGAACTGTTTAGAAAGCATTGATGAACTCGGTAACTCTATTTTGTAAAGACAACAAAAAGTTAATATGCCAAACTTATGTTCATATTTGTAAAAGAATAATGAAAAAACGTATGAAATAAAAGACCAGTCCGTGTATACTTTTAACATTGTTCTGTATGATATCTAGTTGAAAATATTAACATTCATGTTAAAATAGAAATAACTATTGCAAAGCTAATTAGAACAAACAAAAATTGTGGCGCCATCTGTTGTGGCATAGTCACGCTGAGCAAAATGAAGTGACACTCTGTTAATGCAAAAAAAAAAAAATGGATTTTCCCCACAACAAAATATTGCAGAATTATATGTAAATAAAATAATAAACCGATTTATTTCTAACATGCAGTTGTTATGGATATACATACATAAATATAATATATGTATATTATTTGTATTATTTAATATGTTTATGTATGTGTATGTAAATATTACACACAAAAAATACAACATCAAACGTTTTTTTTGTGTTTTTCTCTTTAAATAAATTTATACATAAAATTCTTTTTTTTGCTAAATTTACATTGTTTTTTTTTTTATTAACAACTAGGTATTTTAGCATTATTTGCTTTAGATGTTGGTGAATTTTTACTCCCTTTATATTAACTCGTAGTGTCTGCTTGTCGAAAAAATTTTGGCTCGATTTTAACCCCTTTCCCGTGACCCATTTGATCTGATATTTTGCAGGCAGGCTCGTGGTAATAACAGAAATGATCTAACAAATGTTTTTAGTGATGCCAAAACAATGGAAACTTTTAAATTTTTCTACCAGAGTTAATAAAAAAAACGTACACAGGGTTAGTTTTTATTATATTATTACCACATTGACCACAAAAACAACAAGTCCAGCTATGACAACAACACAACATTTAGAATAACAACAAGAACAATATAAAGGGTGATTTTTTAGCTATTATCTTTTTGGCAACACTGGTTTAAACAGCTGACGCACGTTTCGTGTTTTGTTTCATTGTCAAACATCTTCAGTTTGGTCTATAATTTAACCATGAATCGTCTGACAAACGAACAACGCTTGCAAGTTATTGAATTTTATTATCAAAATGCGTGCTCTGTTAAGAAAGTTCATCGCGCGCTTCTTCCATTTAATGGTCAGTTTAATCGACCCACTGAAGAGGCTATTCGGGCTATTGTGACTAAATTTCGCTCCAAATTTACATTGTTGGACATTAAACCACCAACACGCTTTCGTAGAGTGCGAACTGAAGAAAATATCGCAGCTGTATCGGCCAGTGTTAATGATGACCATCAATTATCGATTCGTCGCCGTTCGCAGCAATTGGGCCTCTGTTACTCAACAACGTGGAAAATTTTGCGGAAGGATTTAGGTGTGAAGCCTTTCAAAATACAGCTGGTGCAAGAAGTGAAGCCGAACGACCTACCGCAACGTAGAATTTTTGGTGAATGGGCTCTTGGAAAGTTGGCCGAAGATCCACTTTTTTACCGAAAAATTGTGTTCAGCGACGAAGCTAATTTTTGGCTCAATGGCTACGTAAATAAGCAGAATTGTCGATTTTGGAGTGAATATCAGCCAGAAGCATTGGAAGAGCTACCAATGCATCCAGAAAAAGTCACAGTTTGGTGCGGTTTATGGGCTGGTGGCATCATTGGACCGTACTTTTTTTTTTTTGTTAATCAACACTCATTGTGTTGATCTCAGGAAAGATATAGATATAGGAAGGAGGAAAGAGGGAGTAGTGTGTTAATTATTTTTTTTTTTTTTTGCAGCAACATACCAAAGCCTCTGGTGGGAATCGAACCCACGACCCCCGCATGGTAGGCGAGCACGCTACCTACTCACCTACTTCTTCAAAGATGATGCGAATCGTAACGTAACTGTGAATGGTGAGCGCTACCGAGAGATGATATCCAACTTTTTTGCCCAAAATGCAAGAGCTTGACTTGCATGACATGTGGATTGAACAAGACGGTGCCACATGCTACACAGCACGCGCAACAATGGACTTATTGAGAAGCGAGTTCAAACATTAAATTATATGGACCGTACTATCGATTCAAATAAAGATTTCATGCATTTTTCTGAATTTTATGTGTTTTTTTTTTTGGAAAACTTTACTATAGCTCTTAAAAAATCACCCTTTAGAAACATCATATTTTTCATTTTTTTTTTAATTTTTCAGAGATTTCCCTGGACCTGTTCCACCGATTTTAATGATTTTTGAAATAGAAATCTTCGTTTGAATTTGGTGAATCATTCTCACTAAAAATGATCACTGTAGCTGCACTATTGAGGGCGTGATCGTACAAGAACATTATATTTTTTCAAGACTTTTTTTAGTTCTTCATTCAAATCTCGGGTCCTAATCGACCGATTTGGACGATTTTAAATAGAAAACTTTTCAGGATGTTAATGAATCATTTTTTATGTCAACGATCACCCTAGCTCCCCGATTGATGCCGACATCGTGATTTCCACAGACGGACAGACGGACAGATGGACAGACGGACATCGCTATATCAACTCCGGTTGTTATAAGGATCACAAATATATATATTTTATGGGGTCCAAAATTTTTTTTCTAATTATTACAAACGGAATGACAAACTTATATATACCCTCTGCACACTGGGTTGGAGGGTATAAAAAGTATTTTTTTTTAAATTACCTTTTCTTAAAAAAGTAATTTTGTTTTAATAAGTACCTTTTTTGAAAGCAGTACCTTTTCTTGGAAAAGTATCTTTACTTAAAAAAGTATCTTCACTCAAAAAATTTATCTTTTCTGAAAGAAGAACTCTTGTTAAAAAAGTTTTGTTTTTGTTATAAAAGAAAATTTTCTTAAAAAAGTACTTTCTTAAAAAAGTACTTATTCTTAAAAAAATACATTTCCTTAAAGTTCGTTTAAAAAAAAAAAAAGTCCCTCTTCTTAAGAGAGTATATTTTCTTAAAAACGTAAATTTTCTTAAAAAAGTATTGCTTCTTAAAAAAGCACGATTTGTTGAAAAAGCACTTTTTCTTCAAAAGTACCACTATGTGGTCAGGATAACCAAACTCGTCCGTCCGTCCGTCTGTCCGTCTGTGAGTCCATTAGAATGGTTCTTAAAAATGAAAATGCGATTGTATGGATAGGCAGAGTCCAGTTTGTTACCTTTCAATATAAAACTAATAAATGTGAAGTTTAGGTACAATCGGATAAAGAAAAGTCGCGCCGGAAATCGATTGAAAATTTCAAGTGTGTTTATATGGGGAAAATATGACTTTTTTGAGATTTTACAAAAATCTCGTCCTATAGTTTAATTTTTCCGATAAGTTGTGTAAGAATCGAGATCAGTATTAAATTATCTTTTCAAAAAGCTATAAAAATTCAAAATCGAATAAAAATTCGCCAGGAAATAGCAAATGCCCCAGACCACTTTTGTACAAAAAAAACTAGGTCATGAAATTAGATAGCATTTTTTTCAACTTAAATCCATAATTTTTTTTGTCTCTATACTTATAAGTAATCAGATATGAAGTATTGTTTTATTACCACGTTGTTAACCTATTGCGCATTGAGACCGAAAATGGTAAAATTTTTTGATAAAATTTTGAAAACTCCTTTTTCAAGTTTCAAAAAAATTTTCTTAAAAATTTAAAAAAATGGATCTGGCATTTTAAGGTTTTGTTAAACACATGTTGCAAATCAACTTTGTGAATTTTTAAGTAAATCCTTTTACCAGAATTTTTTTACAAGGATTTTATTTTTGCGGATTTCGAGAAAAATGGGATTTTTGTAATATATTCTGTAAATGTACTATTTCTAAATACTTCAAAAATTCATCACTTTTCTACTTCTAAATGTTTTATTTTATCTTATCTGATTACAGAAAACAATTTGAATCACACACTAAATCATCCTTAAATACACCAAAATAAATAGAATTAATTTTATATTTCATATTCTTTGGAATAGGAAAAATGTCCATATAACGTAGGACCACTCGAGTGTCCATGTAAACCTTGTAAACAAACTAAAGGTCACAGATATGAAAATGTTTTGATTAAATTTAGTATATAAACTTCTATCTTCCCTAGGATGAACACTATTGAAATTATGAAAACCGGTTCATGTTCAGGCCTAGTCCCCATACAAATTCTGTGAGATTGACTTAAACTGCCATAATATCCAAATTATCATATAGATCTCGGTAAAATTGGGTTTGTGCATGTTTATTACATCCATTTATCAGTAGTCCAAAAATAAACCTTGTAGGACAATTCTAGTAATAGCCCCCATATGAAGCTGATTCCCGATCTTCACTTAAATCTATCAAAGAACTGAAATATTGCAGAAATTTGGTTTGTATATGTTTTTGCAAATATAAGTGACCTCACCAAATATGGTTAGGAGCGGTCCATTTTTCGACCTAATCCCCATATAAATATAGCGTCCGATATGAACTTTTTCATATCCGAAGGCAAAAAAATTAATAACAATGCCACTCAAATTTGGTTTTGCTTATTTCCTAAATTAAATTAGTTTGACCTAAGAGGTAAGTCTTTAAACGCATGGTCTTTAGACGATTATACGATACCCTATATAGACGGACTATAATTTTCTTAATTGTTTCATAAGGAGTTTTTCCTACAGAAAAAGCTTCAAAAAACTGAGGACTTTTTCTCATAGAAAAATCCTCAGAAACTAAAGACTTTTAAATATTTTTAAATATCCTCAAAAACTTTTTCCTTTATTTTTTTTTAACAAAAACCTTCTCTCAAAAAATTGCAGATTTTTTAAAACCCCAAAAGTCGAATGAATTTAATCTTTTCATTATTTATGCTCACACACTAGTAGTAAATGCGCAGCCATACATTTTATTTAAGAGATTAATGGGTTAACTTGACAAGCCAACATATAATCCTTTAAAATATCCATAATCAACACCCCTTACCGCACCTCCAACTAACACCTATTTACAGTAACATCTTCAAACAAATACGAGTACATACTCGTATATCTAAACCTATGAAGATTGCATTGATTACGAGAACTAGTGCAACTCACCGCTACAACATATGCTCGGGTGTTTAAAGGGGAGCACATATCGCTGTTAATGAAATTGTTGAAAAAGAAAGGACATTTATATTAATAAATGTTAAACAAAACACTAATTTTTAACAAGAAACAAATGTAAATGGTGTGTGTAACATAAAAATGAAAGGAAAAAAAAAAGAAATAACAGCTGCCTGGCAAATTCTCGTAGTTGGAGTACGAGTAGTCATTCGGTGTATGTAGTTCATCTAGTAATGACACATGTTTATTGAAGATCAAGTTCAATATGAAAACAAAAAAACAGTACAATTTATTTAGTAATGATTTTGAAGTAGAGATTTAAAAATAAAATATTCTGTGTCTTGGATGTTGTTGTTTGTTTTGGGTAGCAAGGTGCTATTGGGTTAACTGCAGGATCAAGAGGGTGTAAATAATTTATGTGACAGAGTTTACATGTTTTTACTTAATTTTATTTTAATTTTTATAGTGTGTAAAGAAGAAAAAAAAAACAAGGACATCAATTTGAATATATGAAATTGTTTTTTGTTTATTATTGTTTTTAAGGAAATATAAAAAAATGATAATTGTAGTTAAAAAAATGAAATTGTGATTTTGTTAAAAAATGTTTGCTATATAATTTTTATACCCTCCACTCCAGTGTGCAGAGGGTATATATAAGTTTGTCATTCCGTTTGTAATAATTCGAAAAAAAAATTTGGACCCCATAAAATATATATATTTGTGATCCTTATAACAACCAGAGTTGATATAGCGATGTCCGTCTGTCCGTCTGTGGAAATCACGATGACGGCATCAATCGGGCAGCTAGGGTGCTCGTTGACATAAAAAATGATTCGCTAACATCCTGAAAAGTTTGTTGTTTAAAATCGTCCATATCGGACGATTAGGGCCCGAGATTTGAATGAAGAACTAAAAAAAGTCTTGAAAAAATATAATTTTCTATGTTGTTCTTGTCACGATCACGCAGCTCCAGTGATCATTTGTAGTCAGAATGATTCACCAAATTCATGGGAAGATTTCTGTTTCAAAAATCATTAGAATCGGTGGAACAGGTCCAGGGAAATCTCTGAAAAAGTAAAAAAAAAAATGATGTATTGTTGTCATAGCTGGACTTGTTGTTTTTGTGGTCGTTGTGGTAATAATATAATAAAAACTAACCCTTTGTACATTTTTTTATTAACTCTGGTAGAAAATTTTAAAAGTTTCCATTGTTTTGTCATCACTAAAAAAATTTGTTAGATCATTTCTGTCATTGCCGCGAGCCTGCCTGCAAAATTTCAGATCGAATGGGTCACGGGAAAGGGGTTAAAATCGATCCAAAATTTTTTCGACAAGCAGACACTACGAGTTAATATATGTAAAGGGAGTAAAAATTCACCAGCATCTAAAGCAAATAATGCTAAAATACCTAGTTGTTAATAAAAAAAAAAACAATGTAAATTTAGCAAAAAAAAAATTTTATGTATAAATTTATTTAAAGAGAAAAACACAAAAATAACGTTTGATGTTGTATTTTTTGTGTGTAATATTTTCATATACATACATGAACATATTAATTAATTCAAATAATATACATATATTATATATGTATATGTATATATGTTGTCCATAACAACTGCATGGTATATTATTTTATTTACATAAAATTCTGCAATATTTTGTTGTGGGGAAAATACATTTATTTTGCATTAACAGAGTGTCACTTCATTTTGCTCAGCGTGACTATGCCACAGTAGATGGCGCCACAATTTTTGTTCTAATTAGCTTTGCAATAGTTATTTCTATTTTAACATGAATGTTAATATTTTCAACTAGATATCATACAGAACAATGTTAAGAGTATACACAGACTGGTATTTTATTTCATACGTTTTTTCATTATTCTTTTACAAATATGAACATAAGTTTGGCATATTAACTTTTTGTTGTCTTTACAAAATAGAGTTACCGAGTTCATCAATGAATTTTTTGCTTTCAAAACAGTTCTACATAGTTATATAGAACTATTATTCTGCTTTACCTACAAAATATCTAATTGCGATTACATCTAATTTTTAAAAATTGTGTATAATTACTAAAGCATTATTATTCACATAAATGCAAAATTGCACTTTTTAAATTTTCCATTCAAATTTAAGAAAATATCAATTCTAAAAACTAGAATTAAAAATTTCCAATTATAAATTACAATTAATTGAATTTCAGAAAATCATATCAAAACGTCGGAAATTATAATTTTAAATTTAGAAGACATCAATTGCATCTTTAATATATAAATTTTATTCGTTAAACACAAATTGAAATTCCAAAAAAAAAAAAAACACCAAATACCTATATTTACACTTAAAAAATTTTTACATTTAAAAAAAATATTGACATTCAGGAGAAATTAATAGCTTTTCAGTACCGCGATTCAGTAACTTCTTTTAACGATAGTCGAATCGTTAAAAAAAAGAAAATAGCAAAATTATCAGTAAAATTTTTAAACGATATTCGCTATTGTTAAAGTCAGCTGTTGTTGTTATCTAAACGACAACCATTTTTGTGTTGTTTATTCAATCGATAAAAACTTAAATTTTTAGGTTGAAATCTCGTCATACATAAATAAAAATCATAAAATAGTGAAAATATTTTGCTTTTATTAAAAAAAACTTTTTTATATAAATAAAAAAATTAAATAGCATATTCAATTCACTATTTCATTTTCAAATAAATACACAGAAATATTAGTAAAAAAAATAAAGATATTAAACATCAACATAAAATCATCCTGTCAAATACGAAGTAATTTGTTTTTTTCTATTCTTCTTTGTGTTTTTCGCTTATTTTGACAGAGATGCCACTCGTTTACAATTTAAATAAATAGAAAAATAGATTTGTCGACTGTCGTTAAGATGTATGTACTTAGTGAATCACTTAATCCTTAGTGCAAACAACAATAGCTGTCGATATATTTTGCGATTGTCGGATCGTTGAAATTTACAGAATCACACTACAGAAAACATTAATTTTAATTCAATGAATTTTAGAAAACGTTAAATGATATTTAAGAATTGCGAACATAAAAACTGATACATAAATAAACGCAATTTGATGAGAATGTTATTTATATAGAAATTTTCACAATTTTTTTGGATGAAAATTTGAAGTTTTTCAGAAAATAAAGATAACAAATTATTTTATTTAAAATGTTTGGGACATTTGGTTTTTTCCGTTTGGCATCCCTAATTTGAATATTTATTATTATAAATTTATTCTCTATGTTTTCCAAATATGGCAATATTTTAATAAAAAAGTTGAAGAGAGCTTTTTTTTTGGTTATTATTTTATTACTCCATCCGACCTACGTGACCGCAATGAAAAAATATTTCGCCAGTTAAAAGAAACTATACAGCCATCTCAAATTAGCACGATTTAATGCATAATAGAAAAGAATTTGCTGAAATAATTTGGTATTATGTTTAACAAATTGTTTACTTTTTCATTTAATTTATTATCAAGACTCAAACCGAGGTGGAGGGTATCAAAGATTCGGCACAGCCGAATTTAACACTCTTACTTGTTTTCTAATGATTTCTTAAAGTAAAATATTTCACCAGGAATATGTTAATAATTTGAAACATAAAACGAGTAAAGAATTTATAGATTGTTAGAGCCAAGAATACGTTATACGAAATCAAGAGATTCCCGAAAGAGTTCAGAGTCAGAAATAATCCGGTACCAAATTAGCACTATGACTTTATATGCAAATATTACCTGAGTCCAAACATGCAATTTCTATAAGATTATTCGTGAGCTCTTCGAAACAAACACTAAAATTTACAACGATAAAATGAAAAAAAATAAGTAGACCGACTATACCATATCCTATACCATGCGTTTAGAGACCCAATTTCTTAGGCCCAACTAATTGAACGTAGAAAATAAGCATAAACCAAATTTGAGTGGCATTGTTATTAATTCTGTTGCCTTTGAATATGAAAAAGCAGCTTTATACGGGGCCATGACTAAGAATTGTCCTATACGGTTTATTTTTTGACTACTTATTTATGGGAGTAATAAACATACTCAAACTCAATTCGAACGAGATTTCTAAGATAATTTGGATTTTATGATAATTTAAGTCGATCTCATAGGTGTCATTTGTATGGGGACTAGGTCTGAACATGCACCGATTTTCACCAATTTCAATAGCGTTCATGCAGGCCCATTCCTGGCGGGGCACAGTGTCAGATTTTGCTATTTTAGCAACACTAAATTCCATAACTTCAAAACTATTGAAGATAAAACAATGAAATTTGGAGGAACTTTTTTTTTTAGTTAGTGCAATGTAGACACAAAATTTTTTTGAAATTACTTCATAGGAAAGCCAACCTCCCATACAAACGATCTATGAAAATTATCATATCGTACCTCTTATGTTTATTATTATTACTTCATTTTATTTTTAAATCATTCCATTTTTAAATATAATACAAAGGAAAGAAAATTAATTAAAAAATTAAAAAAACTACTCAGAATCTGAGTCATAAATATTGATTTCTGGTTCTTTAAGTAATTGCAAAACGTCAGCTGTTAAAATACCTCTCTAGGTTTTTGGAGATTTCCTTAAACTGCATATATACGGATCCGAAGAAACAAGAAGCCTGTGTAATAAATCTTCATTAGTGTGTATGCGTGAAGTTTTACGAGTAAATTCCAATCGATATCGTCGAGTATTTTTATTTCTCGCTTCTTGTGCCTCTTCTGACATTTGTCCAATGGATAAGATGCAGTGATCTATTACTATTTTACCATGAAAAAGCACTTTGTGAACGCTTACTGGCATATAATACCAAGTGTATTCTTTTAAATACAACTCTCTAATATCTGCTGCGTAATTTTCAAAAGCCTCAGAATTTATGGCATATCCTGATCCCAAGCATTCTAATATAACGTGAAAGCATTTAATAAGGTGAATGTTTATGCCAGTAATTATTGCTGACTTTTCCGCATTTCTAAAAAAGACTCTTGTCGTGTTGCCATCATTGGTGTTCCCTGCATTTTGTTTTAGTGCATCTATAAGTAAACCCAATTGATTTTCAAATTGTTCTTGAATATTAGCTTTCTTTTGCGCAACTTTTTGCTTATTTTCTAACGATCTGACTTGCCAAGTTTTGATTTCAAGCCTATATGCGATATGTAGCAAACATTCCATGAACCGTATCCAAGAATGTAAAGGTGATAAGCCGAACTCAAGCACTTTCTCGTTTATCTTCTTTTTAGAAATTGTGGAAATATTATTCATATCGCTTGGCCTATCCCCACATATATAGCATGTTTACGTAGAGCTACAATTAGACAAAGAATTGCATACTTTGCCATCAACCATGCACAAAATTAGCGAAGACTTAATTGAAATATAATATAATTTTTAATTTGCATTCTGATACATTCCACCTCTATTGCAATTAATTCAGGTGTCTGTTTTGCAAATATAAACTTAACAGGACAGAAGGTGCAGGATTTTGAAAAATAACGACCTTTCTTCCATTAGCAATGTAAAACATCTGAATTGGCACAATAGAGATATTAAATAAGTTTTCGTCGCTTATATTTTCTTCCGTTTTCATTTGCTTATATTTATTTTGGGTGGCTCCATCACATCCCCATTTGAATAAAATTTCCATTTTCTGACAACTTACTGAGGTAGATGACAATAATTCCATTCGCGCTGCACAAAGTCTTCTAATAGTGTGATCAATTAGTGATTGTAAACTGATTTCAGCGCATGATTCCGTAACATGTATGTGTTCCGGATAACATAAATGTTTTGCATTGTGCACAATGTCGTAACAAGGATATAGTTTTGGGTTGATGGGCTTAGAGATGGATTAAAGAATTTCTTTACTAATTCTGCTGATTTTGTTTCAGCTGCCATACACAGCTGCTCTTCGCATATACTCTCACATAATTTTATCGCCTTCTTTTGATTTGTCCGCAATGCACAGAAGTCTCTTGTGTTTAACGTGAGTACCCGTCTCGTTGACATAACCTCACGGTGCTCTGAACACTGGATCGGAATATGCGCCGACCACCGCCCCATTGTGTAGTGAACTACACTCCGGTACCAATTCAAGATTTGTGCATTTGGGCAACAAATCCCACTCCTTGGTGGGGAGTCGAGGCCTACCTTACACACCTCTGCTGTTCTAGGGTCACAGCACCCGGTTGAATGCAACTCCACATCGAGCTATGCTCTCCCCGCGATTTGGGTACAAACCACAGCCACCACGATACTCCCCAAGGGGCCGTACCCGCAAGTCAGCTGGAATCAAAGATTCCAAGGGCATCTGACTTCCCGTGGTACCAGATATATATATAATTATATAGCCTCCGGACAGACTTCGTAGCAAAGCTACTACCAGTATGGCTCCAAGCAGCTATGGACTGGTGACCATTCGAAGGCCTTAGTTCCACACCCATACACCCACCCTGTGGGTGAGTGTATAGGTACACAACTAAGGCCTTCTAGAAGGTCTTGGGTACACACGCATGCGTACATCCTGTGGATGTAAACACACGTGTGCGATCAAACCCTTCTTAAACGTCTTCGTTTGAAGACTTCACACGCAAACTCATTCATAAACGCACTCTCTCATCATTCATAAGCCCACTACTGACATCACAACCATCGTCCGTCAATACGACACCTAGAAAATCTAGGTCCCGTATGTCCGAGTAGAACGTGCATATGCACAAAATATGAAACCAGTCCTCGGTAAAAGGTCCACAGTCACACTCAGGCGTATTAGCCAAAGCTCTTTTATACAAAAATGCATTAAACGACCCATGGCCCGTAAGCAAAAAGCCCATACTCAGGCTAAAGCCAAAGTCTGGACGTTTCGCCACGAACGTCACATCGTGAATGAAGGAGTATGTAACCCGTCCATTGTCACTTCTGTCCCATCTATCTTGCCATCTGGAGACAACACACTCATATAACAGTGCCTTGCACTCCGTCCAGCTCCTACCACTAACGTCATCGTTAGTCACCCAATCGTCCTGCAACAATGGCTGTCCTTTCTTGATCCTGTAGGCAATACTTTTACGTATCACCTCCAAGTCAAGAGGGGCTACACCTACCAACACCTGTAAGGCCTCCGTGGAGACCGTACGACAACATGGCACACAAGCGAGCAAGACTACCCGTTGACACGACATGATTTTCAGCTTTCCTCTGGCAGTCGTGACCACGCTGGACCACACCGAGGAGCTATATGTTGCACAGGCAACAAACAGTCCACGGTAAATAGTCCGCATAGAACCCCTGCTGAGGCCCCAGTCATTCCTAATGCGCCGGATACATCCCATCACACCAGTCAATTTCGCACGCAATGCACAATCGGAAAAACTTTTAACAGGTCTCCCAGCCGTGTCTTTTGAGCTTAAAATATTAATAAAAGATGATGTATTAATTTTCGATGCTAGCCATTCACTGTTGTTCAAACAAAATCTTGACTTTGTTCGATAGGCCTTAGCCCACCTGCTAGCAAAATTATCGCACAAACGCTTGCAAAATAATTTTAGTTTTTCACAATCTGTTATGCATCTTGAACCACTACAAATATTACTTGATATTTCATCAAGCATCGATTTTTATTTGGTATTATCATCCACAAATCGTACAAATCACGATGAATAAGCGTAGAGGTAATTTTCCAAAAACTTCGAACAATTTTGGGGATGCAAACGGCTGCAAAATTTTTGTATTTAGCGCTATTTTCAACACTTTCAAGATTATTTTGACGATACTTTCTCCCACGGACTCTCCCGTGTTTAGAAGATACAGTCTAAAACTAATTATAAATTTTTTCAAAATGAATTATCAAAAGCTGACTAACATTTATGAGAAATACATTTATAACTTACGATTTTTCTTTGATTTATATTTAAATATATAATTACTAATAGTTTTTCTTTTAAATATAAAAAACCGCACCCTATACCCTATACCACTATGTGGTTTGGGTATAATGACTTTGTGCTGCTGTTTGTAACAACCAAAAATATTTGTCCTAGACCCATTTTTAATTATACCGATCGACTCAGAATCACTTTTTAAGTCGAAATAGCCATGTCCGTCCGTCCGTCCGTCCGTCTGTGTGTCCATGTAAAGCTTGTAATCACACTACAGGTCGCAAATATGAATATATTTTGATGAAATTTGATATATAAGCTTCCGTCGGCCATGGGATGAACGCTATTGAAATTGGTGAGAATCGATCTATGTTCAGACCTAGCCCCCATACAAATGACCCCTATGAAATCGACATAAATTGCCATAAGTTCCAAATTATCATATAGATCTCAGTCAAATTGGGTTTGTATGTGTTTATTACATCCACTAATCAGTAGTTCAAAATTGCTCCCTATAGGAAAATTTTTAGTCATAGACCCCATATAGAGCTGCTTCACGATCTTCACTTAAATCTATCAAAAAACAAAAATATTGCGCAGATTTTTCTCAAATATGGTTTGTATAAATTTTTCAAAGTATAAGTGACTATACCAAATATGGTCAGGATCGGTCCATTTTTCGACCTAGTCCCCATATAAATATAGTATCCAATATGAACTTTTTCAAATCTGCAGCGAAAAATATTAATAAAAATGCCACTCAAATTTGGTTTATGCTTATTTGCTATATCCAATTAGTTGGGCCTGAGAGATAGGGTCTCTAAACGCATGGTATAGGGTATCGTATAGTCGGTCTAGACCGACTATAATTATACCCTATACCACTATGTGGTTTGGGTATAATGACTGTGCTGCTGTTTGTAACAACCAAAAATATTTGACCTACACCCATCTTTAATTATACCGATCGAATCAGAATCACTATCTGATTCGATTTAACGATGTCCGTCCGGCCGTCCGTCTGTGTATCCATGTAAAGTTTGTAATCAAACTGCAGGTCGCAAATATGAATATATTTTGATGAAATTTGGTATTTAATCTTTTATCGGCCATGGGATAAACGCTATTGAAATTGGTGAGAATCGGTCCATGTTCAGACCTAGCCCCCATACAAATGACCCCTATGAAATGAACATATATTACCATAAGATTCAAATTATCACACAAATCTTAGTCAAATTGGGTTTATATATATATATTACATCCATTAATCAGTAGTCCAAAAATGATCCCTATTGGACAACTCTTAGTCATAGGCCCCATATAGAGCTGCTTCCCGATCTTCACTTAAATCTATCAAAAAACAAAAATATTGCACTGATTCTTCTCAAATTTTGTTTGTATATATTTTTGCAAAATACAAGGGACTCTACCAAACATGGTCAGGATCGGTCCATTTTTGGGCCTAGTCCCCATATAGATATAGCATCCGATATGAACTTTTTCATACCTGCAGCCGAAAAAATTAATAAAAATCCCACTAAAATTTGGTTTAGGCTTTTTTCTATATCCAGTTAGTTGGGCCTGAGTGATAGGGTCTCTAAACGCATGGTATAGGTTATCGTATAGTCGGTCTAGACCGACTATAATTATACCCAGTACCACTATGTGGTTTGGGTATAATGACTTTGTGCTGCTGTTTGTAACAACCAAAAATATTCGTCCTAGACCCATCTTTAATTATACTGATCGACTCAGAATCACTTTTTGAGTTGAAATAGCAATGTCCGTCCGTCAGTCCGTCCGTCTGTGTGTCCATGCAAACTTTGTAATCAAACTACAGGTCGCAAATATGAACATATTTTGATGAAATTTAGTACACAAGCTTTCATCGGCCATGGGATGAACGCTGTTGAAATTGGTGAGAATCGGTCCATGTTTAGACCTAGTCCCCATACAAATGACCCCTATGAAATCGACATAAATTGCCTTAAGTTCCAAATTATCATATAGATCTCATTCAAATTGGTTTTGTATGTGTTTATTATATCCATTAATGAGTAGTCCAAAAATTAGGAAATTCTTAGTCATAGGCCCCATATAGAGCTGCTTCCCGATCTTCACTTAAATCTATCAAAAAACAAAAATATTGCACAGATTTTTCTCAAATTTGGTTTGTATATATTTTTTCAAAGTGTAAGTGACTTTACCAAATATGGTCAGGATCGGTCCTTTTTTGGACCTAGTCCCCATATAGACATATCATCCGATATGAACTTTTTCATATCTGCAGCCAAAAAATTAATAAAAATGCCACTCAAATTTGGTTTATGCTTATTTGCTATATCCAATTAGTTGGACCGAAGAGATAGGGTCTCTAAACCATGGTATAGGGTATCGTATAGTCGGGCTAGACCGACTATAATTTTCTTACTTGTTTTTTACTTGTTTCATTTTGCATTGTTTATTTTTATAATAACACTGTCCAACAGCATTTTTGGAACAGAACACCGACCCTATAATTCTGAAGGGGTATGTTGAGTAGATCATTTTTGTAGAACAAACTTATAGTCCAGCACGTCTGAGTATTTTTTTACAGTGGGTCAAAGTTTTCATTTTTTGGTCGAAGGGAGCATTATACTTTATGAAAAAAATGCTGTAAGTTAATGTCTGAGAGAATTCTTATGGTCAGAGTTGTATTGTGGAATTGTATGAGGATTATTTTTGTGGCAGATCTTAACACTCTAACTGGTCTCTTTATGGGTCAATTTGACCCTTTTTTTCGAAAAAATCAAAAAATATCCTTTAAAAATGGACATTTAAGGATTAAAATATTCTACGAAAATGTTTGAATTTTATGGTCATCTGTCGGATATGCAAAAGACAGCATTTGACTTTATGGAGCTGGTTATATCAGAATTCCTTGGAAACTCAAAAGCACAAAACTATGCAGAAAATATTGAAAGCATGCTAATCGGTTTTAACAATATTGGCGTTAAGATGTCACTAAAGCTGCATTTTCTACACTCTCATCTCAATTTGTTTAAAGAAAACCTTGGAGCGGTCTGAGATGAACACGGTGAAAGGTTTCATCAGGATATAAAGGTATTGGAAGAAAGATTCAAAGGGAAATCCCAAAGTGTAATGCTTGCTGAATACGTATGGGGTTTGTACAGAAACCTTGACCCATCGGAACATTCACGTCAAGCTAAATACAGGAAAGCGTATTAAGTTTAATCTTTAATCCATTGTCATACTACTGCTATTTCCCAATTCCCTTTTACTCGAAAATTTGAAGCAAAAAAATAAATATGTACATACTATAATGAACCAGTATTAAAACAAAATTATAATTTTTTTTATAGAAGTTGGCGTGTAATTTTGCCAATTAATCGTAAAGAGCTTTATTTACAACAATGGTGTCTTTGGTGACCCCCACTGAAATTTTTCGGCAAACATTTTCGTAGAATATTTTAATCCTTAAATGTCCTTCTTTAAAGGATATTTTTTGATTTTCTCGAAAAAAGGGTCGAATTGACCCATAAAGAGACCAGTTAGAGGGTTAAGATCTTCCACAAAAATAATCCTCATACAATTCCATAATACAACTCTGACCATAAGAATTCTCTCAGACATTAACTTACAGCATTTTTTTCATAAAGTATAATGCTCCCTTCGACCAAAAAATGAAAACTTTGACCCACTGTAAAAAAAGACGTAGACGTGCTGGACCATAAGTTTGTTCTACAAAAATGATCTACTCAACATAGCCTTTCAGAAGTATTCTGTTCCATTCAAAAAGTCTTAATTTGTTGGACAGTGTAATTAGGTTCTCCACTACCATACTACGTATTTAGAAAAATTAAATAGAGCAAAAAATTTTTTCATATAAAAATTTGAAAGAGTGTGTGTATGTACGATATTTCCTTAGAAATTTCTAATTGATATTCATGGGAATTTTTTACTTATTTTGATTTGTTCAAAGTAATAACTAATGTAGCGCAATGCGTGACAGGGTTTTTTCCAAAATCAGACAGAACAATGCTACTAAAACTGGAAACCAAGCCAATCAATTTAAATATCATTCAGATATATGCACCCATACGGAAAAAAGTAAAGAAGAATAGAACTTTCTATGCTGAAATTGAAGATCTACTGAAAATGACCAAACCACATGAGATGACAATAATTCAGGGCGATTTTAATGCAAAAGTAGGGGATACTAAAGTACCTGACGTAACAGGGCAATACGGATTGGGAGAAAGGAATGAAAGAGGTGATAGACTCATACAATTTTGTCAAGAACACAAAATGAAAATCACAAACACGTTGTTCTGACTTCCTGCCAGAAGACGCTATACTTGGATATCTCCCCAAGATAGAAAAGAAAACATTGTACGAAATCAAATCGACTACATACTCATAAACAAAAGATATAGCTCCTCTATAACAAGAACATCAACTTACCCACGGGCTGACGTACCTTCAGACCACAATCTGCTACTCACAAACCTACGTACGAAACTTACAGTAACGAAAAAAAGCAAATCACGCACGAAAATAAATATTGGAAAACTTGAAGACTCGAATATAATTACAAACGTGAGAGGTGAAATAAATCTACAACTTAATAATGTGAGGATTCAGAAAATATATGGAATGGTGTCAAAAATACTCTAATATCAATAACGGAACGAAATCGAAGAGACAGTGAACGGTCCAAAAGGAACGAATGGATAACAAATGAAATACTGAAATTAATAGAAGAACGCCGCGAACATAAAAACGTAAATTACGAACGATACTGGGAATTAAATAGGAAGATTCGAACTGCCGTACGCAGCGCAAAGAATGAAGACTTGAAAAAACAATGCCTAGAGATCGAAAGATGACGACGACTTCAATCTCCATAAAAAGCTAAAAGAAGCGGCGGGAATATACCGCAAAACCACTCTGAAGGTTTTATATAATAACAACAACGAAGTTGTACTTGGCAATGAAGAAAAGAAATTTATATGGATGGAATACGTAAAACAATAGACCAATTTATGAATCCCCATCACAACCACTTACAGGAAACCCAATTACTAAACGAGAGGTAGAGACGGCAGTTAAATCACTTAAGGATAAGAAAGCTTGTGGACCGGATGAGATACCCGCAGAAATCTTAAAGTTGATAGATGACAACAACATCCAACTATTAACTGAATTATTTAATTACATTTATAATACTGCACAATACCCAAAAGATTGGCTGAAATCAACCCTCATAACCATTCCCAAAAAAAGCTACTCCCGGTATTGTAGCGACTATAGACTAATAAGCCTGTTGAGTCATGCCCTCAAAATTTATAATTCACACTAGAATATATGAGAAATGTGAAAAAGTAATAGGTACGACCCAATTTGGGTTTAAAGAAGGCATGGGTACTCGAGAAGCACTTTTCTCAATACATGCATTGATTCAAAAATGTCGTAACGTAAAAAAGGACAACGTGAAACATGATAAATTTATGGAAATTGTCATATCTATTGGGATAGATCAAAAGGAAATACAATGCATTAAAAGTCTATATTGGCACCAAACAGCATAAATTGAGATTGACGGACAACTTACTGAAAGTATAGCTATATCCAAGGGCGTCAGACAAGGATGCATTCTGTCCCCTTTGTTAGTTATTTAATATTTATTCTGAAAGAATATTTGAAGAGTCTATCAGCAAAGTTCGGAAGGGTATATACACAAATGGTATTTTTATTAATAACATAAGATATGCTGATGATACAACATTACTGGCTGACAATATGCCCGCGCTACAAGACCTGGTAAACAAACTCGCAACAAACAGTAATGCATATGGCCTAAATATCAATATTCGAAAAACAAAATATATGATTGTGAGCAAGAAAAATAACCATTATACTACTTCCTTAAAAATACAAAACGCATGCATCGAAAGAGTACAGAATTTTAAATATCTCGGCGTTATAATCAATGACAAATGGGATTGTTCAAAAGAAATAAGATGCCGTATAGAAATGGCTCGAGATGCCTTTTTTAAATATAAAAAAGTACTTACAAGTCACGATATTCATCTTGAAACAAAATCAAGATTCATTAAAACATATGTTTGGTCGGTTTTACTATATGCGATGGTGACATGGACCATAAAATCATCAGACATAAAAAGATTAGAGACCTTTGAAATGTGGGTTTATAGACGATACTCAAAATACCCTGGACTGAACATATATCAAGTACCGAAGTTTTGAGAAAAATGCACTGCGAAAGATAGCTATTTACCGTCATAAAGAAAGGAAAAACATCATACCTGGGACATTTTATGAGAAACCCAAAATATAAGCTATTACAATCGATAACACGAGCGAATATTGAAGGAAAGGCTGCTAGAGGGAAAAAAGAAATAACATGGATTGATAATATTGAAGTATGGACTGGTATCAGAGATATGGGCAGACTTCTAAAAATATATAAAATGATTTTTTTTTTTTTTTGAAATGTTAAATATGTAACAAATTGTTGTTGTATTGGTCTCTAAAATTCGAAGAACGAATTAGCAAATAAAGGAGAAGAAGAATAACTAATTAACGCAATAAAAGAGTATGTGTATGTAAAATTGTGAGCACATGCTTTGATTTTGCTGCTCTTATAGAAAACAGATGAATACTTTAAATTTGTTTTTTCCAATTAACTTCTGTTTTTTTCTTTTAAAATCCATGACAAAATTTTCCTATTAAAAATTTTCCCATTAAAAATTTTTCATTTTTCTATGACTGATAATATGTTATTATTATATTAATAGTGGGTTTACATCTAAGCAAAATCTAGTATATACGAGATTTCGAGCGAAATCTAGCTCATTTTTACTAGAATTCCCATACAAAACAAAATCTAGCTCGTTACTAGATTTGTGCAAAATCTAGTCAAACTTGGGCACTACCAAATGATACTACTGTGTTTTTTTTAATATTGTAGTAGAAAATTACAACGCAGTGACTGAAAAATTGACATTTAAATACAAAAGCAACAAGTTGAATAAAAAGGAAATAAAATATTAATTATTAACAAAAAAAAAAATGATTTTTTGATATTTTGTTATAACTTTTATAACTTGTTATACCGACATTTGCCCATTCCGATCTGCTAAATAATAATTGTGGAAAGTGAATTGCTTTTGTTGTTCAAGAAATACATTTAACAAATGCTGATGTTTTTTTTTTCGCAAAATTTCTTTTTCAGTTTGTGCTTTTTTCATTTTTGATTCATAATATAGTTATAAAATCTGTTCCTTTTTAGAATTTTCCATATTCAAATTTTCCTATTGTTTTGTTTACATTTGGTATTTCTAGTTTATATGTTTTATTTTAATCAGCTGTTTATTGTTGTGGAAACAAAATATCACAAAATGTCAAAAAAGTTAGATGTAAACGGTATAGATTTTGAAATAGATTTCAACTAAAATCTACTAGATTTTCCTCAGTTCTAAACGGACTATAACATATTATATTTATAGTGAATTAGAATTAATTAGAAGTGGTCATAGTTGGGTACCTAATACATTTTTGTTAATAGTTGCGTACTAAATATTATTATAAGTGTTTATAAGTTTATGCTACAAATAAAGAATAATTAATAAAGGTAAGCTTTACTATTTACAAATCTTATTATGAATAAGAAAATAACACAACTTCTTAGATGTCAGAAAGAAAAACAAAAAGGCAATCTGGTGCTTACTATCGAAAAAAAGAAAGAGCAAAAACTAAAAGAAATAGAAAAACTAAGTGGGTCGTTAACGCAATTTTTGCAACACTCAATAAAACCACCTGTGGCAAGTACAACGGAAGTTTATACTGAGGAGCCTGGTACATTACTGGATGTGCTAGATTCGTCTTCAAGCTCTACAGAAAAGCCTTTACTTAAAAAGTAATATTTTCTAAAAAAGAAAATTTTTTGAAACAGTACCTTTTCAAAAAGTACATTTTCTTAAATATATTAATTTGACGAATTTAATTCATTGGTTGATTTCATAAAAAATTCTAAAACTTATAAAAAATTAAATTTGTAGAAATAAAAAATTTTCATTAAATTTATGAATATGTGAAAAGTCAAATACATTATGAATTTTTAATGAAACATTATGTACGTATCTACTATATATTCCGTATATTTGTTTATATGTATATATATTTTTTTTTACTAATTTCTTGCAATTTAATGATTGGAAGAACTCCAATAAAACTTCCTTAATTCTTTTATAAAAAAATTTCATTCTCCTAAAACAGTATAATTTCTTAAAATGATATCTTTAAAAAAAATATCTTTACTCAGTCAATGCATTTTCTTAAGAAATACCTTTTTTAAAAAATTATCTTTTCTTTAAAAAATCATTTGCTAAAAGAGTAACTTTCTTAAAAAATTACATTTTCTTAAATAAGTACCTTTCCTTAAAAAGTAAATTTTCTTAAAAAACTATTTTTCTCTTGAAAAAGTACCTCTTTTCTTAAAAAAGTAAATTTTTATTAAAAAAGGCTCATTTTCTTAAAAAATCACATTTTAAAAAAAGCACATTTAATTTAAAAGTTAATTTAAATTTTCCTAAAAAAGAAAATTTTCTTAAAAAAGTAAAATTTTTTAAAATAGTATCTTCTCTAAAAAGGTACCATTTTAAAAAAGCACGCTTAAAAAAGTAAATTTTATTCCAAAAGTACATTTTCCTCAATAAGTACCTTGCTTTTAAAGTAAGTTTTCTTAAAAAGTACTTTTCTTAAAATGAAACAGTTTCTTAAAAAAAGTACTCTTTCTTAAAAAAGTAAATTTTCTTAAAGAAGTACACTTTCTTAAGAAACTGTACTTCTGTACTTTCTTAAGAAAGTAAATTTTATTAAAAAAGCGCATTTTTGTAAAAAAGTACTTTAACTTAAAAAAGTAAATTTTCTTAAAAAAGTAGACTTTTAATAAAGTTAATTTTCTTCAAAAAGCCAATTTTCTTCAAAAAGTACATTTTCTTCAAAAAGTAAATTTTTCTTCAAAAACTACGTTTTCTTCAAAAAGTACATTTTCCTAAAAAAGTAGATTTTCTTAAAAAAAGTAAATTTTCTTAAAAAATAAATTTTATTAAAAAAGTACCTTGTATTTAAAAAGTACACTTCCTTAAAATAGCACTTTATTTTAAATTATACCATTTCTTAAACAAGTAAATTTTCTTAAGAAAGTACACTTTCTTAAAAAAAGACCCTTTTGTTTAAAAAGTCGTTTTATTAAAAAAGTAAATTTTCTTAAAATAGTATCTTTTCTTAAGAAGGTACCATTTTAAAAAAGTATACTTGCTTAAAAAAAGTAAATTTACTTCAAAAAGTACATTTTCCTCAAAAAGTACCTTGCTTAAAAAGTAAGTTTTCTTAAAATGTAATTTTCTTAAAATGAAATCTCTTAAAAAAATAAATTTTCTTAAAGAAGTAAACTTTCTTAAGAAACTTAAAAAGTACATTTTTGTAAAAAAGTACTTTATCTAAAACAAGTAAATTTTCTTAAAAAAGTACACTTTTTATATAAAGTTCACTTTCTTCAAAAAGTAATGTACTTTTCAAAAAGTACATTTTCTTCAAAAAGTACATTTTCTTCAAAAAGTCCATTTTATTCAAAAGGTACATATATTTTCTTCAAAAATTACGTTTCCTTCAAAAAGTACATTTTCCTAAAAAAGTAGATTTTCTTAAAAATGTTCTTACTTATTTTAAAGTATCTTTATAAAGTATCTTTCCTCAGAAAGTACATTTTCTTAAAAAAGCAAATTTTCTTCCAAAAAGTACCTTTTCTTCAAAAAATTACCTTTTCTTAAAAAGGTACCTTCTTAAAAAGGTACCTTTTCTGAAAGAAATACTTTTTCTTAAAAAAAGTACCTTTACTTAAAAAGTACCTTTTCGTAAAAAAGTCAATTTTCTTAAAAAGTAAATTTTATTAAAAAAGTACGATATGTGACCTTCTCCGAGAAAAGGCACCTATTGTGTGAAAATTAATTTTAGAGAAAAAAAAACGTATTTAAAGTTTCTACACCCTTTTAGGTACCAGAATCCGCCGTTTTTGACACAACCCGTTCTTTTACACACTAGGTCCCTTTTCGGAGAAGGTCACATATATTTAAAAAGTAAAAAAAGTACTTTTCTTATAAAGGTACCGTTTCTTGAAAAAGTACACTTTCTTCAAAAAGTACATTTTCTTCACAGGAAACATTCTCTTCAAAATATACATTTTCTAAAAAAAAGTAAATTTTCTTAAAAAGTTTCCTTTTAAAAAGTGCCTTCTTTATAAAGTATCTTTACTCAAAAAGTGCATTTTCTTAAAAAGTACAATTTCTTAAAAAGTAGCCTTTCTTCAAAAGGTAACTTTTCTGAAATAACTACCTTTTCTTTAAAAATTATTTTCTTAAAAAGCACCCTTTCCTTAAAAAAGTAAATTGTCTTTCAAAAAGTACCTTTTCTTCAAAAAGTAAATTTTCTTAAAAAGGTACATTTTCTTCAAAAAGTAAATTTTCTTCAAAAAGTACAATTTCTTCAAAAAGTACCATTTCTTTTTCAAGTATATTTTCTTAAAAAAATACCTTTCCTTCGAAAGTACCTTTTTTAAAAAGGCACATTTTTGCCTTTTTAAAAAAGTACCATTTCTTAAAGAAGCATCTTTTAAAAAACTACCTATTCTATCTGGAACAAGAGTGTTAAATTCAGCTGTGCTGAATCTTTGGTAGCCGCCACATCGGTTTTAGGTTTACATTAATACCTGGACGTATTGCACTATTTATGAGAAATGTAAACAAAATATTTTGAAAAGCAACAATTTGATAATTTGATAAACTTAATACTAAACAAGTAAGAAAATTATAGTCGGTCTAGCCCGACTATACGATACCCTATACCATGGTTAAGAGACCCTATCTCTTCGGTCCAACTAATTGGATATAGCAAATAAGCGTAAACCAAATTTGAGTGGCACTTTTATTAATATTTTTCGCTGCAGATATGAAAAAGTTCATATCGGATACTATATTTATATGGGGACTAGGTCGAAAAATGGACCGATCATGACCATATTTGGTAAAGTCACTTATACTTTGACAAAATATATACAAACCAAATTTGAGAAAAATCTGTGCAATAGTTTTGTTTTTAAATAGATTTAAGTGAAGATCGGGAAGCAGCTCTATATGGGGCCTATGACTAAGAATTTTCCTATAGGGAGTATTTTTGAACTACTGATTAATGGATGTAATAAACACATGCAAACCCAATTTGACTGAGATCTATATGATAATTTGGAACTTATGGCAATTTATGTCGATTTCATAGGGGTCATTTGCATGAGGGCTAGGTCTGAACATGGATCGATTCTCACCAATTTCAACAGCGTTCATCCCATGGCCGATAGAAGCTTACATACCAAATTTCATCAAAATATATTCATATTTGCGACCTGTAGTTTGATTACAAGCTTTACATGGACACACAGACGGACGGACGGACGGACGGACGGACGGACATTGCTATTTCGATTCAAAAAGTGATTCTGAGTCGATCGGTATAATTAAAGATGGGTCTAGGACGAATATTTTTGGTTGTTACAAACAGCAGCACAAAGCCATTATACCCAAGCCACATAGTGGTATAGGGTATAAAAATTATTAAGACAAACACACTGAATTTTAAACTTTTAAGAGGTGCCTTCATCTTTTTCGAAATATCTCGGCACAATGATACCCGATTTACCCCATTTTCTATACTAACCTGTTCGAAATAATGACAAGAATATTATTATATCTTTACCGTGATTTCAACACACAGACGGATAGGCGGACATATGTAGATATATCGGCTCAAGAATATACGAGGATGTACTTTATGGGTTAGCAAATGCATTTTTCGATGCGATACAAACGGAATGACAACCTATATATAACCTCTACGCAGTGGTGTGGACGGTATAAAAATTAAAAATTTTATTCCATTAATTTAAAAATCGTTTATGTAGTTTCTAAAATATTTCCGATTTTTGTGACTTCAGTAAATGATGGATGTTTATCATTAGCAAGGGCATCTTATTTATCGTTTTTATTTTAAAGTATTTATGAACAATTAAAAAACGATTATGTAACATGAGTTAAAAAAACCAACAGCTTAGTAGTTGTATCATTTATAAATATAAAAAAACGAGCTCTCCTCCCTTGTTTCCAATTGTTAACAAATCCGGAAATGTCCTGTGTGTGCTTTAGTTTGTTTGTAACCTTCACTATCATTGTCTTTTGACACTTTATGACAAAAAAAAAAAAAAAAGAAATATACTGTTGTTTTTTGTCTATTTTTTTCAGAATCTTAAAGTAAAGTATTGGCCACTTCCTCAAGATGTTAGCTCAAATCCGTTATTTGTTCTTTGTCGCTTTTCTCTTATACTCTCTCTCTCTCTCTCTCTCTCTCATTTTCAGCTAAAGGTTCTTTGCCTAGTGATCCTGCTGGTTTTGTGTTTTTTTTTGTAACAGTTGGATTTGTTAAATAGACAATGATGTATAAAGAAAGGAATATTAATACAATGACCATACAATGGAAATGACATTTTAAACAAATATGATCAGGCCAAATAAGAATATGGCAGAAGAATGTTGAGTTAGAGCGCGCCAATTTGAATTTAGTCAGAAAGAAAGGTATACTTTCGTGAGTTTTCAAATTGAATATTATTTCAATTAATTTTTGCTCTGAAATAAGCATTGAATATAATCTTGATGTTTCAAGATTCTTCTCTATTTTTGCTCTCTTGAGTAGCAATTTTCAGGCTGTAATTTTGAAAATATCTCAAGTTGACATTTTTATTTAAAGTAATGATCATGATGACCTCAAAGACGACCTCAAAAGTGTGTAACGTATTTTCCTTTCAAAATAATTTCTTAGAATTCTTAAAACTTCTGGACAATTGTCCTTGAAAACAATTGACCTTTTGTCATCATGATCTATATGATCATAGAAAGATTTCATTTGATATGATAACACATCAATTTATTATACTCTTCTTTTTTTTTTTTTCTGCTTGTGCCGTCTGATTTTTTTTTGTAACGATTTTTGGTATGAAACTAAACCTTAATTGCTGTTTAGCAGCAGCTGATTTTTATTTAGAGAGACAAGATGTTTAAATTTCCTCAATTTATGGAGTGGGTGATCCTTTTTTTTTGTGATTTTATTTCATTAATATCCCTTCCTATTTGGTCAGTTGCTGTTTTTCTCCACTTTTCTATTGTTAGACTTCTTTGATATTTTTGTGTTTTTTGTCGCACTTTTTATTGTGAATTGTTTGTAATTCATTAATTTATGATTTTGTTAGATGTTTGTTTTTTTTTATGTTTTTAAAGAATTTAGTTTATATTTTTGCTTGTTTAGGTAAAGAGAAAGGTCTTTTTTAATTTATTATGATTCTAACACGCCTAACGGATTACATTTGTTTTAGAATTACTACAGTTCTTGACTTTTGTTTAAAAATAAGAAGCAGCAACGTTTGCAGTTTTAAATGGTTGCCTATTTTATTTAAGACTGTAATCACTTATTAGATCTTGTTATTTTAAGTGTGCGAAGTTAGCCCCCCATTTTTGGAAATACAATTTTTTGAAGATTGTTCTGCCCTCCTCTTTTGAAAAAAAAATATTGGCGGTTGTTCTAGTTGTTCTAAACATTATTCCTAAATAGATATATCGCAAACCGTAGCGTACGCAAATGAGAACGAAAAACATTTTTTCGCGATATCAACGTTATTAAACGGTATCAATATTTTTACGCAACACGAAAGTTAACGCTCAGATTCCAAAATTTCTTCCCCATTTTTGGAAATAAAATTTTTTGAAGATTGTTCTGAATTGTTCTAGGATTGTTCCACAATGTTCCTAAACGATGAGTTTCTAAAATATAATTTGTACCGGTAAATCGAAAAAAAAAGAATTTTAAACTTTGCCCCCACTCTTAGAAAAAAAATATAAACGTTATTAAACGATATCAATAATTTTATGCAACACGAAAGTTAACGTACAGATTCCAAAATTTCTTTCGTACAAGGTATCCTGATTGGCACCTAGAACAATTCAGAACAATTTTCAAAAAATTGTATTTCCAAAAATTGGGGGCTAACGTCGCACACTTTGTTATTTTATATTAATTTATTTCTAAATTAACACTTTCCTAACTTCTTTTAAATTTTAGATCTATTAGTCCAATAAATTGAATTTGTAGCTTAGGATGTAAAAGACGTTGGATATAATACTAAAGAGAGATATTTATATACCTTACATCCATATGAATCTCAGAAGGAAAATTCTTAGTTATAAAACCTTCAATAAAATCTATACAAAATAGAGCAATAATAATTGAACTTTTTCCATGTACATATCTTTTTAGCTTCGTTAACAATGATAGCATATTTAAATTGTCAGTTTTTAATAAGCTTTCAAATGATATATCTGTGGTTTTCTGGAATAACCACGTATGTTCATTTTTGTCAGTTTTGAGTTAACGATGCCAAATCAGGGATGGAATTGTTGATACAATTGTACTTTTTTTGATACTATTTGATGTTGAAAAATACGTTGATACGCCCGCGACTCATTTGATACATTTTCAAAATTGAACGAATTTTAACTAATTTTTTTATTGAAATTTTTTTTCTTGCATTAATTTTTCCCCCATTTTCTACTTATTGAAATATGGTAACTCGTTGAGAAACTCTTTTAAATTTAACCACACAGGCAACACTTCATTCATTTATGTGATGATGGTCTAACAAATACCAGCTGACTTTTGTTTATAAAATTTGGTTTTTCCCAAAACAAATGCCAAACGCAATCAGACTACAAGCAGCAAAGTAACATTTTTCTCCTAACATTTTACATGAAAAGAAAATAACGCCGAACAGCACGGTGATGCTTTAATTCTGATTAATCATTGTTTTTTCTTCTTTACGCAAAAAAAAAAAAAATCGAAAGATTTGTTTGTTCTCGATAAATACTAAAAAAGTCAGCAATTAACTGTGATTCAATAAATAAAATAGTTTTTAACAATTAATTCTATTTACCTTAATCATGGAATATGATGAACCTGGGTAAGTTTTGCAATGGGTTTTAAAATAAATTAAACTTAATTCTAGTTTTATTTTTCTTAGAACCAGCAAGTCAAACAAGCCATATTTAGTTCCATTTAGAGATGAAGAGAAAAAGTTTACATGGTTGAAAAAGGATCAAACCGGAAAAAAATGTACTGTTTGTAATTCTTATATTACTGGAGGCTTAACACATTTAAATCGTCATGACCTGAGCGAAAATCACAAAAAGAAAGTTAATGCCGCCAAAACAACACCCAAAATTGACAATTTCTTAACAAGTTCCACAAAATGTACAATAACGGAATCTGCAAAAAAATTAGAAATAATGCTGAGTGCTTTTGTTGCATAGCATAACCTTGCATTCACGGTACTTGATCATCTAAATTTTATTATAAAGGAAGGAGTTCATGATTCCCAGATTGCTAAGAAATTTAACATTCACAGAAGAAAAGGTAAAGAAATTGTTACAAACTTGCTTGGCCCTGAAAATTCTAAAGACATACAAAGCTTTTGTAACAACCATTACTTTTCGTTAGTAATCGACGAAAGTGCTGATTGCAGTATTTCCAAAAACCTTGCAATTGTAATACGAATTTTCGATGGAATATCTCGTGACCGTTTTTTGAGTTTGGTACAAATTGAAGACAGCACATTTAATGGAATCTTCAATAGCACACTGCATGTATTAAAGGAAAATAACATACCCTTAAAAAATATGGTCGGTATGACCACACAGATACTTGTGCTGTAATGATGGGTTCTTCAAATGGTGTGCAATCCAAATTTAAAAATATTATTCCTCATTTATTTTCCAATGGATGCATATGTCACATTTTAAATTTGGTTTCATCAGCTGCCTCTAAATTTGGAATTCCTGAGGAATTTGATAAGTTTATAAAAGAAATAAATTTTCATTCTTGTAACAGTGCGAGCAGAAGAGAAGAATTCATTAAATTCCAGGAATACTTTGAAGCCGAAATACATATAATCTTTAAATACGCTACAACAAGATGGCTTTCAAGACAAGAAGTAGTTAATCGAATTCTAGAACAGTGGGAACCCTTACAATATTATTTTGATAATTTTGATGCTGATTCAAAAAATTAGAGAATAAAATTTATAATGTTAGGATTGCAAATCCAATATACAAAATGACATTTTTATTCCTTCAATATGTTCTTAAAATTGTTAATGCAGTGAATGTTAAAATGCAGTCAGAAGATGCTCTTATGCATATTTTTTTGCCAAGATTAATATTTTTATTTCGCCAAATTGCACGAAACTTTATTAAAAAGAGTTTTTTAGACAACTCTAAAATTTCAAAACTAAACCAAAATGAGAATCATATTCCATTGAACGATATATTTTGTGGCACTGAAGTTGATTTATACATAATCGAAAATCAAGTCGACAGTAGTGTTGTAAATCAATTTAAACAAAATGCAAAAAGTTTCTATATAAAATTTTGTGAAGTTTTGAAGACAAAAGTAAATTTTGATGACGAGATCCTAAATTGGTTTAGTAAATTTTCACCCGAAAATGTTTTGTCAGGAGAAATCAACAATCACATCAAATGTTTCCCAATGAAAGCAAAAATTTTGAGAACATTAACTCACAATATAGAGCATTGGCCGATTTGGATGAATTAAAACCATTAATAAAAGAAAATATGTGTGGTTTCTGGTCAAAAGTGTCTGAAATTAAAAATGAATTAGATCAAAAGATGTTTCCTGATATTTTCAGAATTTTTCGTGGAATTTTGTCGATACCTCATTCCTCTGCAAACGTGGAGAGGATTTTTTCTTATCAAAATCTTATAAAAACAAAAGAAAGAAACCGGCTTCATGTTCCAACAGTATCAAATCTTATTCAAACCAAAGACTTGTTAAAATCAGCAAATGCTTGTTGTTATAATTTTAAAATTTCTAACAACACGGTATTAAAAAATTTATAAAAAATTGTTTAAATTGAATTAAACTTTAAATTTTAAAGTCGTACAATATCTTTACTTTAAAGATGTTAGTAATATTTTTTTTACATCTTTATCTTAAAAACATAATTTTTTGATCTCGAAAAAAATATTTGTGTTCCTTTTTATATATAATTTTTTGTATATTTTTTTTATTTTATTTAATTTTTTTTTATTTTGTGTTTTTAAAATACATTAATGAATTTTTATGTACCTGTTTTGTTTATAATTATTATTATTTTTTTTTTTAAATTAAATAAAAAAGTACCTTGATGGTCAAAAAAGTACAACTTAAAATCATTTTTGATACCAAATCGAAATTGCTATATTCCATCCCTGTGCCAAATATAATAATTTTTAACGCTCTTTACATGTGTTTAATTTTTTTTTTTTAAATATTGACCATTTCCGAGTTTTTGCTTTAAATAACGATGTAACTTAAATGTTTATTAAATTCATTTGCAGCACTAACGACGTATGTCAACCTACGTTTGATCGCAGACAAATTATTATCTCAGAAAACGACACATAGCGACATACGTTGTTATTAATGAAAAAAAATGCAAAATAATTTTGGATTATTTTTCAGTTATAACCACTTATAAAAACTTGTGTGTTTATTTCTGTTATTTTTTGTCACTATTATTCTTTATACGTTGTTATATTCTCACCCTAAGTCCCGTTAAATTTCTGTTGACGAAAAAAAATCAATTTTTCAAGCAACAACAACTTATGTCTAAATGTGTAGTTGCACTGGTAGTTTTGTCGACATAAGTTGTTTTTCTGCACACACTTTAAGTGTAATTTACATATTGTTTTTACGTCCTACTCTAGGATCTATTCCTCTTAAGATTTTTGACTCAAAATTTTTTATAAAGTATTTATAGCTCATATCTACAGGACTGTTAAATAAAAAGCTCTAAAATCTTTATATCGAACCCATAATTTCAAATATAACGTTTTTGGCTCTCCTGAACATTTTGATTTTATGACATACGCGGTTATTCTAGAAAACCACAGATATAACAGGGGTGCGTACGGTTTTTAGCTGGTGGGCCATACAAACTATTAAAAATTTTAGGAGGGCCAAATTTTTTTTAAACTAAATTTTTTCGTTGGATTTATGTATATTTCATATCAAAACTTCAAACTTCTTAAAGTAATTAATTTTTTTTGAATTACGAATGTTTTTTATTTTATTTATTTATTTATTTTTTTGATAATTTTTGTGTTTTAATATAAGTTTATTTATTTTTCATACCATACTGCAAACTTAGGAAGAAATTAAATTTTTTTTAATTTTTAATGTATTTTATATTTTTTTTTAATTTTTAATATTTATACCCTATGTGGTTTGGGTATAATGACTTTGTGCTGCTGTTTGTAACTACCAAAAATATTTGACCTAGACCCATCTTTGATTATACCAATCGACTCAGAATCACTTTCTCAGAATGACTTTCTGAGTCGATTTAGCGATGTCCGCCCGTCCGTCTGTGTGTCCATGTTAACCTTTTAATTAAAATACAGATCGCAAATATGAATACATTTGGATGAAATTTAGTGTATAAGCTTCTATCGTCCATAGGATGAACGCTATTGAAATTGGTGAAAATCGGTTCATACAAATGGCCCCTATGAGATCGACTTAAATTGCCATAATATCCAAATTATCATATAAATCTCGGTCAAATTGGGTTTGAATTTGTTTATTACATCCATTTAGCAGTTGTCCAAAAATAAACCCCATATGGCAATTCTTAGTCATAGGCCCCATATAGAGCTGCTTCCCGATTTCCACTTAAATCTCTAAAAAAACAAAAATATCGCACAGTTTTTTCTCAAATGTGGTTTGTATATATTTTTTCAAAATATAAGTGACTTTACCAAATATGGCCAGGATTGGTCCATTTTTCGACTTAGTCCCGATATAAATATAGATTCCGATCTGAAATTTTTCATATCTGCAGCCAAAAAAAAAATTAATAACAATGCCACTCAAATTTGGTTTACACTTATTTTCTATATTCACTTAGTTGGACCGAAGAGATAGGGTCTCTAAGCCATGGTATAGGCTATCCCTTTTATAGTACTCCAGTACAGTATAGTACTCCAGTATTTGGCAATAGTCAAACTTAAATAGATTTATAAATAAATTTAGTAATTTACGTTTGAAAAAAATTTTGACTGCAAATTTGAAGTTTGACCTCTTAAAACACCATGAAGGGTCATAGCTAGGTCAAAAATTTGTAGGAGAAAAATGTTTGCCTATATATTTGCAATACAAATGATGTAGGTGTATTTTCCGAAAGTCGTCTGGCTTACGAGTTATAGCTCATCAAAGCTTGGAACTAATTTTACTCCATTTTTAGGGCTAAAAGTTCGATTGAAAAAATTTTTGCACGGATATTATTTTTATGCCCAATATACTAGAAAATGAGCAGGGAGCGGAAAAAATAACAGTTCTCCATTTTCTATGTATTTCATGAGCGCTCTATTGTACACGCATAACTCAAACTCAACGAATTTAAACAGTTAATAGCTCAAAAGAAAGAGCTTGATCCACTGAGTGTTCTTAGACTTGTGTCAACAGCCTACGTTAATTAGAACTCTAGTTATAGTGGTTTGAGTGAAGGAAAATATTGAAAAAATCTTGAAAAAATTGAATGTAAAGTTGATTACCTCAAACTCAACGAATTTAAGCAACTAATAGCAATAAAGCAAGAGCTGGATCCACTGAGTGTGAAACGATCAAGATCCATTCATTAGAAGAGGAGCAATGAGAATTCGAATTGCTTGAGTGAATGTGTCCCACAAGAAATGCACAGGGAAAAATCGCGTTTGAGTATAACTTGAGTAAGGTGGAAGTTGAGTAAATTTCAATGATTGATGACATATCTGTGTCTAAATACCTTAAATTAAAAAAAAATTAAGGAAATCGGCCGGATAGAACGGCCAGACGGACTGACTTTAGTTTTCATAAATTTGTTTAAAATATAAGATGGCCTCAGACAAGTTTGTAAAGCTGTCTCTGTCATAGCACTCGAGATATTTAATATTGAATTTATCAGTTTGTGTGGGAGGTGCCACGTCAACTTATCCAATCCCGCCAATTTTTAGCATAACTACTAAAAGTAATAATAGCTGACATAACATAAATTTGCAAAGCTCTCTCTGCATATTACTCAATATATGTGATATTAAAAGTTCACCTTATATGGGAGATGCCACGCCCACTAAAAATATCTCAAAAATTTATAGCTTATGGCCAGCCTTAAGGACCACTCGAAATATTGGAAGCATCATTTTTAAAATCAGATGAGTAGTTACAGAGATTACCTCCTACAAACAAACACACATTACCTCTTTATTACGAGTATATTAGTATATATTACTGGTTGAGTGTCATCGGACTGAACAGTAAAATAATAAGTCTGTTGGCTGTTCGTCCAAACTGAGTTCATACGCAAAGTTTCTAAATTGTAGTTTTTTTTTTATAAAATTCACGATTTTTACCACTCGAGTAAACACATTTTCAAAATTAAAATGTTTTGGAAGAAGGTGTCCACTAGAGTGGTCCTTAAAAATGAAAATGTGATTTTGGGAATAGGTGGGATGCAGTTTGTTACCTTTCAATATATAACTAATAAATATGAAGTTTGGGGACATTTGGATAAAGAAAAGTCGCGCCGGAAATCGATTGAAAATTTCGAGTGTGTTTATATGGGGAAAATATGACTTTTTTTAACGAAAATTTCGTTCTATAGTTTTATTTTTCTGACAAGTTGTTGTAAGAATCGGGATTAGTATAAAATTTTCTTTTCGAAAAGCTATAAAAATTCAAAATCGAATAAAAATTCGTCAAGAAATAGCAAATGCCCCAGACCACTTTTGTGCCAAAAAAAAAACTAGGTCATTTGATAGCATTTTTTTCAACTTTGAGAAATTGATTAAAGCCATAATTTTTTTTTGTCTCTATATTTATAAGAAATCAGATATGAAGTATTGTTTTACCACACTGTTAACCTATTGCGTATTGAGACCGAAAATGGAAAAATTTTTTGATAAAATTTTGAAAACTCCTTTTTCAAGCTTTAAAAAATTTTGTAAAACAAAATTTAAAAAATTACATCTGGCACTTTAAGGTTTTATTAAATGCATGTCAGAGATTAACTGTGTGAATTTTTACGTAAACCCCTGTGCCAGAATTTTTTGGACAAGAATTTTATTTTTGCGGATTTCGAGAAAAATGGGATTTTTGTGAAATATTCTGTATATGAAATCTTTCTAAATTCTTTATAACAAAAATTAATCAGTTCTCTACTTTCAAATGCTATATTTGATCTTAATAGCCTAGGGTTTCGGAAAAAATAATATGACCACTCTAACCCCTTTGGAATTGGGTCACATATGACCCCAAGCTAATAAAAGACAATTTATTAAAAAATTTCAAATATTTTGCAAATACTGTTGCATTTTTAAAAGCGTTACTTAAAATATTATAACCAAATATGTATGTCTTCCGTTCCTAAAATTTAGGATAACTCCGAGAACGTTAACCCATTATTTGCCAACTACAGCTTTCGTTTTTTAAATATTTCTATATAAAGATAACCGAAATCGAGTATTCTATTAGACTCGACGAAACCACTTTTTAGAATGTAAGAAATATTATTCGGTAAATTTTTCTTTTTATTTAACCCTTCAGTGCTCCTGGAATCATAATTATCCATTGTGATATATATCTGGTGCAATTGTCTGCTTATTGCTCGCGAATATAAATTTAAACAACTTTTAACCAATTTTATTATACAATTATATTAATTTTAAAAACTACCTATTATTTAATATAAAGAATTTAGAAAGATTAGATATACAGAATATTTCACATAAATCCCATTTTTCTCGAAATCCGCAAAATAAAATAATGGTCAAAAAAATTACCTAAAAATGCACACAGTTAATCTCCAACATGCATCTAATAAAACCTTAAATTTAAATTTTGTTTAAGAAAATTTTTTAAAACTTGAAAAAGTAATTTTCAAAATTTTATCAAAAAAATTTTCCATTTTCGGTCTCAATGCGCAATAGGTTAACAACGTGGTAATAAAGCAATACTTCATATCTGATTACTTATAAGTATAGAGACAAAAACAATTATGGCTTTAATCAATTTCTCAAAGTTGAAAAAAATGCTATCTAATTTCATGACCTAGTTATTTTTTTAGGCACAAAAGTGGTCTGGGGGCATTTGTTATTTCTTGACGAATTTTTATTCGATTTTGAATTTTTATAGCTTTTTGAAAAGATAATTTAATATTGATCGCGATTCTTACAACAACTTGTTATAAAAATTAAACTATAGAACGAAATTTTCGTAAAATCTCAAAAAAAGGCATATTTTCCCCATATAAACACAAATTTTCAATCGATTTCCGGCGCGACTTTTCTTTATCCGATTATCCCCAGTAAATGGATGACAAAATCAGATGTTGACTTAATACCTCTTGTTCTATCTTTCAAAGCAATCTAGCAACTCTTCTTGTACAACAGCATCTTCTTTTAAAAACCGAATAAATATTGCTAATTGGGGATGATTTTCAAGCCACTTCGTGGAACAAGGCTTAAGAAAATTGTATTTGAAATTGAATATTTGAATAAATTGAATATTTAAATTGAAAAAAAAATCTGTATTTCAGTGGATTATATATTTATATGGGGACTAGGTCGAAATGTGGACCGATCCTGACCATATTTGATGAAGTCGCTTATATTTTGAAAAAATATAAATGAACCAAATTTGAGAAAAATCTGTGCAATATTTTTGGTTTTTGTTAGATTTAAGTGAAGATCGGGAAGCAGCTCTATATGGGGCCTATGATTAAGAATTGTCCTATATGCATTATTTTTGGACTACTGATTAACGGATATAATAAATATATACAAACCCAATTTGACTGAGATCTATATGATAACTTGGATCTTATGGCAATTTATGTCGATTTCATAGGGGTCATTTGCATGCAGACTAGCGTTCATCCCATGGCCGATAAAAGCTTATATACCAAATTTCATCAAAATAAATTCATATTTGCTACCTGTAGTTTGATTACAAGGTTTACATGGACACACAGACGGATGGACGGACATCGCTAAATCGACTCAGAAAGTGATTCTGAGTCGATCGGTATAATAAAAGATGGGTCTAGGTCAAATAGTTTTGGTAGTTACAAACAGTAGCACAACTCCTTATTCCCAAACCACATGGTATAAAAATCATGAAGGTTAACGCTGTAGGAATAATTCACTAACAACATTGATTTATTTATTTTTAATGTAAAAATTAAAAATACTATGAGAATTTTTAAACAAGTTAAATAATTCATAAATTTAATGAATAATTTCGTTGGCTGAATCCTAATAAATCCTAATTTATATTAAGTTTATTTTATTTCAAAATAATATAATCGAGTTGGGTTTATCGGGTTTAATGTTTTGCTACACTCTACCCTAGATTTTAAAATTTCAAGAAACATCAAATTATGACAGGCACTTTTATAGGAACTTTTATATCATTTAAATTATGCATAATCATTACCAAACCTCAAAAACCCTAATCTCCTGCACCCCTCTTCTCGTAAGTCTGAAATACAAAAAGTCGACCATGAGATTAATATCAAGAAATACTCGTACATGAATGCATAATTAAAATCTATTTCCTGTTAACAAATCATAATCCTCCAAGGATCAAAAAAGAAATCAAACAAATCACAACAACAATCAAGAAAATTTTAAAATAAAACAAAAATACGCGTGCGTAACACACGATAACGAACATCCCAAGCCAAAAATAAAAAAATTAGAAAATCACAGCTTCATGTGTTAGATGTACATACGTAATATTACGAACTCTCAAGTCTTAACCTATGGCTAGGCTAAAGATCATACGAATATACAAATACACAATCTTACGTTAGAAATGTTTAAGAAAATAAAATAACAATAAAACATCTTCGAACAAAAGGAAGTGTAAAAGAAAACAATTTGGGAAAATTCAAATATTAGACGGAGACGACCCTTGGCATACGTTTCATTTACAGATCACTCACTGTTACATACACACCGAGGATGGATGTGAAAAATAAAATAGAAATATTGGTAACCCCTAAGGATCCTTTTCAAAACATTTTAAAGAACAAGTATTATGTTTTAGTGGCGCGCGCGTTTATGTGTTAAAGGTGCTGGCTCTGTGACCTTTTTTTTTTTTGATTTTAAATTCAATATTCTTACTTCGTCTATGCATAATATTATGAATTAGTAACAAAGATATGGCATTTGAATGTCTTTAGATGAGTGGAGGGGGGAAAGAAACTACTGTAAAGACCATTTCATTGATAAATATTAAGCACTTCTTGGCATTATAGTTTAAATACTAAAGGGATATGGATTTCTTAAGAAAATAAAACAAAACAAAAAAAAAAAAAAAAATTCAAATGAGATTTGGAATGTTTTTGTTTGGAATGGTAAAAATTTTGTAAAACGGATCTTTTTGAATTGTCATAGTTTGTGTAGACAGTATTGAGTATTGTTATGCTTTAAATTTGTGAAAATCGATGTCAAATGTTATAAACGACCTATGACTATTTTTGGTTAAACATGTGCTCCCGTTTTATTTGAAATTTGTTATGGTTGGAGTCCTTGTGTATTTACAGCTGCTGGACCCACCACACTCGTAGGATGCTGCAGTTGATCTACAGTATTTTTTTTACTTTTTAACAATTGCAGAGTTTTTTAAGAAAATTTTGCTTTATAAAATATATTGAAAATACAAAATATAACTCGAAAGTAAACACAATAACAATATTCTAATGAAGATGTTTTAAAATTATTTCTTTTTCTTTCTATTACTTATGCCGTTTTCTTTTCTGACAAAAACTGTCGCCCTTTTTCTGCCCTTTTTTAGAAAAATGTAATTTTTTATATATTCTGAATTAAGAGCAACCTTATACTATATATCAATCGAAAGGTCTCAAAGTACTGTGTTCATAAATGCAAAATAAATTGTATTATTATCCTCTTGGAAGTCATAGGGTGAAAATATTCAAAAAAGGGGAACAATGGGGAAATATTCTCACACTATGACCTGAAAGAAGTCAATGGCTGGAATTTTTTCTGATTTACGAGGGCTCGACTTTGAGACCTTTCGATTGATGTATAAGATAAGGTTGCTTTTAATTAAAAAAAAGGGCAAAAAGGGCGACATTTTTTGTCAGAAAAGAAAACGGCATTAGTCTTATTAGAACGCCATCAAAGCGAATTGAACATGAGAAATAAGTAGTATTATTTGATGGAAGTAGTTCCTATTTAGCGAAATTTTTTTTTTCAGTTACACTTTAATGAATCAGAAAGGATTAAGAAAGTTTAAAAACTCATTATGTGAATTGTTTGTGCGTATATCTGTGGTCACAAGCATTAACCGCCTAAGTCGAAAATCATGCTTTCGAGAAAAATAACTTTTTATATAAATGTAATGTGGCTTCATTACGTCTTAGGTCAGTATATTTTTATTAATATCTTTTTAATAAACAGTGATAGAGAAATGGGACTTTCACGTAAATATAAAACGTTGTTTAAAGAATATGATAGAATACATAACTCAAATCGTTCTTAAGTCGACTTAGGCGGTTATTGCTTGTGATCACAGATATATGGGCACTGGGTATTTTTTAAAAGTGTTAGAAGTAGGAAATGTGATATTTACAAAATTCGAACATATTCTTGCAGTTTTGGAAAATGGCAAATAACGTTATATTCGACGTATAATAGGCATATAACTAATTTTTACGAAAAATGTGGCATGCCACCATGTGGTGGCAAATATTGTGCAAATAATGAACATCACAGGTGATTTTGGTTAAAAAATTTTCCGCACCAAACACGATTTCTAAAAAAATCAGATTTTTTAAATATTTTTATTTTAAAATTATTTCAATTGTTATATGAAATAAATTTAAGTTTAAAGTATGTGATGATTAACATAATGGCAAAATTTCTTGCATAATTTTAATTGCACGCTCTGCGCAGATGTTGCTCCGCTGAACTTCCTCAAAAGCTGATAATTTTTTAACCCAAAATATTAATTTGCTTTTGTGGAGCCGGCCAATGATTTTTGTAGTGTGGCGAAATTATTTTTGTTGAAGTATGATCAGAAAACAAGATTTCGCTCTAAGCACCACATACAAACTTACAAATAGGATATAATTGCAATCGATATTCAGGAATAAGTATAAAGGACAAAAGTACCGGAATAGCTGGAGAATTCCAACGGGCATTACTGAGCGCTTATATGGTTTTATATTATATGTAGGGAAAACATTAATTTTTCTCGAAGTATTTAAAAGCTTGGACCAATTCATTTTAATATCACTAGCCAACAAGGTTTTGGACTGGAGCAACCAAATATCTTTCCTAGGGTAATTTGGTGGGCTTAATTCGAATCTGTAATTGGTTTTTCTCTATCACGTCAGGTTTTTATTCGTTTTTTTTACATAAAAAATCATTAGTTTATTTAAAAATCAATGATCAAAAATCAATCCCAGCATGCTTTTGTCCCAAAATCCTTGATAATTTCTTTAAATTTTCATTAAATCTTGATGAGCATACTCCGCTTGTTCGTCGCTCACCGCACCTAAATTTTGTGGAAAAAAATCTAAATGCGAATGAAGAAAATGCATTTTGAGTGATATTCATGCACCTAATTCGTGATAATTTTTCAATAATTCAGCAACAATTTGTCTGTAGTTTTCATTCTTATTGTTTCCAAGAAAACTGTCCACGATGCTCTTGAAAGATTTCCAGGCTGCATAGTCTTTCTCCAATAAACATTGCGAAAAATTGTAACCATTCAATAGCTTCCTGATCTGAGGGCCAACAAATATGCCTTCTTCTGACGTAATGATGGCATGTAGCGCGACTAACCAATAGACAAAGAAAACAACAATATTTTGTGAAACCTCCTTGCATAGCAGTCAACAAACCAATGACCTGAAACAGAGTAATTTACAGTTATTTACGGCCTATACTATATATAAAGGGTTTTTCAATAAGAGCGCTACAAAATTTTTTTTAAACAAAAACGGTTTTGGATATTAATGAAATTCTTTATTCCTGTGAAAGTACGTTCGATGCCATTATGTATGGAAATCGATCTCTTTTGCATGGCCACCATGGGCACGCTTGCAGAAGTCCAGACGCTGAACCCAATTTTCGACGGGTTTCAAGCATAAATCGGCCGATACTGCTGCAATTTCACGTTCGATATTCGTACGAAGTTCATCAATCGTCACTGGCTTGTTGGCATAGACCATAGACTTGACGTAGCCCCACAGGAAATAGTCCAACGGCGTCAAATCGCACGACCGAGCGGCCAAACGACTGGATCATTTCGTGAGATAACACGTTCTCCAAACTTGGTTTCCAATAAATTGATTGTGACATTCGCTGTGTGGCTTGTGGCGTCGTCCTGTTGGAACCACATGTCCTCCAAGTCCATATCATCCAATTGGGACCAAAAACATTCGGTTATCATTGAACGGTAGCGATTCCCATTCACAGTAACGTGCCGGTCCAATGACGCCGCCGGCCCATAAACCGCACCAAACCGTAATTTTTTCGGGATGCAATGATGACTCATGGAGTACGTGTGGATTGCTGTCTGACCAATAACGCATATTTTGTTTATTGACGAAGCCATTCAGCCAGAAATGAGCCTCATCGCTGAAGATGATTTTTCGATGAAAATCCGAATCATTTTCAAGTTGTTGCTCAGCCCAATTCACGAACATACGACGCTTCTGGTGGTCAAGCGGCTTCAGTTCTTGCGTCAATTTGATCTTGTAAGGATGTAGGTCAAGATCTTTTTGCAAAATTCGCCACAACGACGTCACAGAGATGCCAAATGCTTGAGAACGACGTGTTAGAGACACGTTTGGGCTTTCTTCAACTGAAGCCTCAGCGGCAGCAATATTATCAACACTACGGGCACTTCTTTGTCTCACTGGCACGGGAACATTTTGTACTGTGCCTGTGGATTCAAATTTTTCCACTAGACGCTCAATTGTTGATCTACTATGACGATTATGACGACCATAAATTGGACGTAGCGCTCTTAACGTTGAGGCCACTGACTCCGAATTTCGGTAGTAAATTTTAATAATTTCGACTCGTTGTTGGCTCGTATATCTTTCCATCATGAAATGGCAAGCCTTACTGAAGAGAAATGTCGAAAGAGCGGCAAGAAATATGGCGTCGTTTGCTATCCCTGTCTTTCTACTTTTGTAGCGTCCCTGTTGAAAAACCCTTTACAAAGAAATTTAAATCACACGCCTTAAGGTCACCACATATTTCCCATATATGATCGTTGTATTTGAGTAATATCAAAATTTCAGTCATTGATTGGTAATATTCCTTTGTATTAATGGCATGAGCAATTGGTATGGATGGGTTTTCATTCCCATTATGCAAAAAAAGAGCCCTTAAACTGTACTTAGAGCCATCAATAAATAATCTCCATTCAGTTTTGGCATATGGCTGCTTCATTTTTTGAAATAAACCATCAACATCAGTACAGTATAGAATAGAGTGTTTCTTTTAAAAATATGCCACCAATTCCAAGCTTCTATCTCTATAGATTGTTACTTTTGTTCCAACTGCATGATGTTTCCACTGCGTTCATCATCAGCCTCATACAAGCTACCACTGTTGGTGAAAGATTTTTCGGACTCACTGCTCGTAGCAGTGGGAATGACTGGTAATGGATCATTTGGTGGACGTTGAACTGGTTTGGAAACCGATGGGACATTTGCGTAAGTAATTTTTTTTCGATTTTTCATATTGAATCCAGTAACTTTTGTTAAACAGACATAACAATCGGTTTGGTGGTTACTTGACTCTCTCCAAAGTACTGGAATTGAAAAATCGAAATAGATCTCCTTTGCCATTTGATCACTTGTATAAAACAGTTCTGCAACTATTGCAAAACGTTGTCGGTGTCCACGGTTTCTGTTTCTGCCAGCGAAACCAAAATAATGTAAATATGCATATTTTAATGACTGATATTGCATATCCTTTTTTTATAACCAAATATTCACCACACACAGAGCAAAAATAGCTTGAATCAGTAACGCACGATCTCCCTGACATGCTTAAATGCTAATATTATGAAGACTTAGAATGAATGTGGGCTTCTGCCAATTTAATAATTGTGAAATTGTAGTGTCAGAGTTGACTATTTTACAGTTTTGCCAGCATGCGAGAAAAATGAAAATTTTTTTTTAATTTGCTTTTAACCTTAATACACTCTTTATTTTGTTTATATTTTTTTAGATCATCGTAACTTGCTATTAAATTTGGAATAAAATTGTATTAAATATTGGGGTTTCCGTATAAAAGCTCATCCATGACATGTCTTAATATAAAATCTAGCATGATTTTGACATCAGTTCCTGATGGTGATCCTCAAAGAGGATCGAAATATTGATATAAATATATACTAAGAAACTCAAATCGTTGAGCGGTTTTTATTGACCATTAGCCGGAATACCAACAAAAACTGTAGATAAAACACTGGTCGAACTTCAAATTTAAAAACTTAAATTTTAAAAAAATTTGTTGTCGAGTAAGAACACCATGGTGTCTGCCAGTATTCACACTAGTTCTATTGAAAATTATCATTTTAATTGATTTCAGCAAGTCAAAATAACATAATATTTCTTTTATTTATTTAATATATCTTTCTTAGTAGCATTTTTCAGTACTAAGTCGGCCTTATATTATTTTTTCCCTATTTTTTTTTTACCGTCAACATGCAAAATACAGGTTTTTCTTGTTCTAAAATTGAGTTTCTCCCACAAAACTGAAAGTTCACAAACGATAATTTTTGTTTTTTTTTTCTTACACTTTATTTCTTTTGCACGGCTACTACCAAATCTGGCAATAACAAACTTTTCTTTGGGCTTTTTACATAGTTTGAACAATGGATTATACAAAACTTCGTTTTTTAAACAGTTCCGATAAAAAAAAGTAATTGTACTTGGTGCAAAAACTTTTTTTTTTTTTTTGCAATTTTGTAAGAAAAATATAATAGGTCTTCATACGTTTTTACGCTCTATTCGACTATACTAAGCCATAGTTCCCATTTGCAAAAATTGTAAAAAGTTATTGCCTAATATTCATATATCATACTCAATGACTAAGCGATGTTCGTCCGTCCGTCTGCCTGCCTGTCGTGTGTCCAATTCTAATTATCATGAGCGTATTAACGATGGAAGAAGTAAGTAAATATCCATAACCAGTTTGGTTTTTTTAACCATACAAAACAAATTCCTGTCAAAAAATTGTGTTCATGAGACAAATGATTTATAATCGCTTCTTCCTCACTTTCAAGTATATAAATTAACTTGCTAATTATTTCAATTATTTCAAATAAAACAAGTAAGAAAATTATAGTCGGTCTAGACCGACTATACGATACCCTATACCATGCGTTTAGAAACCCTATCTCTTACAAACAGCAGCACAAAGTCATTATACCCAAACCACATAGTGGTATAGGGTATAAAAACACATCTAATGTGATCGACAAAAAATGAATAAAAATTTGCACAATTGTATGTTCAAGAAAGAGGTAACAGAAAAAGTATCAATGTACACATACAATTTTTTTTGCAATGAAGTTATAACGTACTAGCAGAGCCCAGCCTTCAAAATTCGAGTGCAAATTCTAGGAAATTTTATTCTCTCATAAAATTTTTTTTTCGGTGTTTTTATACCCTATACCACTATGTGGTTTGGGTATAATGACTTTGTGCTGCTGTTTGTAACAACCAAAAATATTTGACCTAGACCCATCTTTAATTATACCGATCGAATCAGAATCACTTTCTAAGTTGATTTAACAATGTCCGTCCGTCCGTCCGTCCGTCCGTCCGTCTGTGTGTCCATGTAAAGCTTGTAATCAAACTGCAGGTCGCAAATATGAATATATTTTGATGAAATTTAGTATATAAGCTTTTGTCGGCCATGGGATGAACGCTATTGAAATTGGTGAGAATCGGTCCATGTTCAGACCTAGCCCCCATACAAATTACCCATATGAAATCGACATAAATTGCCATAAGATCCAAATTGTCATACAGATCTTACTCAAATTGGGTTTGTATGCGTTCATTACATCCACTAATGAGTAGTCCAAAAATGATCCCTTTGACCCCATATAGAGCTGCTTCCCGATCTTCAGCTAAATCTATTAAAAAACAAAAATATTGCACTGATTCTTCTCAAATTTTGCTTGTACATATTTTTGCAAAATACAAGAGACTTTACCAAACATGATCAGAATCGGTCCATTTTTGGACCTAGTCCCTTTATAGATATAGCATCCGATATGAACTTTTTCATATCTGCAGCCAAAAAAATTAATAAAAATCCCACTCAAATTTGGTTTTTGCTTATTTTCAATGTCCAGTTAGTTGGGCCTAAGAGATAGGGTTTCTAAACGCATGGTATAGGGTATCGTATAGTCGGTCTAGACCGACTATAATTTTCTTACTTGTTTTAATCTATATATGGGGGATTTCATGTCAAGTGCACCAACTTTTGAAACCGATGTCTTCCGATCGGGATGATATTTGCACCAAGGTTAGTCCTATTGGATAGTAGTTTAGACACAATTTTTCAACAAGATCGGTCCAGATCTCTCTGAGTTAGAGGGGATCAAAATTTGACATTTTGGCCAAACAGGTGTTTTTTCTCGTCCATGTAACTTATTACCTATTGTTCCTAGAAAATTTTCTCCCAAAGAGTTTAGATAGCTATTTCTTCAGTATTTCGGAAAAAAATACTTAAAAAAAAAAAAAAATTGTAGACTTTTTTATTGCTAAATTAAAGCATTTTTTGCCTTTTTTTTCAAAAAGGGAATTTTTTTTTTATGTTTTCATAAGAAAGCTTAGGATTTTTCCTTTAAGAGCTTTTTGGTCGCTTAGTGGGATGGGAGTGGGATATCTATCAAAATAAATGTTTTGTAACTCAAGACAACGGTTTTTCAATTTTTCACAAATGCACTATTTTGAATTTTTTCCGATTTGTGTCTAAAACCTTACAAATAAAACTTATAGTGAGAAACTAGACAAACTGAACTTTCCGAAGGTATGTAACATACTTTCTTAACATAACAGAAGAGAATGGTTATCTGTAACCTGATAGAGTTATTTGCACATTTCAATCTGAACACGAGGATGTTAGAATTGGCTTCATTTGGGTTAAAATGAGGCCAAAACATTGTGTTTTGGCAGAAAGCAGCGGAACTCACACAGTATGCGTTTGCATTTACCATGAAAATGTTAAACTGATGTTGAAGGAAATCAACTTAAAGTATTTAACAGATGATTCGGCAGAAGATTTACACGATTACCGCGATTGCCTTAAATTGACTATGTGTCCTAATGCAACAACTTCTTGTCACTTAGGTGAATGTACCAATTGCCCAAAAACCACATTCATCAAAGAAAATTTAATCAACTCTTTAGATCGAGAATATATAGAGGAGGTCAAATTTGATTCTTGGATTCAGACTGACAGATGCACATTGAAAACAATCATTTTAAATGTGGATGATTTTGTGGAAGAAATTTGTACAGGATTGCTAAACTTGAGAAACCATGACTTCTTAGGCAAAGAGCAATGTTCATTCTTCAAGGATTTGAAGATACATTTGAAGTCTGGTGAATTCGTTATTTCATATGATTTCGCAGAAAACTATAAATATGTTCTTCAGGATGCCACAGTATATTCACAGTAGTTATTTACTATATGAAAGATGAAAAACTGGAACACAAAAGTATGGCAATCATATCCGACGATTCAAAACATGATACCGTTGCAGTTTATGAGTACCAGAAGAGAATGCTAAAATTTCTAAAATCTAAATTTACAGTAAAGAAGGTATACTACGTTTCGGACGGAGCTCGTCAACATTTTAAAAACAAAGGTAGCTTGGCAAATCTTATGGCCCATGAAAAATATTTTGGAATGCCAGCTGAGTGGCATTTTCATCCTACTACTCATGGTAAAGGAGCATGTGATGGTATTGGAGCAAACTTTAAAAGAAATGCAGCGAAATATAGCCTCCAGTGCTCTCATCAAGATCGCATCTTAGATGCGACTGCTTTATTCCACTGGGCAAAGAGTTATTGTAAAGAAACTAAAATAGTTTTTAGTAGCAAAGAGGATCATCAGGAAACTTTGAAAACACTGAAGAGCAGATTCGATGCTTCGGTAACAATCGATGGCACCGCTCAATACCATGCTTTTATACCGCTTGCCGATGGAAGACCCAAGTTGAAAAAGTTTTCTGCCTCTATTCAATGCGGTTTCTTTTCAAAGACAACAAATAAACCAGCAGCGAAATCAACAGCTGAACCAAGTAACGCCAAGAAAGGATTGACAAAAAAAACGCAGTAAATAAAGGCGACAAAAAAGCTGGATGAAAGACTGGGTATTTAAAAATTTACAAGACTTAAATACTTCATCAGCTACAATAAATTAAGTATAAAAATAGTTATGATATAAATGGATCTAATGCAATTAAGATTAAATTTTAATAAATTATTTATCTTTTTATTTTTAATATTATTATTATTATACATTAATTTAATTATTATTAAAAATAAATAAAAAATAATAATTTTTCAACATTTCTATAGAAAAAAAGCGATTTTTTCCTGAGGTTAACATATTCTGAGTATTACAGTATCGAGGGTATAAAATTTTAGTTAGGTACGTTATATACCTTCGGAAAGTTTAGTTTGTCTAGTTTCTCAGTATAAGTTTTATTTGTAAGGTTTTACACACAAATAGGAAAAAATTCAAAATAGTGCATTTGTGACAAATTGAAAAACCGTTGTCTTAAGTTACAAAACATTTTTTTTGATAGATATCCCACTTCCATCCCACTAAGCGACCAAAAAGCTCTTAAAGGAAAAATCCTAAGCTTTCTTATGAAAAAAAAAAAAAATGCCCTTTTTGAAAAAAAAAGACAAAAAATGCTTTCATTTAGCAAAAAAAAGTCTACAATTTTTTTTTTAAAGTATTTTTTTCCGAAATACTGAAGAAATAGCTATCTAAACTCTTTGGGAGAAAATTTTCTAAGAACAATAGGTAATAAGTTACATGGATGAGAAAAAACACCTGTTTGGCCAAAATGTCAAATTTTGATCCCCTCTAACTCAGAGGGATCTGGACCGATCTTGTTGAAAAATTGTGTCTAAACTACTATCCAATAGGACTAACCTTGGAGCAAATTTCATCGGAAGACATCGATTTCAAAAGTTGGTGCACTTGACATGAAATCCCCCATATATATATATAAAAATTTAGGAGTAATTAATAAAATACATTAAATTGTGAATTTTTAAATAAATTCATTAAATTTCATTAGCCAATTCACAATTCAACACAAGATTAATAAACACATGGACAGCATTGTATAGATTTTTATTTGAAACTAAAATATGTGTTTTATATATGTATGTCTTAGTAGCAACTTTTAATGAATTTTACTCCAAAAAAAAAAAAAATGTACCAGATGGTGCACATCTGTAAATATGGTGGACATGGGCAAAGAAATACCTTTCAAATGGTATATATTTTATCAAAATCGGTTGGTAACTAAGAGTGTAGAAGAGGTCACAAGCAGAGAACGAAGCCGATCGGCTCGCAGTCGGCGCATAGCCGCCGCCGACTTTTTTTAAGTAATTGAGCCGCCGCCGACTTTATGCGGCTACCGTCGGCTAAAATTTTTAGCCGACTCGGTCGGCTTAGCTAACAATTTTGAACTTTTTTCGATTTTTTTTATTTAATTTATTATTTTGGTTAAAAAATTAAAAATCTAAGCGAGTAACATTTTGTAAAGTTTTGGTTAGATTTAAGGAAAATCTACCTAAAACTTTAAAAGTAAAGTATGTATTTAAAGGTAAAGTATTTTTTGCATGTATCGAATATATTGAACATGTCTTACGACAAGTTTTCGCTTATGTATAAATTTGAACTTAAGTCTGGCAACTTTTTTATGCCTCATATCAATTTCTATTTTTCTGGCACCTTTACCGTTTACAATAAATCCCGTTATACTTTACGCGTCGCTTAAACAAAAAGTTTTTTAATTTTTACAAAATTTCAAAATGTCACAAAAAAATATACAACATTATTTCTCAAGTACCAGAAACCGACCAGTTATTTCTTCTGATTCCGATTCAGATGAGCCGGAAAATATTAACAGATACATTTTGCCATTTAAAAAAAAGAATGAATTAAAAAAAATGACTAAGTTGGTGGTAAATGAAACCGCAATATCTGAGTGTTGGAAGTATTTCGGAGACCTGTGTTTTAACAAGAGACACATTCTCGATAAGTACAAATTTTGCAAACTATTTGGAAGATCGACGTCAACAACAAATTACAATCATCATCTACGTTCTGTCCGTAATTTAGACTTAAAGACCATAAATTCAAAGAAGACCTCACAGTTGACTCAGAATGCCTTAGAAGCGTCTTCTAGCAGTAATAGCAAATACCAAAACGGTCGTCGAGTCGCTGAAATGTGCTGTTGGGATTTGCAGCCTTTTAAAATTGTTGAAAGACCCGGATTCAAAAAATTTGTAAATTTTTTAAATCCTAAAACGATTCTTCCAACTGATAGAACAATTGCAACATCAGCGTTAAATGATGTATATAATATTTATTTGGGCCACATCAAAAAAATTTTGGATACTTCACCAAAACACATGACCTTAGTCATGGATATGTGGTCCGATAAATATAAAAGATTGTCGCACATAAACTTTAAAGTGCACTTCTGCCAGGATTTCCAAATGAAAATCATAACCCTCAAAACGGAAATTTTTCCTCGGCCGCATACAGGGTTAGCAGTGTCCCAAAAAATAGAGGAAACCCTAAATGAGTTTAATATACAGGAAAAAATTATGTGTGCTGTTACTGATGGCGAAAGTAACATAATTTCCGCATTAAAAATTAAAAATATAACCCGATACGGATGCAATGCGCATATTTTACATAAATTTTTAATGCATGATGTTTTAAACAATGAACGTTTCGCACATATTAAAAATATCATTTCAAAACTCAAACAAATATACCGGAGCCTTATGTATAGCACCGAAGCCATAACAAATATTCAAAACCAAAACGTTGAGGAACAGGGTGAACTAGCAAAAATTTTTATCGAAGCAGAGAATATTTTAGAAAGCTTAGATTGTTGCGAACAGTTCCCGAACGGAGATGACCATTTTACCGAACTGTACGAGAATTCTGTAAATGCTAAACATCAGTCATTAAAAAATTCCGTTCCAACACGGTGGAACTCTCTATTAGTAATGATAGACAGTTTTTCTAAAAATGTATCAACTATCAATATAGCACTCTTTAAAGCAAAACAGGAACAGCTTTTGATACCAGAAATGGAAAGAAAAAATATAGGAGAATTTGCTGAATTTTTAAAAATTTTTGAAGATGCTATAAAATGCCTCCATGGGCAAGAATACCCCACAATTTCATCTTGTATTTATTTTCAAGAAAGCATTATTTCATTATTGGAGAAAGGAGAAAAGGAATCTTGTTTCCAACTAACAATAGAGTTGTGCATTTTTTCCTTAGAAAACTTTAAAAAAAAGATTTAAAGTGTTTAAACTAAATGTTGTTGCAGCATTATTGGACCCATGTCAGAAGAACTGGCAAGTTTTAGAAAAATACTTGAAAAAAATACCCAGCCAAGTTCCAAATTCGTATGAACTTGAAAATGATGTAAATTTCCCAATTTCGAAAGAAGATATTATTTTGGAAGAAATTGAAAAAATTAATGTTGTCAGTGACAGCCAACCCGTTTTAGTGACTGAGCCGTCAACCAGTCAATCGGTAGAGCCGAATAACAAAAAACAGGTAATATTTTATAAATGAAAGTAAAAATTGATATTAATAAACTTTTTACTTTCAGAAAATATCAAATAGCCGCAAAAGAATGCTAGAATTTGTGGGATCATCATCTAACGCTTCATGTAACAAAGAGCTCGAGGTAAAAAAATATTATGAAACAGAAGTCCACGAAACAGAGCCTTTGGATTGGTGGCAACAAAACAAACAAGTATATATAACAATTATGTATGTGTCTTTAAAATTTTAGTAAACGAATTGTATAACTTCTAGATTTTTCCAAATATCGCAACTGTAGCTAATGTGTGTTTTGGAGTTCCAGCCACATCTGCTTCCTCAGAGCAAGCTTTTTCGGTAGCAGGGAATTGCGTAAATGCAAAAAGGAGCAGTCTACATCCTGCAACAGTTAAAAAACAACTTTTTATTCATGACAACATGAAGACCGTTGAACCATTTTTAAAATGATTCTTTTTTTAATTCAATTTAATTGCTTAAAGCATCAAAAAAACATTCAATGTTCTTTTTATACTATTTAGATCGTATCTAATTTAACTAAATATATTAAAAACAATTTTTGTTGTTTAAAAAAAAAATTTTTGCAATTTTTTTCAGCTGTAGTCGACTTTAAGCCGCCGCCGACAGTTTTTTTGTTCAGCCGCCGCCGCCGAAAAAATGTCGGCTTTAGTCGACTTTTAGCTGCCGCCGACTGCTTTTTTGCTTAGCCGCCGCCGCCGACAGTTTTAAGTCGGCTTCGTTCTCTGGTCACAAGGAATCGCTTTGCCTGTTAATATTTTGGCTTTATAATTTTGTTAATTTCTAATAAAATGTTGTTAAAAAATCTTTCCAAAAAGTCACCATGTTTAAAAATATTTTTTTTTATTCATTTTAGTCGATATTCGAATTAATCGTTATTTCAAATTTGTCACTTCGAATTTGCTCGAGTAATTATTCGATGAATCGAACGAATATTAGTGGAGTGGATAAATTACTTTACAATAATTACTAATGGGCACTCATAAAGTTCTAAGGCTATTACAGTAATTTAAATATGTTATTGTAAATCGGAGTTAGCATGTCCTCTTGTCATTAATAACTTATCACACACACAAAGTTTATAGACTCCCACTATTATTGTACTCTAGATATGTTATTATAAATATTTCCTTTAAATAGGAAGTACCACGCCCTAGCACCAAGTTTTGGTGTGACTACTCACGTCAGTAATTTACGCGTACAATGTTTCCAGACTTTCGCAATCATAGCATTCCACGTCTGCATGTCCGATTCCGATACATTTATCACAACCTTATTCTAAGCCTAACGTAAATATAGTTGGAATATAAGATCTATCTTAAAAGTTTTAAGAACATTTACAGAATTTTAAGGATCATGATCAAAATGTTTTTTACTTTACCCTACATTCATTTACATTTCATGTGATACAATTTTCACTCAGTGTATCACTGCAGTAATTAGAACATTATCAGGTATTGCTGACATTTTTAACAACAAAAGATACTTGACCTAGATCCACCTATAAGTAGGATAGAAAGATTTTCTAGAACAGTTAACAATGTCCGTCCGTCTGCCTGCAAGTATAAGAAATTTGGATAAAGTTTGATACTTGCTCGGCTCATGAATCGCTATTGAAAATGGTGAAAATTGGTGACTAGGATTCATTGGTATAGCTCTTCACAGTTGCCCATCAATTGTGACATGGGGATTCCAATATGCTTTTTGCTACTTACTTTCAAGGTATACAAAGCGGAAAACTCTGCGTGTATAAAAAAAAACGATAGCCATGATCTTGTTAAGTGAAAAAAACGGAATTTACCTCCTTTCGCGCTGATTCGCTATGGAAAGTCCACTGTTTAGATTATTTTTTGGTTTATTGTGTAGTGTAATGAAGCTATGTTTGTTTACATTCAAATGTCGATGTCAATACTCCATTGGATTGCGCTTTAACATCCTTAAACCATCCTATAAAATTGATATACTTGTACTTGTGTATCAGAAATCGCTGCAGCCATCTTGCGGACATGTTGCTCAGGCCTAAAAGATTTTGGAAAATCTTATTTACTTGCTGAATTGAGATGCCCATAGTCTACACCACCTCATGAACTCTGATTATTTTTAAACATATTGTGGATTTTTTTCGATCATTTATGGCATGAAACGATTTGAATGGCCCTTCTGAAAAACATGTGTAATGGTCTTCATTAAAAACAGCTGTCCACATATTCTGTAACGCTGTACATATACATATAAAAAAACAACTTCGAAACATTGATTTAAAGAAATTTTCGATTTAAGCATACAAAATATATATTTTTTAAATCTATCGAGTAACCACACATAGATAGCATTATATATAGTTACACATAAGGGCCCTGTAAGTACTACAAAATCACTCAAAAAAAAAAAAAAAAAAAAAAAAAAAAAAAAATAATAATTTCTTAAAATGTATAAAACTTTTTAGGAAATTGTAAGTTTACAATCCTTACAATCCTGTTATTTTTTTTTAAAGTTAATTTTAAATATTCTTCCCTACAAATAAATTGGATTAAAAAAAAAATCACACCAACAAATATTTGTATCTTATGCCGTTTTCTTTTCTGAAAAAAAAAAATCGCATTTTATTTGCACTTTTTTCGAAAATTTATTTTTTTTTATATATTATAGATTAAGAGTAACCTAATTTTATACATCAATAGAAAGGTCTCAAAGTGCTTTGTTCATAAAATGCCAAAAATTTTGATTATTATCTTCTTGGAATTCATAGGGTGAAAATATTCAAAAGAGGGCAACAATGTGGAAATATTCTCACGCTATGACCTGCTATTTTTTGCGATTTACAAACGCTCGACTTTGGGACCTTTCGATTGATGTATAAAATAAGGTTGCTCTTAATTTAGAATATATAAAAAATACACTTTTCGAAAAAAGTGCAAATGAAATGCGACATTTTTTGTCAGAAAAGAAAACGCATTAATTTATAGTTACCAGTCGTAGAGCAAAATGGTTGAAATTGTGCTCTTTCCACTAACCGGATTAAGCAATAAATATTGTTAGGGTTGCCAGATCGGAATTCGTAAAGTTTTGTTAATAGCTTTATCTTCACAATATGAAAAGTAATATTTAAAGTAATGAATTGAGGTTTTTTTTTTAATTTTTTCCAACGGGTGCTTTAGGCAGCGCAGAACGGAAACCCAAAAAGAGCTAAAAGGCGATAAATTAGAATCTATAATATTAATAGGCTAGGCGATTTCTTGTGACCGATGTTTTGTTCTACCGTTTTATCCTGATTTTGACCAAACGTATATTATTTGAAAGGTATTTCTTTTTAGCCATTTTACAGATTTACTGATTTACAGATTTTTAAATTTTTTCTTTATTTTGAGTAAATTGCATTTAAAGTTACTACTAACACATACATTAAATTATACGTATGCTATTTGTGTTTTATTAAATTTGTTAATGTGTTTGCTAATGAGTTTATTATCTTCATTCACAACAATAAACCATAAAACTGTTGGTTCGTGAATTGGCTAAGTTGAAAAATAAAGCCGCCTAGAAATTGCACTCGAATTTCGAGCGCTGGAATCTGCTAGTTGAATGAAAAGCGCTAGTTACCTGCTTGAAAAAATAGATATTAATATTAATTTTCAAAAAAATGATACTTTTCAAGTGTATATAAATAAAAAATGAAATACGTGAACAATTTTTTATATAACTATTCAGTATACCCTATACCACTATGTGGTCCGGGTATATTGAGTTTGTGCTGATATTTGAATCTACCAAAAATATTTACCTAAACCCACTTCTTATTATACAGATCAATTCAGAATCATTTTCTGCTGTCCGTCCGTCCGTGTGTGTAAACCTTGTAATCAAACTACACGTCGCAAATACCAGTATATTTGATGACGCTTGGTATATAAGTTTCTATCGGTCATAGAATGATGGCTATTGAAATTGGTAAAAATCGTTACATGTTCAGACCTAGTCCCCATTCAAATTGCTATAAAATCCAAATTACACTGCAGAAACAAAGCATGTTTTTTAACTAATCTGGGTGCGCTGAATTCGAATCTGACATAATAATTGGGCTATCACGTCTTGTTCATTTTTTATCGCATGCTGGCAATACTGTAAAACAGTCAATACTGACACTATAATTTCACAATTATTAATTTGACAGAAGCCCACATTCATTCTAAGTCTTCATAATAGTAGCGTTTAAGCATGTCATGTCATAGCTTGTTACAGATTCAAGCTATTTTTACTTGCTATTTTTATTTTTACTTCAAGCTATTTTGATTTTTCAATTCCAGTACTTTGGAAAGAGTCAAGTAACCACCAAACCGATTATTATTTCGGTTATCTGTTAATCTGTTTCAGGTCATTGGTTTGTTGACTGGCATGCAAAGAGGTTTCACAAAATTTTGTTGTTTCCTTTGTCTATGGGATAGTCGCGCTATATGTCATCATTACGTCAGAACAGAGTGGCCAAAGAAAACTGAGTATTTACCAGGAAAACAAAACATTTCAAATAAATCATTAATTGATCCAAATGACGTTCTTCATCCGCCGCACATAAAATTAGGCCTTTTTAAGAACTTTGTCAAAGCTCTGGACAAAGATGGTGCAGTATTTAAATATTTGTTAGCGGTTTTTCCCAAAATTCCATATGATAAAATCAAAGAAGGCATATTTGTTGGCTCTCAGTTCAGGAAGCCATTGAATGGCTACAATTTTTCACAATGTTTATTGAAGAAAGAACATGCAGCCTGGAAATCTTTCAAGATCATCGTGGACAGTTTTCGTGGAAACAATAAGAGTGAAAAGACAAATTGTTGCTGAATTATTGAAAAATTATCACGATTGAAAAATTGTCACACAAAATGCATTTTCTTTATTCGCATTTAGATTTTTTTCCACAAAACCTAGGTGCGGTGAGTTGCGAACAAGATTTTATGAAAATTGAAAGAAATTATCAAGGATTTTGGGACAAAAGCATGCTGGGAGACTATTGCTGAACTTTAATACGTGAAACCGAACCAACAAAATACAAACGACGCACAGTGGCGCCCATAGAGCAAACGAGGTTGCAAAAATCAAAATTTTCATGTCCGCCGACGAAGTTTTGAATAAACCCATTTCATAGGAAACTTTTCAACGATTTCAAATATGCTACTCTTAATAATATCACATTTTTAGTTTAGAAGATATAACCGTTCAAAGTTGACCGACTTTCGGTTTTCAAAAAAACACACAATTTTTACTCAATTTGTTGCGATTTCAGGTGTAATATCACGAAAAATAGGTAACGAATCGCCTTATTTTTTGTTTGTGTTGATTGATGTATTTATTAAATGTATAATGATAAAAAAAAATTAACTGTTTGCTTTGTGTTTCTCCTGGTAAATCACTATTTAAAAACTATCCGTTTTTCACTATTTTTCAACTTTGACGGAAAATAAAAAAAAATCTATATTTTTCTATATTTGCCATATTTGCAAAACATGTTCTTTGATTATTTCTTTACATAATTCAAAAGGTTTTATCTAGAGGTAAAAAAGGTTAAAAAGACATGGTTGCAGAAATTGTATGGCGTGCATCCCTTACATGTTTTGACTGACAGTAGTTTGATCTAATAGTTTGAAAATTGCATTTTAAGTCGGTTGTCTACCTGTGAGCCTCTGCCAAAGTCTACTCCCAATATTCTGTTACAGACACAGGATGCACAAAAAACTACTCATTGAAATTCGCAGGTACGCACCTCACTTAAAAATTACTTTGGAGTACAAATGGTCAAGAACAATATTGACTTATGGTCCCTCCAGGTAGGCACAAATCTTATTTAGACACGAGCATAATATCCAAATTGCATAATTCAGCCTAAATCCATATGTATGCAGGGAACAGGTAAATTTTTAGGCATACGCCTATATATTGCAAAATAAGCATAATGACTTGTGGTCCCTCCAGGTAGGCACAAATCTTATTTAGACACGAGCATAATATCAAAATTGCATAATTCAGCCTAAATCCATATGTATGCATAAGCCTATATATTGCAAAATAAGCATAATGCCTGGATTAGTCTACGACTGAAAGTTGGCGCAACAAGTACTGAAACCATGGCGTTAAACAATTTAAAATTATTTGAACTGTTTAGAAGGTCAACCACACCAAAGTTTTTCACGGAAGCTGCTTTAGAAGAACTTGATAGCTTATACGGAAATATTGAGAGAAGCGAAATTATAAAAAATAATTTTTATCTGATATATGCAAATATTAAGGCAAAATGGGTGAAATCTAATCGAACCATTCAGAACTTCAACTCCAAATACGAGGACTGGCTTAACGAAGACACAATCCTGGATATATTGGCAGTAGATAAACCCACCACATCAACCAGAGGAGCAAAAGGAAGGCCAAAAAAAAGTATTGAGGAGTGTTCAATTTTCACAAGAAAGAGGAAACTTGCCGATGCCACCAATGACTTGACCACGAAGCATTTATCGGACGCGCTGTCTATTAAATATACAAAGGATAGTGAAAGAGTTAGGTCGCAGATTACAAAATCTGTTGCTGATGCAAGCCCACTGCGACTAAAAAGGATTAAGGAAAGCATTCCCACGTCCACAAACGCATACATTAAAAAGTATGGTTCCGAAGAAGCCTTGGCCTTGTTTATGGACTTACAAGTTTCTAAAGAAAAATATGAGATACTACGGGCATCCTTGATGCGACACGGGGCTGACGTTTTACCAGGATACAAGCATATTACGCAAGCCAAAATAAATTCACGACCACTGCATACGGAGTTTACGGAAGTCTCTGTAAAAGCCAATCTGCAGGATCTCATGGGCCATACAGCAAAACGGTTGTTGGAGAGTCTTCCTGAAAATGAGGTAAAAATTCTTCCTGAGAAACTGACATTGATCAGCAAATGGGGCTGCGATGGATCATCCGGACAAAGCGTTTAAAAGCAAAGGATATCTTCCGATGACGCTACAATATCGGACGGAAATATGTTTATGGCATCTGTTGTTCCTTTGCGGCTAAAATCTGATGTTTCCCTACACTGAAAAAATCCACGTCCGTCATCAGTGCATTATTGCCGACCAATAATGTTTCAGTTTGCAAGGGAATCGGCAGAACTCATAAGGACCACGGTGAAGGACATTGAAGAACAAATAAGCAAGATTAAGCCTACAAAGCTGAAATTGGAGAAGGAAAATATATTGAATGTAATTACGAGTTCCGCCTGACCATCGTTGATGGAAAAGTCGTAAACGAACTGACAGGAACAACGTCAACATTGTCATGCCCGATTTGCAAAAAGAGTCAGAAGAACTTGGTAATTTAAACGATTCTACAAACGAGGGGAATTACGAATATGGAATGTCACCATTGCACGCAAGGATAAGGTGTATGGAGTTCTTGCTAAAACTGGCGTATACCCTACCACAAGAGGAGGAAAACTTCGATGAAAATACATTAATAAAGGATAAGGAAAAGATCAGAAAGAAGCAAATACAGGATGCTTTTTTTAAACAAGTTGGACTAAAAGTAGACTGTCCCAAGCACGGATACGGTAACTCAAACGATGGAAACACTTCTAGGAGATTTTTTGAAAATGATGAGGCAGTAACTAGAATCACTGGAATTGACAATCAAATCGTGAAAAGATTGGGAACGATCTTGAATGTTTTAAACTGCAAAGAAAATGTCAATTCTACAAAATATGGAGAATATGCATCGAAAACTGCATCTCTTTTAGCAGAAATGTATCCACAGAAGAAGTTGACCCCGACCGTCCATAAAATATTGGCGCATGGCAAAGATATAATTGAGTACCAGTCTTTGCCAATTGGAGAGCTTTCTGAAGAAGCACAGGAGTCTCTTAACAAATTTTATAAAAAAATATAGATTGCAGAACACATTCAATGCATCAAGGGTAAGGCAAAATGAGGACCTCTTCAACATGTTGGCAGCATCTTCTGATCCACTTATTTCTTCCCTGCGGCATGTGAAGTCACGAATAGAGTTAGAAAATAATTATAGTTTAGAAATGATTAGTCTTTTAGATATACCTTCTCTTACGAATTGTGATGAATATTTTCCCCAAAATTGAAAAAATAAATTTAAAAAAGAAGTATTTTTTTTTTAATTTGTTGGGTAATAATTTAAAACATAAAACCCTAAAGAAAAAAAAAATAAAAACAATCTAAAAATGTAAAAATAAATTTTTTTAGTTACCATAAAATTGATTTTTCTACAAATTTTAACTTTGATAACCCATAAGTAGGCCTCTACAAAGCGTAGCACCCTTTCCAAACGCTCATTTCATAGGCTGAAGAGTTATCTAGCATATGCTCTTTAAACTATTCAATTATGTTATTCGGTTCAAAAGATATGATTTTTGCAACGAAAAAACTCAAATGGCCCCACTGTGCGACGTTCAAATAACGCCATTCACTTTTGGAAATTCATTGATTGTTAAACATATTAAAAATATTTTTTTGTATCTCGAAAACCTGACGGGATAGAGAAAAACCAATTACGGATTCGAATTCAGCCCATCAAATTACCCTAGGAAATGTATTTGGTTGCTCCAGTCCATAACCTTGTTGGCTAGTGTTATCATATGACCAAATATGTTCAGGATCGGTCCATTTTTCGACCTAGTCCCCATATAAATATGGCATCCAATTTGAGCTTTATCAGATAAACAATTCCACTCAGATTTCGTTTACGCTAGTTTTCGTACCCAATTATTTGACCTAAAATCTATATCTATATCTCGTTCAAATTAGATTTGTGTGTGTTTATTACATTCAGTACACAGTAGTCCAAGAATATACCAAATAGGACAATTCTTAGTTATAGCCCCCATATAAAGCTGCTTCCCGATCTTCACTGAAACCTATCAAAAATAAAAATAATGCACAGATTTTTCTCAAATTTGTATAAGCTTTTGCAATAAATAAGTGACCAAATATGTTCAGGATCGGTCCATTTTTCGACCTGGTCCCCATATAAATATTGCATCCAATATGAGCTTTATCAGATAAAAAATTCCACTCAGATCTGGTTTTCGTACCCAATTATTTGGACCTAAGATCAATTCTTTAAACGCATGTTCTCAAATAAAAACGTATCATTTGGTCAGGCCATAGTTTTGTATTTATATAAAATTTTTCCTTTTCTTTGGAATTAAGTGGATAATTAGACCTTATCTCGTAAATAAGAGATTTTGTGAATTCAATTATCTTTTGTTTGGTTAATTTTTTTTTTGTCTGATCCTTCAAATTCATTGTCAGAATATGCATCAATCTCATCATCTTCCAAATATTGAAATTTATCCGTAGGCATAATTCTGTGGTTTTCTGGAATAACCGCGTATGTCCATTTTTGTCAGTTTTGAGTTAACGGTGCCAAATATATTAATTTTTAACGCTCTTTGCATGTGTCAATTTAAAAAAAAAATATTGACCATTTCTGAATTTTTTCTTTAAATAACGACGTAACTTAAATTTTTATTAAATTAATTTGCACACTAACGACGTATGTCAACCTACGTTTGATCGCTGACAAATTATTTTCTCAGAAAACGCCACATAGCGACATACGTTGTTATTAATGAAAAAAAAATGCAAAATAATTTTGGATTATTTTTCAGTTTATAACCACTTATAAAAACTTGTGTGCTTATTTCTGTTATTTTTTGTCACTATTATTCTTGATACTTTGTTATATTCTCATCCCAAGTCCCGTTAACTTTTTGTTGACGAACAAAAAAATCCATTTTTCAAGCAACAACAACTTATATCTACATGGGTGGTTGCATTGGCAACCACCGACATTTGTCGGCATAAGTTGTTTTATCTGCACACACTTTAAGTGTAATTTACATATTGTTTTTTTCGTCCATCTCCAGGATCTATTCTTCTGAAGATTTTTGACTCAAAATTTTATAAAAAGTATTTATTGCCCATATCTACAGGACTGTTAAATAAAAAGCTCTAAACTCTTTATATCGAGCCCATAATTTTAAATATAACGTTCTTTTGGCTCCCCTGAATATTTTAATTTTATGACATACGCGGTGATTCTAGAAAACCACAGAATTATCCTGTTCGGTGAATATTTTCACTTTTTGCACACCTGATATTCTTGAGGTCAACCAAGTACGACATTTAAATAAGGCGCTTAAAGCACTTTATAAAAAACGACCCGATAAATCGATGGAAATTTCTTGCTTACGTTGTTACCCTTTTATCAAAAATTTTTGTTTACATTCTTCCTTTATTCTTGTACTATTTCTTCCTTAATATTGTCTCTTAGAAGTTTTGTAATATCAAAGTTTGAGATTATAATTTTGTTTCCATTCCAAATTTAATATCCAATGTTGTAGGTGATTTCATGGCAATTTCTTTAATCCTTAAATAAAAAATTAAATCGATCTTCTTTTGAAAATCATTCCATGCTAAACAAAATTATAAAAAATGACACAATACTTAAACAAAACTTCAATACCCGTGACATGATTATGAGGAACAAGAGGAACTACTTTCATGGTCAATTAGTGATCAACAATTAATAGAAACTTAAGAAATATTAAAAAAGATGTATTTCTGTTAAAAAAAAAAATACTGAGATTTTAATCCTGTCAGCGTGTGATTGCCGTACGTAATTTATATTTAGATCATAAATATATGCCAGACAAAGAGACATTTAAGACTTTCAAGCTAAAAGAAAAAAAATGAAAAATTAAGATTTTAATCTCTAAGCCAAAATATCTTGATTAAAAATGATTGAAAAAAAAATCATGAAAAAAAAATTCAAAATCGCCAACAATATGAAAATGTCACGCTTATTGACGAAAAACAATAACAATTGTCATCTGCTGATGTTGCTTTATTGTGGCTATATGGACCGACAGACCGACCGACCGATGGATAGACAATTGAAAATGAGACTTGGAATTAAAAACCTACAAAAAAGTAAAAGTGTAAGTGCTGCTTTACCATAAGGATGTACGCACTTTAGTGTTTTGAAAATTGACAAATAATCCTGCTATTGTTTGTTATTCAAAAAAAAAAAAAAAAAAACGAGTAGGAGAGTAACGTGAGTGCAGACGAGATGAGCAACCAGTTTGTATGTGTGTAGTTGTGTTTTGGCACGATAACGGAAGAGAGTTGTGGTATAAAATACACAACGAAAATAAAAACAACAAGTACGAGTATGTTTAGATATTTAACTACTGCTGCTGAATGATGTTGAACAGGATGATGGTTGACGTTTGTGTGAAGGTGCTGGCTGGTGTTGGCCGTGTACAATTTGATGCTAATGCGTATGCTGATGATGGTGGTAGGAGTATTTTTCTGGTTTTATTTTGTTTTTGGCATTATTTTGTATATTTGATAGTTATTATAGGTTTGTAGTATTTTTTTGTTTTTGGCGTCAGCTGAATAATTCCGCACAGCCGGTATGTGTAAGTGTATGGTTGGTTGTATACTCCTATATTCTTACCCACGTACGTGTAAAATGCACTCAACAAAAATGCATTTTAATCAAAATTAAATGTTTATGCTATTACCAACCAAACTTTTTGTAACTTATTTCACTAGTTCTAGAACATTGAGTCTTTTATAGCATACTAGAAACTAAAGATGTCATATCTAGTCCTAGAATACATCACAAGTTAACACTCAAATGCCTTACTTTTTATTCTTGTTCATATATTTTTCTATAGATGATTTTGGCTCAAAAAGACACGAAAACAGGACTGACATTTTTTTGGTTGCTTCATTTAGCAATAACCAATTATACAATCCCCTATACCATGCGTTCCGAGAAAGGGTTTTGGATCCAACTTTTCCGAGGCAATAACTGAATATAGAAAATAGCCATAAGCCAAATTTTAGTGCTATATTTTATTAATTTATGGCATTCAGATATGAAAAAGTTCATAACTGATGTTATTTTTATATAACTACTAGGTCAAAAAATGGACCGATAATGACCGTATTTAGAAACGGCAATTACTTTTCTCAAAAATATATATGAACCAAATTTTATAAAAATTTTTAAGACATTTTTAATTTGTTTTTGATAGGTTTAAGCGAAAATCGGGAATAAGCTTTATACCGGGACTATGATTAAAAATGGTCGTACAGGGTCTATCCTTGGACTACTGATTAATGGCTATAATGTACACTAAATTTTATTGATATATATATGATAATCTGGATCTCATGACAAATTTACTAGGTCGGATAGATTTGTTTGTATGGCGGCTAGGTCTGAACATGCACCGATTTTTAAAAATTTCAATTCCTATGACCGATAATAACTTCTATACTGAATTTCATCAAAATATATTCATATTTGCGACCTGTAGTTTAATTACAACGTTCGCGTGAGCACATAGACGGACGGACAGACAGAAGGATGGACGCACAGCCATTGCTAAATAAACAAATACTAGTATATATGTAATGCCAAAATTTTGTACCAAAAATTTGAGATATACGGTGAATTTCTGAACTTGGGCATAAGAAATTCAAATCGAGATAGTTGGTGCAAAAATTTCAGAAATTTTCTTTTCTGACTCGGCTGTGAAATCTTTTAAATAAATAAAAATACATATGGAATGCATGGAACTGGATGATGCTGTTGAAAGTTTTACGAACCTTATCCATGAAGCGGAAGTTTTGTCTACACCTATCCATGAAAACGCTGGAAGTAATAGAAATAGAGTGGTTATATCTGCAGAAATTCAAGCTTTAATAATGCGAATTTGGCAGTCCACCAGAAGCCCAATTGACAAAAGGAATTTTAATCATGCCACAGTCGAAGTTAAAACCCGTATTCGGGAATTTAAGAACGAAGAAACTAGTCAATTTCTCAAATATTCTTAACGTTAATGTATCCAGAAATGATGAACATTGCCTTTGGAATGCCACAAAATATTTAAAACGACCAGTAAAACGAAATATCCCAATTAAAGACCTTAATAACTCCTGGTGCAAGACAGATAAAGAAAAGGCAGATGCATACTCCAAATACTTGGAAAATATATTCCAGCCTTTTCATATTAACAGCGATAACGATATGAATGAAATAGCACAATTCCTAGAATGTCCTTGTCAGATGGATCTTCCAATTCAGCACGTTTCTCCACAAGAACTGCAAAAAGAAATCATAGCTGTAAATAATAGAAAAACTCCTTGATATGATAAAATAACTGCTACAGTTGTAAAAGCCCTTCCAAAAAAAGGAATTATTTTTCTATCTTTAATATTTAATTCAATTTTGAGACTATACCACTTCCCTAATCAATGGAAATATGCAGAAGTGATAATGGTACCAAACCAAACAAACCGGAAAACAACATTTCTTCTTACAGACCAATTAGTCTGTTAACAACATTTTCTAAATTATTTGAAAAAATATTTTTACGTAGATTGTTACCAGTGCTGCAAAGAAAAAACATAATTCCAGACTACCAATTTGGTTTTCGGCAACATCATGGCACTCCTGAGCAATGTCATCGGATGCATTAGAACGAAAACAATATTGTTCGCCTGTGTTTTTAGACATTCAACAAGCCTTCCATAGAGTTTGGCACCAGGGACTTCTATTCAAATTAAAAAAATTACTTCCATCACCATATTATTTCTTCATTAAGTCATACTTAAACCAAAGATTCTTCTACGTAAAAGTAAATGCTGAAACCTCCGATATATGTCCAATTAAAGCGGGAATTCCACAAGGTAGTGTTTTAGGCCCTGATACAGCTTTAGTAGCAACAAGTGTTGAAGCAGATATTGCTTCAGCAACGATCCAAACTCAACTTAACGACATTGAGTTATGGCTACAGAAATGGAATATAAAAGTTAATACCCAAAAATCTACCCATGTAACGTTTACTTTAAGAAAAGGAGATTGTGCAGTGCTTACATTAAATGGAACTCAAATCCCAAAACAAACTAAAGTTATATATCTTGGTCTTCACCCGGATCGCAGACTTACTTGGAAAGATCACATTAAAGCAAAAAGGCAACAATTAAATATAAAAACAAGAAAAATGTATTGGCTTCTTAATCCAAAATCAGAGCTTACTATTAACAATAAACTTCTTATTTACAAAACAATACTGAAACTAGTTTGGACTTGTGGCATACAGCTTTGGGGGACAGCTAGTAATTCTAATATTGAAATCTTGCAAAGAAGAATGCACCATGGTTCGTAACTAATAACAATATTTACAAAGATTTAGAGATTACTACAGTTCAAGACGAGATTAATAGACATAGTTCAAGATACATTGACAAATTTAGTAACCACAGTAACCCATTTAGCAATATGCTTATTAGATGAAAGTGAGGAAAGAAATAGACTGAAAAGGCACCATATATTAGATTTACCTTATAGAAAATGATATCTTATTTTACAAATTTTTAAATAATTTAACTGGATAGTGTCCAGATTATGTTAAGTTTATTTAAGTTTAACAAATTTGCTTATTGTTGTATAAAAACAAATTGTAAATAAAAGAATTATAAAAAAAAATATATATTTTTTCAAATTAAAAAAAAATAGGCACTAGAAAAAATATTTGTCAGCTTAAGAATATTAAAAAAAAATCTGTTCAGTTATATACAGTGGCGGAAAATACTATAAAAACCATACAACTCCCACATATGGGAGCTTCTGGACCGTGTTAAAAGAAGGGCGTTGATGGTCATTAATGACAGTAGGGTATCCAATTCTGTTGACTTTTGGGAACATCGTCGGAATGTGGATTGTGTAGCACTGTTCTATGGATACTACCATGGGACATGTTCTTCTGAGATTAGCGAAATCATTCCAAGTACCCGAGATCGCTCTACCCGCTCCTCAAGTTGATCACATCCGTTTGTAGTCTATTGTCCAGTTGATCGCACAACGCATTACAGAGAAAATTTGTTCATCAGTCGAACTAGCCGTATGTGCAATAAACTCTCAGCACAGATCTTTCCTGACAGTTGCAATCTAATAAAATTTAAGTCAAATATCCACAAAGACTACTCCCTCTTTCCTCTTTCCTGAGGTCAACACAATGCACTGCATCTGTAGTGGGTATAACCTGAGTGCTCGTCAATAATTAAAAAAAAAACAAGTAAGAAAATTATAGTCGGTCTAGACCGACCATACGATAACCTATACCATGGTTTAGAGATCATATCTCTTAGGTCCAACTAATTGGATACAGAAAGTAAGCATAAACCAAATTTGAGTGCCATTGTTATTGATTTTTTTGGGTGCGATATTTGGATCTTATGGCAATTTATGTCGATTTCATAGGGGTCATTTGCATGGTGACTAGGTCTGAACATGGACCGATTTTCACCAATTTCAATAGCGTTCATCCTATGGCCGATAAAAGCTTATATACCAAATTTCATCAAAATATATTGATATTTGCGACCTGTAGTTTGATTAAAAGGTTTACATGGACACACAGACGGACGGACGGACGGACGGACATCGCTAAATCGACTCAGAAAGTGATTCTGAGTCGATCGGTATAATAAAAGATGGGTCTAGGTCAAAAATTTTTTGTAGTTATAAACAGCAGCACAAAGTCATTATACCCAAACCAAACCACATAGTGGTATTGGGTATAAAAACTAAATATGCAAATTTTTTATAAAATATTATTTAAAATATGACAAAATCTGTTGATAAAGAAAAGTTTGTCTTAATTTCTGCTGGTTTCAGTAATGAGATTTATCATCAACTTGGATTCTGCTGATCATCTCTATACAAGTTTATTATGACGAAAGAGGTTAACATAGATATACAATTTGCAGAGACCCGATCAGCCTTTCGAATTAAAGTTGATTAATAGCTCATTTTTTGACAGTAAAAAAAGGAGTCCATATATTTTAGCTTTTTTTTTGGTAAAACATTTTACTTATATTCAAATGCACCTCCATATTGTCGGTGCATTTATCTGTAATTCAGTAACATTGCTGATATCTCCTTATCCGATAAGTTAATTCGTTATACAATTACCGATTTTAATGAGATTTCTGAAAGGAAATTTCAGACTGAACCTGAAAATCAACAAAACAAAATTTTAGTCGATTATATCAACAAGAGATGAAACAAATTTGCAAATCTTTTGAGAATGGATCCATGTTACGTCTACAGTTATGAATCGCCCTCATTTGAATGCACTTGAACATCTTTTAACAATCATTTTAAATTGATACACGAGTGTTTTTATTGTCAACTGTCAGCATTCATAACTGCCAGCTGGACCAAATGGACCACTATAATAGAAGGATAGGATTTTGAAAAGGAGATGAAATTATAGAAAAGAAGATTGTCCTCTTTGTTCGTGTTCCTATCATTCCGGATCTCTGCCTGAAGACCGCAAGATCGCCCAGTGGAACATTTACTATGCAGCCCAGATTCCCAAAGGATCTTTACCCTAGTTATCTTAGGCAGTGTACCTTCAGTACTGACTACTCACACAGAAGATGTTGCACTGACTCCTATTTGTCCACAGTCAGGCAGTCCATATAGAATTCGACTCTTAGGACACGTCTCTGCTAGGCCATTAGCCCTAATATCCAGTGAGCACTCCTACAAGTTGGCTGATTATCCCTGCACCAAATCAAAGGATTGTTTTAGCTCTCTTCGGATTTAGAAAGGGCTTTAGAATCTGGGATATCGTGCAAGAAGTCAGCTCGTCATCCGCTGGAGGTCAGCTGCCTCCCCGATAATGCTCCACAATTCAGATCAAGGAATTAAAATATCATTATCAGTCATCTACTCCATTAATTCAGAGTCCTTCAGCTCATTTTCCATGACCTAACTTCAAAGCGTGTTATGGAATTCGGTTCAGAGACCCAATACATTCCCTAACACATTTTGATCTTACCGATCTCGATTCTATAGCTTTAAGAGCAGCAAGACTATCCACGATAATATTAATGGTAGAAGGATCCGTATCCTGTTTCACAATTATTTTCGTTGTTAAGTGAATTGGATGAATCTAAATAACACTATATTCGCTAGGAAGTCTGCGATTATCAAGAAATCCGATCCGATTATCAAGAATATCCGAGTGAATCCCTGTTTCCATCTTCAAACTATCAATAGAGACTGAGATCTTGAGATCTCAGCCCTATCTATCACAAAGTCTATTCCCCAGTCTGTTGTGGAAGTTAACCAGCTGCTGCCTCATGCTCAAATTATTTTACAAAATGTTATGTAGCCACTCAATTGAGACGCGCATTGTCTCAGCTATCTCACGAACTTTTAATCTCAGATTATTTATAACCACATCGGGAAAGTTTACGATCATTCTTGGAAATATGACCTCAATTGGACAATATAACGGTCTGCGCTTAAATTCAGCTGTTCAATAATTGTAAATTATATGTCAGGCTTTTCATGGGGAACTAAGTGAACTAACTGACTTCTAGAATATTATTTTCCAAATCCAGACGTTCATATGGAAGAATTTGTGCAGTGCTGTATATAGAGTCAGATCTTGTCTTCAAATTTCGGACTTAAGTAATATTTAGAAAAAATTGGGAAAAAGTCACGCTGGAAAAAGAGGTCTTTGACGCGCTAAATCTGACTCTGAATTTTTCAGAATTTCTCCATCAAAACAGGTTTCTGTGAAATCCCTATCCAAAGATCCAAGTAATACTATTTGGGACTTTTCTACACCGTGAGTAATTCTTCTACATGGAACTCTTTAAGGCATCCGAATTATTTGATATCTTAATCTTCTCTGTCAAAATGTTTGTTGATGTTATTTTAGTATTAACGTATACGTTCTTTTCCAAAAATAAAAGAATTCGATAAAACTTAAAACACTCAGATCAAAGTATACTTTCCTAATGCCTTTGACGTATTTAACGCGAATCTAACCTTAAAAATGCAAAAACAAGTTCTAAGGTGAGATTCGGATAAAGCACAACAAAGATCTTTAGACACAGTACTCTTGTCCCAGGATTTGGCTTTTTTTTTTTTTCAATTTTGTGGATCTAAGTATTTGTTAATTTTTTCACTACACATGTGGTTTGAGTAAGAAAAACTACGGGTCTCTACTACCAGATATCCAAAATTCTGTCTCTAAGGAGTCATTTCTTGTAGGTGCATTTGGCATTGTACCAAGTTTCTTTTAAATTTTCTTCTACATTTATCCAACGAGGAATTCCTCTATCTATTAATACTAAAATAGAGTTTAAATTGTTTTTACGAAAGTTAGGGATATGCCGTGAAATAACAGTTCTATGACTTTCAACAATATCACATTAATTTTTTTTTTTTGAGTGTACCCATTCTGTAAAACTGAACTGCTATGAACTGGCTGAATATTTGCTATTCATATTCATATTTGTTATGTATCCCAAAAAACAAAACAACAACAACAAAAACCGGATGGTGTTATATGCCGTTGTACACATACACGCACACATTTCAATACAAAAAAAGTAACAGTTTCATCTTCGGAAAATCTATATAAACATAACAACAACAATAAAAATAATAAAAATATCCTGTACTAAAAAGGATATTGAAAAACACAAAAAAAATCTTACTTAAATCGCATAATAATTTTTCTATCATTTCTATCCATGTTGTGTCATGACCCGTTTTGTTTCTATATTAAGGACATTTTTTTAAATATATTTAAAATATTATGCAGGCTTAATTTTGTAGCATTTATGATGTTGCATGGAAATTTCTTTATTATCCTCCATCCATTTATGTTGCAGTCATTGTTAATTGTTGCATATTCATTTGTGATTGGATTGTCATTTATTGTGGAGGGAATTCGATGTCTTAATTATGAAGTTTTTGAAGAATTGAGCTGTATATGAAAAGAAATGTGTTTTTAACAATTCATCTGTGTTTGATAGATTTTCGATTGCTTATCTAGTTTGGAATTTAGAAATGTATCAATGCACAATAATTAGCCTCCACATAAATGATTTATTTCGAATCGTTCTTACCCGCGGCATAAGTTAGAAATCCAAATCTTGTGCTTCACAGTTAGTGGATATGATATTCTGAAAAAGAGGTTATCGTTAAATCGGATGTGTATAAACTTTTATATGTTACATATAATGGCAACCTCTGCTACCAATGCATACAGGCTAGCTGCAACGGGTCTTGTAAGGTTAAACATGATAATAGGTAAGCTATTACGCTCCATACCTTTTGTTAAAATTTCACTTTTTTTTCACTAAAAGCCAAGACTCAGAGGATGCCCTCTACAAATGCAGTGCATTGTGTTGATCTAAGGCAAATAGATTGTGAGAAGTAGGAAAGAGGCAGTAATGTTTGTGAATATCTGACTTGCATTTTATTTGATTGTATCAGAAAAGACTTGCGTGTGGAGTTTATTCCAAATACGACTAGATCGACTGATAAACGTATTTTCTCTGTAAGGTGTTGTGCGTTCCACGAAATGAAGCTCAGGTATTATAAACGAGTTCAATTATCTCAGCAGAATATTTGCGATTAATTATCTGAAGAACAGTGTTGAACTACCTACATTCCGACGATGCTCTAATGAGTCAATAGAGTTGATACGGGAGTTATGTTCCATTTTTGATCGGATGTATGTGGAATAGATAATAGATATAGATAGGAATGAAGCAATTTTTGCACCGAGTAATTCAGGTCAGCTGCATTATTTTTTTTTTTACTATATACCAAGACTCAGAGAATGCTCCCTACAAATGCAGAGCAATGTGGTTATCTAAGGAAAATAGATTATGGAAAGGAACAAAGGCGGTGTAGTCTTTGACTTAAATTTTGTTGGATTGTAAATGTCAGGAAGACTTGATCTAGCCACATACGGCTAAACCAACTGATAAACAAAATTTCTCTGTACGGTCCACTAGACAATAGACCACAAACAGATGTGACCTAGTATAGAAGCGGGTAGTACGAATTGACACTCTTGCACTTATCTCCGCAGAACATTCCCCATGATAATGTCTACGGAACTAGTCCCTACTGTCATTAGGGATCACCAACGCCAACAGGTCCAACAGCTTTAAAATAGAATTTGAAGTTAAAAAGGAGATCAGAAGGAATTAAATAATTTTTGCATCGTTTTAAGGAACCAAGACACTTGAATGTTTCTTTCGACACTTGAAAAACATGTTCGTTCCATCGCATTCAAATCTCATATTCAGAACATCAAGAGTATCCGATACCAGCCCTATGGTAACAATGCCTGCCATTTGACCCCAAACCCGAAAGGGTTACTTCAATAGGTGGATTAAATAGTGGATTTAAATTCTGTCCGACTCTACATTGAAGGCTCATTGTTGGTGTTGGCGACTTCTGTGGCAATTAATTTATTCAACATTCCTTCAGTAGTGCGAACGATGATTAGAGGTCATCAAGACTCTGGTTCCCTTATATATACGAGGGTCGATCAATAAGTCCGTGACTTTTTGAACTCTATGATTTCCAAATGGATTCACACCAGAGAACAAGGGCCAGTTATTGTGTTAACTAATTGGACCGATTCAATGACAATTGAAAGAAGAAAATCGCTTTTCATCAAGATAATGTACGGATGCATACGTGTGTAGTCGCCATAGCAACATTTCATAAATTCAGCCATGTACTGCTAACGCATCCATCAAATGGCTTCCACTGACTATTTTCTCATTCCGAACTTGAGGAATTGGTTCACCCTGAAAGTGATTTAGGCACATACCCATTTTGACGATCTTCAGTAATCTTATTATCTGGAGGAATGAATTGGAGAAACGTTGGACGTTGAGCTAAAAGGTGACTAATGCCTATTTTGAAGACCTTGAGAAACACTATAAAAAATTGAAGAAGCGCTGGACAAAGTGACAATATTCACAAATAATTTTTTTTCGTAAAAAAAAACTGTTTTATATTCAAGAATGAATTTATTGATCATCCCTTGTATGTCACGAGGCACAGCATTCCGAATTCCCTGTCGTGTGATAATCTAGAGCGGACATTCGAGACTAAATACGAACTTTAATATCACATCCTATTTAGCTGATTATAAACTTGTTATTTTTGGTAACGATATATTGACATTATAGAACATATTTCAAATAATTTTCTATCGAAGCGAGAGATTTGTTCCTCTTGAAGCATTTGGGAACTTTTTTAATTAACGTAGTTAATAAGATTATTATACCTCATCCTCTTTGAATTTGATTAAATTGTGTGTTACTGTTCTATCTTACTAAGGTAAAAAATGGAACAAAAATAAAATATAACCTCTAGCTCTCTAAGTTCTTGAAAATGGTGGAGAGAAAATTGAAAATTTCACAAAAAAACTCACTGATGTCTTCTAGAATAGTTGCGTTTATCTTTAATAATTGCTAAGCTAAAGGGTCCGCCAAATAACTTTTTTTTTTTTTTTTAAAATGCTATAAAAAAAAACTACTGAATATTATTTCAAATTTCTTTTTTTATTTGAAAGTACAATCCTTCCGGTTAATAATGGAAAATAATTTCATTCAAATAGCTGCCTCGGCTGGCCATGTAGTAGCCTACACGATTTTAAGCACATTATCGATTGTGTGCAGCTGTATTTCAGCAATGGCTTCACGAATATTGTCCTTTAAAGCGTCAATTGTCTCTGACTTGTTGGCGCAACACTCATCTTTGAGGGCTCCCCACAAATAATAGTCCAACGGTGTCAAATCGCAGCTCCGAGCTGGCCAGACGACATCAGCTCTGCGGCTGATAATGCGATCTTTTAAAACAGGGCGCAAAACATCGAGTGTAGCTTCGGCTGTGTGGCACGTAGCGCCGTCCTGTTGAAACCAAATGATGCCAATATCCTCCTCTTCAATTTTTGTGAACAAAAATTCGTTCCACATGGCCCGATAACGATCGCCATTGACTGTAACGGCCACTCCTTGCTCATTTTCGATGGCCCAATTATGACTCTGGACCAAAATCCGCACCAAACAGTGACTCGTTGTGGGTGTATCAGCTTTTCAATGTATGCGTGCGGGTTTTCTGTGCCCCAAATGAGACAATTTTGCTTGTTTACACACCCGCCAAGATCAAAATGAGCTTCATCTGAAAAGATGATTTTTTTGGCAAAATCTGCATCTTCTGTAAGTCGATCGCAGGCCCACTTAGCGAAGCGAAAACGCATTGGATGGTCAGTTGGCTTCAACTCCTGAACCAATTGGACTTTGTATAGCGTCATACCAAGGTCTTTATGCAAAATTCGTCTCAATGATGCCTCCGAAATGTTAACTTCTTGAGAACGACGGTGAATTGATGTTGATGGCGCTTCACGCACACTTTCTGCCACAGCAGCAATATTCTCGGGTGTACGCATTGTTTTTGGCTTTTCACGCTTTGGTTTATCAATGAGGATGCCAGTTTCTTTCACTTTTTTCACAAGATAACGAACATACGGAGCTGACGGTGCTTCTCTTCTTCCAAAATCCGTACGCAATTTTCGCACACATTCTGCAACATTACCATGATTTTCAAAGTAATGTCGCAATATTTCCCAGCGTTGTTCAAGCGTATACACAACCATATTCGTTCAGCGGAAGGATAAAACTAATTATCTGTCTTATCAGACATGAGCTAAGTGTTACCATTCACGAAATAAGCACTAGTTGAAAAAAAAAAACGTTAGATGGCGGACCCTTTATAATTCCAATCGAGCTCATATTTAAAAGGTGTTGCGATATCCTTAACTTTGATATACCAATATTTTATTTGCGAAAGGTCAAAGTTCATTATCACATGATTAAAATTTTGTGATGATTTATACTAAATATATTGACTGAGCTTTCATTAGTTCCTGAGTTATGAATAAAAAAATTTAATTAGATCGAATTTTTTTGGTGAACATTGATTTACATTTATATCCTATGCAACTCTATGTGGTCAGAGTATAATGACTTTGGGCTGATGTTTGAAACTACCAAAAATATTTGACCTTGACCCATCTTTTATTATTCAATTTCTGAGTCGATTTAGTGATGTCCGTCCGTCCATCTGCCCGTCTGTCCATCCGTTTGTGTTGTAATCAAACAACTAGTCGCAGATAGGAATATATTTTAAGAAACTTGGTATATAAGCTTCTATCGTACATAGGACGAACGCCATTGAAATTGATGAAAATCGGAGGATGCTCAACCCTAGTCCTCATACAATTTACTCCTATGAAATCGACCTAAGTTGCAAATTATTATATAGATCTCGGTCAATTGCTGTTTTGTGTGTTTACTACATCCGTTAATCAATAGTCCAAAAATAAACCCTATAGGACAATTCTCAGTCGTAGCCTCCATATAAAGCTGCTTTCCGATCTTCACTTAAACCTATTAAAAAACAAAAATATTCCACTGATTTTTCTAAAATTGCTTTCTCTAATGTTGTTGTTGTTTCATACTGGTTCCCGTGTTTTGATTTTTTTCAATAACAAAAGTAAATTTATTCATTTGCAAAAAATAAGTGTTGGAGCTCTATTTGAAGAATGAAATGATAAATCAAATAAAAAGCAAGTAAGAAAATTATAGTCGATCTATGTGATACCCTATATCACGCGTTTAGAGAATTGGTCTTAGATTCAACTAATTGGGTATATAAAATAAGCATAGACCAAGTCTGAATGGAATTCTTATTAATATTTGTGCCTGAAGATCTGAAACACTTCATACCGGATGGACCGATCCTGACCTTATTTGGCAATGTCACTTATTTTTTGCAAAAACATATTCAAATCAAATTTGAGAAAAATCTATGCAATATTTTTGTTTTTTGAAAGATTTAAGTGAAGATCGGGAATCAACTTCATATGGGGGCTATATTATGAATTGCCTATAGGGTTTCTTCTTGGACTACTGATAAATGGATAGAATAAACATACAAAACCCAATTTGATCGAGATCTGTATAATACTTTGGATATTATGGCAATTTAAGTCGATCTCATGGGTGTCATTTGTATGGGGACTAGGTCCGAACATTAACCGATTTTCACCTTTTTTAGTACCGTTCATCCTATGGCCGGTAGAACTTATATACTAAATTTCATCAAAATATATTACAAGGTTGACATTGACACACAGATTGGCGGACAGAAGGGCAGATGGACGAACGGACATCGCTAAATTGACTCAGAAGGTGATTCTGAGTCGATCGGTATAATAAAAGATAGGTCTAGGTAATATATTTTTGGTAGTTACAAACATCAGCACAAAGTCATTATACCCTGACCACATATTGGTATGGGTTATAAAAAATCAATCCATTTTTATACCTTCCATACCACTGTGCAGAGGGTATATATCAGTTTGCCACTTCGTTTGTAACGCATCGAAAAATGTACTTGATCCTTATAACAACTCGATGTCCGTCCGTCCCTCCGTCTGTACGTCGATCCGTCGGTCGGTCTGTCCTTTGAAACCACAATCATTTGAAAAAAAGCCATTTACCTGGGTAAATTTTGGATTATATTGTTTGTCATTATTTCGAGCAAATTGGTGTTTAATATTGGTTAAATCGGCCATCATTGTGCCAGATACTAATGTAAATGTAAATTCCAGGTGGAGAGTATTAATGATTCGCCATACCCGAATTTAACGCTCTTAATTGTTCATATTAAGGGTTATTCTAATGCCTTCCAAACGTTACCTGAGCTGAACTTGTAGGTCAACTTCTTTTAATTAAAACCGTTATTATGTTGACCCACCTAAGTGAATTTTTAATGATTGTTTAACTTGTCGCGCCGCTTTATTTCGAGATCAATAAAAAAATAGAGACTCCAGTTTTTCATAATTTCTATTTTATGTAATGTGCAACATTTGTACCAAATTTTAATTGATTTTTTTTTTGGGAATTATTTTATTTTATTTTTTCAAAATCATACTTTATAAAAAACAATAAAATTTCTTAGAGAGAGTTGGTTAAAGCTACCTTACATCTTTAACAGCCATTTGAATTTTTAATACGCATATAATTAATAATGAATTAGATCGGGAAGGAAAATTTTTATGATCAAAAAGTTTTAATTGATTCTGAGGGGGTAGGGAAACCCGTTCGAAGAAGTCCGCATTCCTTTTTTTTTTGTCTGAGAGTAAGTACTAAATATATCCCAAAAACTTCTACTTCGATTGTTTATATATCCGGTAAATCGTTATAAATTTCAGATTAACATTCATATACGTATAATCGTAGAATTCGGCAACGACTAAGTCAATAAGTTCCATTACCATTCTGTTTAGTACTTAATATTAATGGCGTTTTCGATTCTAACAAAAAATGTCGCACTTTATTTGCACTTTTTTCGAAAAGTGTATTTTTTTATATATTCTAAATTAAGTATAACCTAATTTTATACATCAATCGAAAGGTCTCAAAGTGCTGTATTCATAAAATGCAAAAAAAATTTATTAATTTCCTCTTTGAAGTCATGGGGTGAAAATATTCAAAAAAGGGGAACAATGTGGAAATATTCTCACACTATGACCTGAAAGAAGTCAATGGCTATAATTTTTTGTGATATACGAACGCCCGATTTTGAGACCTTTCGATTGATGTATAAAATAAGATTGCTCTTAATTTAGAATATATAAAAAAATACACTTTTCGAAAAAAGTGCAAATAAAGTGCGACATTTTTTGTTAGAATCGAAAACGGCATAAGTTTGTTTTCAACTTACCAAAAAATATTTTACAATTTAAAGAAATTTTAACAAAATGGCTTTTTGATTTTTAATTTTTTATACATATATATGTACCTCATAAATCAATCTACCATATTTTTTCTGTTCAGTTTCAAGTTCATTACCTTAACTATAAAAACGCCCCCTTAAATTTTTGGAAAGTTTTTTTTTGTGTTCTAGACAATTTGTTATTTTTATTTTATTTTATTTATTTTTAGACACAAAAAATTTGAAAAAGTGTTATAAAACACGCGTGCGCCATACTTTTTCAGATTTTTGAAGATGGAGTTGTCATGTTCACACTTTTGAAAAATATTTTAAAATTACAAACACTTAAGAAACCAATTAAGAATTAATATACAATAAATAATAAAATGCTATCGATATGTGTGTGTGTGTGTCTATATGGAAATTTGTTATGTTCTAACTCATGTATTGAAGGACTACACTCAGTCATAAAAGTTGAACTACTGTTTAAATTAGAGGCTAATTTTGAAAATTTGAAAGGTAGACGATAGTGAAATGGTAGCAAAATGAATGTCTCATCGAAGATGTATGATAGTTCGTATGTAGAAGTTATAATTGCAAAAATAAAATTTTTTTTAGGATAAAATCCGTAGGAGTAATACTGTATATTCGAAAAAAATTTAGTAAAGATATTTTCAGTTTAACTTCGAATTTTCAAATGGCTTTATATTTTATTTTTAACTGAGCTTTCGAACATTATTGAAGAGATAGTTGATTTGATGTTGTGGACAAGATAAACCTTTGACCCTGTGACCCTTCCAAATCCAAAGAAAACTCCTTTGGTATGGTAAAAGAGCCATATGGCCCATTGGCTTATTTTTTGGTACCTTACACCACTCTTTTATGGGGGTATAATGAGTTTGTCGTGAGGTAACTACAAAATATTGGACCTTGACCTACTGTAGCCATTGACTCATAATCATTTTCTGAGTCTATTTAGCAATATCCATCCATCTGCAAACCAAATTTGAGAAAAATTTGTGCAATATTTTTGCTTTTTGATAGATTTAAGTGAAGATCGGGAAGCAGCTTTATATGGGGCCTATGACTAAGAATTGTCCTATAGGGATTATTTTTGGACTACTGATTAATGGATATAATAAACAAATACATACCCAATTTGACTGAGATCTATATGATAATTTGGGTCTTATGGTAATTTAGGTCGATTTCATAGGGGTCATTTGTATGGGGACTAGGTCTGAACATGGACCGAATTTCACCAAATTGAAAACCGTTCATCCTACAGCCGGTAGAAGCTTATATACCAAATTTCATCAAAATATATTCATATTTTCGACCTGTAGTTTGATTAAAAGGTTTACATGGACACACAGACAGACGGACATCGCTAAATCGACTCAGAAAGTGATTCTGAGTAGATCGGTATAATAAAAGATGGGTCTAGGTCATATATTTTTGGTAGTTACAAACAGCAACACAAAGTCATTATACCCAAACCACATGGTGGTATAGTTTTCTTTTTAAACTCTTTCTTTTAACTCAATCTCTCTGTCTGTCTGTCGTGGGGCAACCTCATTCCCCTTTATCCAATTGATCTGAAACTTAGCCCATTGTCTGGATGTGACTAAAGATTAATTTAGGGGTAGTCACGCACAGTGACGGAGTGATCTAATTGTCATTTCCCCTCAACCGATCGATCCGAAACATGGTCCATACCACTTGCTGTGAAAAAAGATTAACTTTGACTTAGTCACGCACAGTCACGCATTTTCACGTACAGTCACGGAGAGATTTAAAACGGATTTCTCCTCATCCAATCAATCTGAAACTTGGTCGATAGACTTGCTGTACAAAAAAGATAAACTTGGAATTAGTCACGCTCGGTCATGCATGGTCACTCACAGTCACGGAGAGATTTAAAACGGTTTCTCCTCATCCAATCAATCTGAAACTTGGTCGATATAGTTGCTGTAAAGAAAGATTAACATTGACAAAGTCACGCACAGTCACGGAGTGATTTAAAACCCATTTCCCCTTATCCGATCGTTCTGAAACTTGGTCGATAGACTTGCTGTACAAAAAAGATAAACTTTGAATTAGTCACGCACAGTCATGCATGGTCACTCACAGTCACGGAGAGATTTAAAACGGTTTCTCCTCATCCACTCAATCTGAAACTTAGTCGATATACTTGCTGTAAAGAAAGATTAACATCGACATAGTCACGCACAGTCACGCATAGTCACGCACAGTCACTAGTGCTTAAAACCGCACTTCCCTCATCCGATCGATCTGAAACTTTGTCCATAGACTTGTTGTGGCCAAAGATTAATTTTGAGATAGTCACCACAGTCACGCCTAGTCACGAACAGTCACGGAGTGATTTAAACCCCATTCCCCCTTATCCAATTGATCTGAAACTTGGCCCATAGTCTTGTTGTGACTACCAGATTAATTTTGGGGTAGTTACGCACGGTCACGCATAGTCACGGAGAGATTTAAAACGGATTTCCCCTCATCCAATCAATTTGAAACTTGGTCGATATACTTGCTGTAAAGAAAGATTAACTTCGAGTGATTTAAAACCCATTTCCCCTTATCCGATCGATCTGAAACTTGGTCGATAAACTTGCTGTGAAAAAAGATTAACTTTGACATAGTCACGGAAGGCACGCATAGTCACGCACAGTGATTTATACCCATTTATACCCATTTCCCCCATCCAATCAATCTGAAACTTTGTCCATAGACTTGTTGTGACCAAAGATTAATTTTAAAATAGTCACACAAAGTCACGCACAGTCACGGAGAGATTTAAAACTCATATGCATAAGGAAAGAAAGAGTTTTAATAAAAACTTTGTATTTATGGGTTAGATTATTTAAATTTGAGAACAACTTTTTTAAAATTTTACAAGCTAACAAATCATCACGATTGAGTTCGATGGCTTCTATCTTTTGAAATTTCTTCTGAATTTTTAGCATGTTGTTTTTGTTACCGATTTGTTAAAAAGTCTAAACCGGATCCTCCTTAATAATATATGTCTAAATTTCCGTTTTGTATTTTGTGATATTTTCATCTTTTGGGTGTTGCTTTTTAATTTTCATAGCAAATTCTAATAATAAGAAAAATTTGTACTTTAGGCACAAGGTAAAACAAAATAGGAACATTAATATACTACTGCATATTATATAATTGCTAAAAACAACAACAATAGGGCTACGAAAGTGCTGCTTAGTCGAACCTGTGTCATAGAATGATGTACGGTATGCAAACCTAAAAAAAGGATTATATTCTTAATATTCCAAGAGAATCTACAACGCATGTTTATAGTTAAATGGAGTGTGTGGTACCACAAGATTTTCTTCTTAATTGTTTAAAAATAAGAAAAATCCCCATTAATTGTATATGTATAATTGTATATGTGTACATCTATGAAAAACGACACTGAACTTGAAAAATAAAGAATAGACAACATTATGTTTTCCATTTTTCTTTTAAATGAAAATAGTGTTAAAAAAGGGGTTGATTGTTGCTGAGCCAGAGCACACTATTTGAAATCTTTTAATAATGATCTTTAAAACATGTAAAAATACAAACAGCTACTTAACAAAAAAAAAAAAAAAGAAGAAAAAAAAACTATCATTAGATAATATTACCCCTTTTTTGGAGAAAAGGTACAAACATATCAACAAATGTGTTGATAGATTTAAAATAAACAAAAAAAATATATTTGATAAATATTCTTTTAAAACCCTTTTTGTAATAACAAAACACATGTAATCCATTGTTTTCCCTCGAATTGACTAATGAAAAACCATAAAAAAAGAATCCCTTTAGTTTTGCCAGGGGATTAGACAAAACATTTATATTGAACAGCCCTAACTTGTTGCATATGATTGTTGTTGTTGTTTTATAATATTATCTAATAAGGAGTATCAATCTAAACAATGAAAACAATAAACAAGAAACTACTTCATTAAAAAAATGATTTTTTTTTATTTAGTTTTTTTTCCATTTTATAGAAATATTACCCTCATCCCAATTTGGGATACTTATCACTTATTATTATTATGTGCTCAAATTAACCACCAATAAAAAAAAGGTTGTTGGTTGTTCATTTGATATTAAAAATGATACGAGAGTACGTAATGTGAATGTTAACAACTTCCGTTTTTTAAACACACCGCCGTTTTTTCTTACCGATCTCTATTGTTTGTAGAATTTTTTAGGGCACTTTTTTTCAATTTCAATTTTTTTTTTACATTAATGTTCATGAGGGTAAACACCCTTAATTTGTTTGGTTGTTTGTATTTTTTTGGTTTAAGCGCCACTTAAACAAATTTATTAACTACACTTTTATTAAGTAATTTTTAAGCGAGGGTCTTGTAATGAACAAAAAAAAAAAAATTGAGATCCGTGTTCATGGGGTGCTTTTTTATGCCCTTATTATATAAAAAAAGGCGATTATGTAAAAAATTGAGTGGCGTTAAAGATCAAGTGACTTGTAATGTTAACCTTTGATTGTTTAATTAACTTTTGTTTTTTTGTAACTATAAGGGGAATGTTTCTGTTTCGATTTGTTGGCATTTTAAGCAGTACTTGTTGTTTTTTTTTTTAAATTGGAGAGGACTTTCAAGTAAATTTTTGTATTTTCGTTTCTTATGGACATAGTTAAAAAAAAAAAAATAAATTCTGGGAATAAACTAGGAAATGCGGTAAAGGGGAATTTCTGAAAATAACGTTCGGTATATGAAAAGATCGGCAAATCGTTGACAAAACATGTCAGTTCTGACCAGGAGTATAAGTGCTAGAAAAGCTTAAGCTGGGGCCTCATAATGATAAGTTTTACGAATTTGCAACATTAGTGCCCAAAGTCTAAGTAAAAATCTAAACGATTTTCGTTTATAATTGAGATTGCTGGTATAAATACAATATGTGTTTCGGCAACGTGGTTTCACCACAGTGGTTTAGGCCACAGTCTCCTTGATAGCAGTTCAAACCATTTAATATAGAGAAACATATTTTTTAAATAAAAAACACGTTACAAAATTTTGGTCAACATTTAAGATCAAATACTCCTCTTTACGCCGTACGATCTTACGCCGTTCGATCGAATTGTGTTCTTAGGCTTAGGTGGAGAATTTTTGTGGAGAAAAAAATTTTGATTAAAAATAATATTTAAAGTTGAAAAAATTGTAAAAGGTTAAATAATATTTGGGTTCCGAACACTTATGAATAAAATGACTAAAAGTTTCAATTCACACGTTTTTACTTAGAGCAATAAATTTGTTTTTACAATAAAATCGAATTAACTACTCATAACTGTGCAAGACCTTATGCACAACCAACCACCGAACCGTCATAATTTTATGAATTCATTATTATGATTCATTTCTATGATTTCAAAATCTCTGTTAAATAGTGGGCTATGAAATGTGATTGATTATTATGCTTTCAAAATCTTAGTGACAAATGTATTAATTAAGATATCGCAAGAAATAAGTTACTTTGCAACTATAACGGCATGAAAAGGGATTTCTTTTAATTAAACTTATTAAATGTTGCATTTTGTTTGTGTATTTTTTTAATTATAAATTTTTTACTTAAACATAACTAATTTTTTGATCAACAACAATTCCCTTTTCACCCATGTGGTCTAACTTGGGTTTTCTAGTAGATCTCAGAGGCTTTGGGTATACCCTCCGCAACTTACAATGCCGACAAAATTGTGTTTCTGTTAAAAAAGTTTTAAAAGGAAATATTCAAATTAATTTTATATTTTTGATTTCATCTCATATTTGTGGTGAGCGGTATTTTCTATAGATTTTTAAACCCTGTACTACTATATGGGTATAACGCGTTTTATATTTGACCTAGACATACCTTTTATTATACTGATAGATTCAGAATCATATCTGCACGACACAAAATAATAAGAATAATAGCACTAAAATTTATTTGTGCTTATTTTCTATATCCAGTTATTGAGTCAGCAAAGTTTGATCCAAGACCCTCTCACGTAACGCATGGTATAGGGTGTTGTATAATTGGTCTAGACCGACTATAATTTCCTTAGTTGTTTCTTGTTTGGTTATTTTTTACGTTTACAAATATATAAATAAAAAACATTTTTATCGAACTTTTTTCGCTAAACATATTAGTCTAGGAATATTAAATCCGATTTGAAGATTCGACCAAGAAACAACATCAGCCAATAGGCAATTTTTAAGAAATTCGAACCATAAGGGAGTTAAACCTGCCAAAACATAGAAAGTAGTGCCACTACCACCAGAGACTTAAACAGTCTCTTTTCTTAAAAAATACATTTTCTTAAAAAAGTATCTTTTCTAAAAAAAAAAAAAATTAAGAAAATAAATTTTCTTAAAAAACCACATTTTATTAATAAATCCATAATATTAATAGGCTAGGCGATTTCTTGTAACCAATGTTTTGGTCTACCGTTTTATCCCGATTTTGACCAAACATATATTATTTGAAAGGTATTTCTTTTTAGCCGTTTTGCAGATTTACAGATTTTTAAATTTTTTCCTTCATTTTGAGTAAATTGCATTTAAAGTTGTTACTAACACGTACATAAAATTATACATATGCTATGTGTGTTTTATTAAATTTGTTAATGTGTTTGTTAATGAGTTTGATATTTTCATTCACAATAATAATAAACCAAAAAAGTGTTGTTTTTTGGTTTTGGTGAATTTTTTTCCCCAAAGAACATCGGCTAATGTTAGTTAGTCGTAATTTAAATGCAAACAAATTTTTTGCAATTTTTTCCCAACGTTTCTAAGCTTGTGTGGCTTCTTCATCAGGAGATGCCTTTATTTGATTTTGTTCTGTTTTTTTTCTAGTCCTGTTTTTTATCATGTGTAATTTTTGCATTTACATTTATATGTAAAAATTAAGATATGTTTGTCTACTTATTTCAAATGTTAGTTGGTAATGGTTTGTGAATTGGCTAAGTTGAAAAATAAAGCTGCCTAGAAATTGCACTCGAATTTAGAAAGCTGGAATCTGCTAGTAATAATAAATTTTCTTAAAAAACTAAATTTTCGTAATAAATTACCTTTTCTTAAATAGTACATACTATATTATTAAAAAAAGTACCCTTTATTAAAATACTACATTTTTTAAAAAAGTACCTCTTATTAAGAAAATACCGTTTCTTAAAGAAGTGCATTTTCTTAATAAGGAATCTTTCTATAAAAAAGTACATTTTCTTACAAAAGTACCTTCAAAAAGCACAATTTCTTAAAAAAGCACCTATTCTTTTTTCAACAAAAAAACCTTTTTTCTTAAAAAAGAATATTTCCTTCAAAAAGTACCTTTTCTTAAAAAATTATATTATATTTTATATTATATTTAATATTATATTATATTTTATATTATATTATATTTTCTTAAAAAGTACATTTTCCTAAATAAATATCTTTTCTCGAAAAAAAATAAATAAAAAAAAAACATAAAAAATTTCCTTGTTAAAAAAGCATATTTTTCAAAAAAAAAAAAAAAATACCCTTCCTTCAATAAGCACATTTTCTTAAAAGGGTATATTTTCTTAAAACAGTACATTAAAAAAAAGTATATTTTCTTAAAAAAGTATCTTTTCTTCAAAGGGTACATTTTCTTAAAAACGTACCTTTTCCTAAAAAAGTAAATTTTCTTCAGAAGTACCCATTCTTAAAAAAAATAAAATAGCCTCTCTTTAAGAAATAAGTTTTATTAGAAAAGTTCATTGTCTTAAAAAAAATACCTTTTCATATAAAAGTACCTTTTCTTATAAAAGCATCTCTTATTAAAAAAGTACCTTTGTTAAAAAATAACCTTCTTCTTAAGAAAATACCTTTTCATAAGAGAGTACATTTTCATAATATGTAGATTTTTTTAAAAAGAACATATTCTTAAAACTTTCTTAAAAAAGTACAAAAAGTACATTTTCTTAAATACGTAGCTTTTCTTAAAACACTACATTTTCTTCAAAATGTACTTTAAAAAAAAAAAAAAAATAACCTGTTTAAAAAAGTACCCAATCTTTAAAAAAAACAACTTTTCTTAAAAAGTAAATTTCTTAAAAAAAGTACCTTTTCTTATGAAAGCACCTTTTTGTTAGGAAAACACTTCTTATTAATAAAGTACATTTTCTTAAAAAAAAATACTTTTTTACTAACTTAAAAAGTATATTTAAATGGTGCGTGGTAAAGAAGAAGAAAGCATATATTTCAAAAATTCATAACTGCACTGTATTCTTAATCGGACCAGTTTCTGGCATTTCAGCCTTCATCAGCGATTTATTGAACATTGTGATAATTGTTATGTTTTAATTGAATATATTGTTTCTATATGAAAAATTTTTTCTACTTAGGGCGGCCGTGAGGTTTTGAACCGTGAACCTTCACATACACTCGTACTTGCACTTTCTTTAACACACTCACCTAAAGTTAGGCCTACGAGCAGTGTGGTTAGATTCACTTTTCGTACCATACAGCTTTTAGTTCGTATTAATTTCAGAAGATACAACTCTGTCCAAACAAACAATCGTTATTTTATGAATTTTGAATATTTTTTGCATTTATACTTCTAACTTCCACTATTCTCAGTTTTCGTAAGAGTTGTCATATGTGATGTACGGTTTTGTATATACCTACATATGCACTTTACATATAAAGGGTCCGCCAAATAACTTTTTTTTTTTTTTTTTTTGAAAATGCTATAAAAAAAAAAAAAACTACTTAATATTATCTCAAATTTCTTTTTTTATTTGAAAGTACAATCCTTCCGGTTAATAATGGAAAATAATTTCATTCAAATGGCTGCCTCGGCTGGCCTTGCAGTAGCCTACACGATCGGTCCAATTTTTAAGCACATTATCGATTGTGTGCAGCTGTTTTTCACCAATGGCTTCACGAATATTGTCCTTTAAAGCGTCAATTGTCTCTGGCTTGTTGGCGTAACACTTATTTTTGAGGGCACCCCATAAATAATAGTCCAACGGTGTCAAATCGCAGCTCCGAAGTGGCCAAACGACATCAGCTCTGCGGCTGATAATGCGATCTTCAAAAACAGGGCGCAAAACATCGAGTGTAGCTTTGGCTGTGTGGTACGTAGCGCCGTCCTGTTGAAACCAATTGTTGCCAATATCCTCCTCTTCAATTTTTGTGAACAAAAATTCGTTCAGCATGGCCCGATAACGATCGCCATTGACTGTAACGGCCACTCCTTGCTCACTTTCGAAGAAAAATGGCCCAATTATGCCTCTGGACCAAAATCCGCACCAAACAGTGACTCGTTTTGGGTGTATCGGCTTTTCAATGTATGCGTGCGGGTTTTCTGTGCCCCAAATGCGACAATTTTGTTTGTTTACATACCCGCCAAGATCAAAATGAGCTTCATCTGAAAAGATAATTTTTTTTGGCAAAATCGGCATCTTCTGTAAGTCGATCGCAGGACCACTTAGCGAAGCGAAAACTCTTTGGATGGTCAGTTGGCTTCAACTCCTGAACCAATTGGACTTTGTATGGCGTCATACCAAGGTCTTTATGCAAAATTCGTCTCAATGATGCCTCCGAAATGCTCAATTCTTGAGAACGACGGTGAATTGATGTTGATGGCGCTTCACGCACACTTTCTGCCACAGCAGCAATATTCTCGGTTTGGTTTATCGATGAGGATGCCAGTTTCTTTAAATTTTTTCACAAGATAACGAACGGTGACGGTGCTTCTCTTCTTCCAAAATCCGTACGCAATTTTCGCACACATTCTGCAACATTACCATGATTTTCAAAGTAATGTCGCAATATTTCCCAGCGTTGTTCAAGAGTATACACAACCATATTCGTTCAGCGGAAGGATAAAACTAATTATCTGTCAAATCAGACATGAGCTAAGTGTTACCATTCACGAAATAAGCACTAATTGAAAAAAAAAACGTTAGATGGTGGACCCTTTATTTGAGATGACGCTTTGAAGCGAAGAAATTTTTTGTTTGTTAGATTTATAGTCATTTTTCAGACATATTGCAATTACTACTGTAATTAATATGCAAATTTTAATTTTGTTTAAATGGTGCGTGGTAAAGAAGAAGAAAGTATATTTATAAAAGTATATTTTCTTATAAAAGTAGCTTTTTATATAAAAGAACCTTTTCTTTTAAAAATGCTTTTTCTTAAAATTTTAACTTTTCTTGAAAACTCTCTTTTTATTCAAAAAGTCCTCTTTCTTAAAAAAGTAAGGTACTTGCGTTGCCTATAAATAGATTTATGTGGTAATATAAAATCACCTTTTGTATTTAAAATATTAATTATTAATGTTCTGATGAACTATTTATTAAAAAATAAATATAGACACATTAATTAAAAATATATGTATAGAGACAGCTGACGTTTGTCTACATAACAAAAATATGAAATTCACATTTAGCGGAAATGAAAGAGTATAATTTGGACTCAATCAAAAATCCTCAAGAATTCCATACATTTTCTTTGCAAAAATCAACAAATGAAAAACAAAAAAACACCGACCACAAATCAAACGTATTGACAAAGAAGTGACTTGACAAAATAAGCAACAGCTGGTGTCAAAAAAAAGGAAAACTAATAAAGGAGTAAAAAGGATAAAAAGAAACACTTCACAGAAAACAAACATAATTTCAACAAAAAGTAAATAGAAATTTAAAGGAAAAAAAAAATCATATGGAACAAAAGAAATCCGTTTTTCGCATTAGAATTTTTGGTTGAAATATTTGAATGATAGATGAGCTAAAATTAAAGGGGTGTCTTTGTATGGTTACAGAAATTAAACATTATGTGACAAGAAAAAAGTCACCTGCATTTTAGTTGTAATAAATATAAATGCAAAACATTTTGAGAAAATTCTCTATATAATGTTATTAATGATTAAATGGCCAAAAACCAGCTGAAAATTTTTGAAATTGTATTCTTAACAATTGTATGAAAAATAAAGGATTGATTGTTGAAAACTTATTAAAAAAAAAAATATGCAATACTTGATATAATTGTATGTAATTGACAATTTCATTTCATATACTATAGACATGGGCAATAACATACATATGCGATGGTTTTTATAAAACCAGCTGTTGGTTTTGAGAATGTTTTTTTTTTTTAAAACACGTGAAACCAACACGAGATATTTTGTTATAAAATATAATCAGGATTAAATCTAAATAACGCCCTACTTTTTTAGTTATGGTTTTTGTAAGTTATTAAGATATATTTTTGAATTTTAATTTAGGAAAAAAATTGGGCGTTAAACAGAGGTTGCCTTTTGGGGGTTGCACCCCATATAAAATTTATATCAATTTCTTTTCGAAGGTCCTTAAGAAATTAAATACCCATTTCCGTTGGTTAGTTGTTTTCAAAATTGATATTTTTCCAATCATCAAAAAAATATTTATGTATATGTATATATATGTCATGAAATTGACATTTAGTATCAAAAATCAAAAATCTTAAATGATCTCTAAAAACATCACCTGTTTTTAAAATTTCCCAAAAGAAAAAAAAAAACACTCAAATTACCAAACAAACAAAAAACTTTTTGCAATCTTTAAATCCTTTAAAAAATAAACAATAGTTTCAAAATTCAATACTCAAACTCATGTCCTTTACAAAATTCCAATAAGTTGTTACTATTCGAAAACACAGAACCCAAAAGAATTTCTATTCATTTTTCTCACACTCTTTGATACTCGTCTTAAGCATTATTTTTTTACGGTAATGATGAGAATACAACACACATGTTATTGTTTTGTTAACATCCAAAAAAAAGTATCTGTTTCAGTTAAAAAAAAGGTAAAATCCACCATACTCATACCTGTTTTTTTTAGCAAAAATTTTTTTTGTATTATTTTCATTAAAATATTTGTTTTTTTATTACAATATTTTTATCTGTCCCTCGGGATTTTGTTAAACAACCCCTAAAGTTTTGCAATTTGTTCTGTTTTTTATTTTAACTCTGCAATTGTATTTGTTCCATCCCTCCTCAAACCACCCCAAATTTGTTTTTTTCTTTTACATAAAGAGTTTTTATTCAAAAAACATTTTTTATTAGCATTTTTATATGCCAACATAAATACATACATACTCATACATATACACGTATTATATTTTTATATATTCTTTTGTAAATGTCATATGGCTGTTTTTCCATAAGGGTTGCTATTTACTGTTGCTTTAAACATATTTTTTATGTATTTTATTTTTATTGGTAAATATTAGTTTGGCCTTAAAAAATAAAAAGTATTTTTTATATTCATATAAAAAAAATGTTTATTTGTGTATATTATGTAATTGCTTTTGATTGGTTGTTTTGTAGTTTTTTTTTATGAGATAAATTGAACCCTTATTTAATTTGTTTAAAGAATTATATTTAGTAAATAAATATTTTAAAATGGTGTGAAGGTAGTAGTTTTACTAGAGCAAGTTTGAGTATTCAGTAATATTACATCAAACTTGAAATAAGAGAAAAGTTTCACACATTTGTAGGAATTCTTTAAAATTTTAAGGACGTAATAACCCCATATTTTCAATGTATAAATTTGTACCTTAAATATTTTTTGTAAATCCGTGTCAAACTTGCATAGAGTGCATTTTTCATATACATATATATTTCATAATCAGATTGACATTTTTTAAATTTTAGTTCGCCAACAACAGAATTTTGGTCGGAATGGCTTAAAATTTTAAATGAGTCATCTATGAATATAGTCAGTTGCAGTAGTCTAAAAAACAGTATAATTTTTTTTACGTCAGAATCACTTTCTGAGTCGATTTAGCAATGTCCGTCCGCCCGTCTGTCCGTCCGCCTGTGTATCCACGTAATCAAACTACATGTCGCAAATATGAATATATTTTGATCAAGTTTACTATATAAGCTTTTATCAGCCATAGGACGAACGTTATTGTATTTGGTGAAAATGGGTGCATGTTGAGACCTAGTCCCCTATTAGATCGACTTAAATTGTCATAATATCCAAATTATCATTTAGGTCTATTGGGCAATTCTTAGTCATAGCTCCCATATGAAGCTGAATCCCGATCATCACTTAAATTTATCAAAAAAAAAAAATATTGCACAGATTTTTCTCAGATTTGATTTAAAAAAAATAAGTAACCTTGCCAAATATGGTGAGGATCGGTCCATTTTTCGACCTAGTGTTCATATAAATATAGCATCCGATATGAACTTTTTCATATCCGAAGGCAAACAAATTTATAATTAGTTGGACCTAAGAGATAGGGTCTATAAATGCATGGTATAGGTTATCGTATAGGCGGTCTAGACCGGCTATAATTTTCTTACTTATTTTTACCTTGTATTTTTGGAAAAATTGTTGTACAATAGTGACTAACTTCCACTGATTGAATGTTTGCATACATCTATATAAAAAGTGTTGGAGTTTTTCGAGTAGTAGTTCGCCAAAATCACAGTTGTTGGAATACTTTGTAATTTTTAGAAGATTATTACGAGCCTGGCTTAATTTCTAACTTAATCATCAGAATAGCTTAATTATACCCTCCACTCCAGTGTGCAGAGGGTATATATAAGTTTGTCATTCCGTTTGTAATAATTAGAAAAAAAATTTTGGACCCCATAAAATATATATATTTGTGATCCTTATAACAACCGGAGTTGATATAGCGATGTCCGTCTGTCCGTCTGTGGAAATCACGATGGCGGCATCAATCGGTCAGCTAGGGTGCTCGCTGACATAAAAAATTATTCACTAACATCCTGAAAAGTTTGTAATTTAAAATCGTCCAAATCGTTCGATTAGGGCCGAAGATTTGAATGAAGAACTAAAAAAAGTCTTGAAAAAATATAATTTTCTATGTTGTTCTTGTCCCGATCACGCCCTCAATAGGATAGCTAAGGTGACCACTTTTAGTGAGGATGATTCTCCAAATTCGTGGGAAGATTTCTGTTTCAAAAATCATTAAAATCGGTGGAACAGGTCCAGGGAAATCTCTGAAAAATAAAAATAAATGAAAAATATGATGTTTCTATAGTGTTCTTGTTGTTATACTAAATGTTGTATTGTTGTCATAGCTGGACTTGTTGTTTTTGTGGTCGTTGTGGTAATAATATTAAAAACTAACCCTTTGTACATTTTTTTTATCAACTCTGGTAGAAAAATTTAAAAGTTCCCATTGTTTTGGCATCACTAAAACAATTTATTAGATCATTTCTGTCATTGCCACGAGCCTGCCTGCAAAGTTTCAGATCGATTGGGTCACGGGAAAGGGGTTCAAATCGATCCAAAATTTTTTCGACAAGCAGACACTACGAGTTAATATAAAGGGAGTAAAAATTCACCAGCATCTAAAGCAAATAATGCTAAAATACCTAGTTGTTAATAAAAAGAAAACAATATAAATTTAGCAAAAAAAATTTTTATGTATTAATTAATAAAATTTCATTGCAAAACTTGGAATATTGTGAACTTTGGGTGTTTTTCTTTATTAAAAAATATCGGGAAAATAGGTCCAAAATTGGTCCGATTTCATTAAAATTTTACAGTGTTTTTGCACTGTTTTTGTAAATTTTTTTAAATATAATACAGAAATTAACAAATTTGGCATCATTTGTGGCAAAAATTTTGAAGAAAATTTGTATGGGGTCTAGGTCCAAACGTGGACTAATTTCAAAGATTTTTCATGGATCTCGTCATTGGCCTAATAAACCCTTATAATTCAAATTTCATTGCAATAGAATAACATTTGCTACATTCAGTGGCACTAAAACCAATAAGGAAAATTTGTATGGGGACTAAGTCCAAACATGGGCCGATTCCAACAAATAGGGTTCGTCTTTGGGTTAAAAACACTTTAAGTTCCGAATTTCAGCACATTATCTTTATATTTGCAACGTGTAATATTAGCACCAAAATAATATTGAACTTTGATAGGATATATTGAAGCCCCCTGTATATCTAGCATCCTCCGCCAGCACTCATTTTAAAGGAAAAGAAGCCGTCTCATTTCTAATTTTTAAAATATCTTAATTAGTTTAAAAGTTATTTTTGCAACGAAAAAAGTCAAAAGGCCCCACTGTCGCTGTCCCGATATGTGTTTCCATCTTAATGCATATGTGCATTAAGTAGTTAATGATTTCCAAACACTGAAAAACACTCCATATAATCACAATGAAATAAATATAATATTTAAAATTTACCTGATATTGCAAATATTGAAAAAAGTTATCACTGTCTCTAATTTAGTGCACGATTAATTTATTTCACAAATTCTATAAAACACTACAAAAAATATATAACTAGAAAATAAGTGCTCGTACCATTGGTGAATTTAAGAGGAACAGAGTTGAAGTCAAGAGTGTCAATTTTTAGCATCTTATTTCATGAATATTAATAAGACGATTTAATTATTGGATATTTCTGTTCCTAATTATTTGCACGTACGAGTAGCTGTGTAGACTGTTAGAGCCAATGTTTGCGTGATATCGCTCACGAAGACAATTTTACAGCTTATATCAAACTTTTGAAAATTGGGAGGGTGAGCGGAGCAAATATTAAATATGTGCGCTATTTTTAGACACCTTAAACCCACAGATTTTCTTCTATATACCTAAGATATTAAGAGTCCTACCAGAGCAGCTATCCAATTGGACCTAGAACAATCTGCTTTGAATAAAATTTATCTAACTCTATGAACTACAAAGAAACTTTTCTCTTACACAAAGTTGAGTATTGAAATTTCCTGTATCGAAAATGGGTGCTATGTCCATTTTTGAAGCTACCACATTTATCTGTAGCCAAAAGTGCGATAAATTTTATAGTTGTTGCTTTTTAATGAACGGGCATTACTGCTCAATAGTGCCACATTTAAATGCATACTTTGATAAATGGCTGTTAATTTTTATACATATTCATATATGTACATAGGAAAAACACCACCACAACGTTATTTATTGTCGACTACATTAACGGATACTATAAAAAAAAATCATAGGATATTATCAAATATCAGCAGCAGTTTCAACAACCGAACGTGTGATCAGAAAAATATACAAAAAAAAAATGTGAAAATAACAAAAAAGGAATATTGGTTTGGTACATTAAACTATTGGTCGCGTGTGTATAGAGAAATTACAACAACACTAACGGCTCGTAAACAAAACAAAAAATCAAAAACAATACGAGTTGTTGTGTGTTACTTTGACCGAAACTAAAGTGCCATTGGGTGCAGATGTTTTTTGAAAATATTTTTCTGTGATTTTTAGTAGAATTTTTAAAGCATTTTTTTGTTTGTTTGTTTGTCTATTTTCATAAAAACGATGACACCGTATGGGACAGAAGTGACCGTTATGTATAAGAAAAGCAGAAGGCTTGGATCAGGGGATGTCCGTTAATGAATTTGAAATAGCTACATAAGACATTTACAAAAAAAAAATTGCTTGTAAATAGATTATGGGGTTTACGACAATTGGGTATACTTTTTAGTAATTTTATCATGTGGTCAACGAATCCAACCACTGATATTTCTAGTGTGCTTTAAAATTACACATTCAAAACAGTCACCGTTCATATTATCAGCTTCGCATATAGCAATATTCTTCTCTAATAATACTTAAAAAAATCATCATAAAAAATCAGTAAACTGAGCGCTCTGTTTTCTATCGAAACTTCGTTAAACTCTGGAACTCTTAGATATGTATACCTTTCAGATAAAATATTCTGAACTTATTTTCGATAATTCATTTCATAACGAGACTCTCAGAACTATTGAAGACAAATTGATCTCAATCGTTGGAAAATATTTAGACCAGTTTGGTATTCCAACACCACATTGACAGGAAAATCCATCTGACAAGTTGCTGACAGAAGTGAATTACGATCTCCTATAAGGTAAATGCTGCTTTCTGATGAAAAATATATGAAAATATCGCCGTAGCTTCCTCAACAATAACGGCTACTCTATTAGAAAGTGGTCGCACTGCCAACTCTGCTGTAGAATAGCCGCTTCATTTAGGACAAACGGAACCTCCTTTTTCATATGGGACATAATACAGAACTATACCACTTTGTGCTGATGTTTGTAAGTACCAAAAATATGTTCCCTAGACCCATCTTTTATTATACCTATCGACTCAGAATCACTTTCAAAATCACTTTCTGAGTCGATTTAGCGATGTCCGTTCGTCCGTCTGTCTGCGTGTCCATGTCAACCTTATAATTAAACAAGTAAGAGTGTTAAATTCGGCTGTGCCGAATCTTTGATACCCTCCACCTGGGTTTGAGTCTTGATAATAAATGTAAATGAAAAAGTAAACAATTTGTTAAACTTAATACCAAATTATTTCAGCAAATTCTTTGGGTTGGTTTTCGTCTTTTCATCGTAGTTGCTGATCGGCATGCATTTAGGTTATATACCTATATCCATGCGTTTCCGGTTATATGACATAACTTCTCGTTTAATTTAGTTTCTGCTAATTAAATAGCTCGCCCTAACCCCTATTGCAAAGGTAATGGTTGTGTATATGCATTAAATCGTGCTAATTGGAGATGGCTGTATAGTTTCTTTTAACTGGCCAAATATTTCTTCATTGCGGCCATATATATAGGTCGGATGGAATAACAAAATAATAACCAAAAAAAACTCTCTCAATTTTTTTATTAAAATATTGCCATATTTGGAAAACATAGAGAATAAATTTATAATAATAAATATTCAAATTAGGGATGCCAAACGCAAAAAACCAAATGTCCCAAACATTTTAAATAAAATAATTTGTTCTCTTTATTTTCTGAAAAACTTCAAATTTTCATCCAAAAAAATTGTGAAAATTTATATAAATATAAAAAATAACATTCTCATCAAATTGCGTTCATTTATGTAACAGTTTTTATGTTCGCAATTCTTAAATATCATTTGAGGTTTTCTAAAATTCATTGAATTTAAATTAATATTTTCTGTAGTCCGATTCTGTAAATTTCAACGATCCGACAATCGCAAAATATATCGACAGCTATTGTTGTTTGCACTAAGGATTAAGTGATTCACTAAGTACATACATCTTAACGACAGTCGACAACTCTATTTTTCTATTTATTTAAATTGTAAACGAGTGGCATCTCTGTTAAAATAAGCGAAAAACACAAAGAAGAATAGAAAAAAAACAAATTACTTCGTGTTTGACAGGATGTTTATGTTTAATATCATCATTTTTTTTACTAATATTTCTGTTTATTTATTTGAAAATGATATAATGAATTGAATATGCAATTTAATTTTTTTATTTATATAAAAAAGTTTTTTAATTAAAGCAAAATAACAACAACAGCTGACTTTAGATAACAACAACAGCTGACTTTAACAATAGCGAATATCGTTTAAAAATTTTACTGATAATTTTGCAATTTTCTTTTTTTAACGATTCGACTATCGTTAAAAGAAGTTACTAAACCGCGATACTGAAAAGCTATTAATTTCTCCTGAATGCCAATATTTTTTTTAAATGTAAAAATTTTTTAAATGTAAACATAGGTATTTGGTGTTTTTTTTTTTGGAATTTCAATTTGTGTTTAACGAATAAAATTTATATATTAAAGATGCAATTGATGTCTTCTAAATTTAAAATTATTATTTCCGACGTTTTGATATGATTTTCTGAAATTCAATTAATTGTAATTTATAATTGGAAATTTTTAATTCCAGCTTTTAGAATTCATATTTTCTTAAATTTGAATGGAAAATTTAAAATGTGCAATTTTGTATTTATGTTATTTATTTATAATAATGTTTTAGTAATTATAAACAATTTTTAAAAATTAGATGTAATCGCAAGCAGATATTTTGTAGGTAAAGCAGAAAAAAAATCATGTGAGTCCGATCACAAGGGAGATGTGTAAACATCTAATAATTAAAGAAAACATCAACATCATATTTTCCAGTGCATAAAAAATAAGTCGATTATGCTGTTTTCTCAAATTCAATTGATGTTTTCTGAAATGCAATCGATGTTTTCTGAAATTCAATTGATGTTTTCTGATACACAATTAATGTTCTCAGCAATTCAAATAATGCTTTTTGAAATTCAGTTGATGTTTTCTGAAATTCTATTTATGTTTTCTGAAATTCAAATGATGTTTTCTGAAATACAATTGCTGTTTTCTGAAATACAATTGATGTTTTCTGAAATTCTATTGAAGTTTTCTGAAATTAAATTGATGTTTTCTGAAACTCGAATGATGTTTTTTGAAATTATATTGATGTTTTCTGAAATTCTATTTATGTTTTCTGAAATTCAAATTATGTTTTCTGAAACTCGAATGATGTTTTCTGAAATTCTATTTATGTTTTCTGCAATTCAATTGATTTTTTCTGAACTTCTATTGATGTTTTCTGAAATTCTATTTATGTTTTCTGAAATTCAAATGATGTTTTCTGAAATACAATTGATGTTTTCTGAAATACAATCGATGTTTTCTGAAATTCTATTGATGTTTTCTGAAATTCAATTGACGTTTTCTGAAACTCGAATGATGTTTTCTGAAATTATATTGATGTTTTCTGAAATTCTATTTATGTTTTCTGAAATTCAAATGATGTTTTCTGAAACTCGAATGATGTTTTCTGAAATTATATTGATGTTTTCTGAAATTCTATTGATGTTTTCTGAAATTCAATTGATGTTTTCTGAAACTCGAATGATGTTTTCTGAAATTATATTGATGTTTTCTGAAATTCTATTTATGTTTTCTGAAATGATGTTTTCTGAAATTCTATTTATGTTTTCTGAAATTCAATTGATGTTTTCTGAAATTTTATAGATGTTTTCTGAAATTCTATTTATGTTTTCTGCATTCAAATGATGTTTTCTGAAATTATATTGATGGTTTCTGAAATACAATTGATCGAATGATGTTTTCTGAAATTATATTGATGTTTTCTGAAATTCAATTAATGTTTTCTGAAATTCAAATGATGTTTTCTGAAATTATATTGATGGTTTCTGAAATACAATTAATGTTTTCTGAAATTCTATTGATGCTTTCTGAAATTCAATTGATGTTTTCTGAAACTGAAATTATTTTTTTTTTAATTATATTGATGTTTTCTGAAATTCTATTGATATTTTCTGAAATTCAATTGATGTTTTCTGAAATTATATTGATGGTTTCTGAAATACAATCGATGTTTTCTGAAATACAATTGATGTTTTTTGAAAGACAATTGGAAAATGTTTAGAAAAGAACATATCATAATTTTTTCACAAATATAATCAGATAAAGTCACACCGATTTACACTTCAGCTCACACCGATGTGTTACGCTGTTTTTGCGATTGTATTGTGATATACAAATTTATCCCCCTGTGCGTATAGATGTTTACACATAAAAAATATTCAAAGGCTAGAATTCTTATTAAATGATGAACTCATCTATAATATTAATAGGCTAGGCGATCTCTTGTGACCGATGTTTTGTTCCACCGTTTTAGCCCGATTTTGATCAAACTATATTATTTGAAAGGTATTTCTTTTTAGCCGTTTTGCAGATTTACAGATTTTTAAATTTTTTCCTTTATTTTGAGTAAATTGCATTTATATTTGCTACTAACACATACATAAAATTATACAATGCTATGTGTGTGTTTATTAAATTTGTTAATGTGTTTGTAATAAAAATGAGTTTGTTTTTTTTTTGTGTTGATTTGTGAATTGGCTTTAATTGATTAGCATACCTTTAGGGTCTTCATTTAATGAAAAAATAAAATTTCCTAGAATTTGCATTCGAATTTCGAGGGCTGGAATCTGCTTGTTTAAATTATTAGAAGAAACCTAAACTATTCAATTTTCTATATGAAGAAAAAATAGTTTTTAAATAAAACACAATATAATCATATAGGCATAATTAATTTTTGCAAACATTAACCAGAATCTAAAATATTATAAAAAAAATTTAATTTAAATTTACGAATTGTTCTATACTATTTTCAGCAGTTCACTTCATTTGAAAGCTCTGGTATCCCTGGTTTAACAATCTGGCTACAAAGTTAACATCTGTTTTATTTTTTGAAGTTGGCAACTCGAAATCAGATGTTTGTATAAATTTGTATGATTTTGTGAGATTTGTGAGATTTTTTGAGTGGTAGCAAGCAATAGTTATTGTGTTTATTAATTAAATATAAAAATAATAAAAGTGAAATTTATTAAAATAGAATGTTACAAACAATAAAAAAAAGTGTTAAAAACACGAGTTACTTAGGTTTGTCTCTCCTACCACAATTCCAATTTCGAATGCATTGGGTAATTGCCCATGAACAGTTTCTCTTGAAAATATTTTTTCACCAATACAATCATAAGTCACACAGCGTTATCTCCTTCAGCTCACACCGATATAAGTTACGCTGTTTTTGTGATTGTATTGTGAAATAGAAATTTACCCCCCTGCGCGTATAGATGTTTACACATCAATAATAATTCTATATAACTATGTAGAACTGTTTTGAAAGCAAAAAACTCATTGATGAACTCGGTAACTCTATTTTGTAAAGACAACAAAAAGTTAATATTGCCAAACTTATGTTCATATTTGTAAAAGAATAATGAAAATACGTATGAAATAAAAGACCAGCCCGTGTATACTCTTAACATTGTTCTGTATGATTTCCAGTTGAAAATATTAACATTCATGTTAAAATAGAAATAACTATTGCAAAGCTAATTAGAACAAACAAAAATTTTGGCGCCATCTACTGTGGCATAGTCACGCTGAGCAACATGAAGTGACACTCTGTTAATACAAAAGAAATGTATTTTCCCCACAACAAAATATTGCAGAATTTTATGTAAATAAAATAATATACCGACTTATTCTAACATGCAGTTGTTATGGATATACATATATAATATATGAATATTATTTGTATTATTTAATATGTTTATATAAATTTATAAATAAATTTTAAAAAAATTTAAATTTTACATTGTTTTTTTTTTTATTAACAACGAGGTATTTTAGCATTATTTGCTTTAGATGTTGGTGAATTTTTACTCCCTTTATATTAACTCGTAGTGTCTGCTTGTCGAAAAAATTTTGGATCGATTTTAACCAATTTCCCGTGAGCCATTCGATCTGAAATTTTGCAGGCAGGCTCGTGGTAATAACAGAAATGATCTAAAAAATTTTTAGAGTGATGCCAAAACAATGGAAACTTTTAAATTTTTCTACCAGATTCAATAAAAAAATGTACAAAGGGTTAGTTTTTATTATATTATTACCACAACGACCACAAAAACAACAAGTCCAGCTATGACAACAACACAACATTTAGAATAACAACAACAAGAACAATATAGAATCATCATATTTTTAATTTTTTTTTAATTTTTCAGAGATTTCCCTGGACCTGTTCCACCGATTTTAATGATTTTTGAAATAGAAATCTTCCTATGAATTCGGAGAATCAGTCTCACTAAAAATGATCACTGAAGCTGCACTATTCAGGGCGTGATCGTGACAAGAACAACATAGAAAATTATATTTTTTCAAGACTTTTTTTAGTTCTTCATTCTAATCTCGGGCCCTAATCGACCGATTTGGACGATTTTAAATAGCAAACTTTTCAGGATGTTAGTGAAACATTTTTTATGTCAACGAGCACCCTCGCTGCCCGCTTGATGCCGTCATCGTGATTTCCACAGACGGACAGACGGACATCGCTATATCAACTCCGGTTGTTATAAGGATCACAAATATATATATTTTATGGGGGTCCAAAATTTTTTTTCTAATTATTACAAATGGAATGCCAAACTTATATATACCCTCTGCACACTGGAGTGGAGGGTATAACTACAGGACGCAAATATTAATATATTCCGATCAAATTTAGTATATAAGCTCTAGGGCGGGTCGATTTAAAAAGCGCCCGAGGAACCATACCGCTAAAACGAATTCTGATGTCCCGATTTTTGACGTGTCTGTCTGTCTGTCTGGCATGGGGCAATCCCATTCCCCTCATGCAATTGATCTGAGACTTGGCCCATAGTCTTGTTGTGACTACAGATTAATTTTGGGGTAGTCACGCAGAGGCAAAGTTTCTTATTTTGATCCCTAGAATATGATTTTCCTTGTCACTTGAGCGAATTTTTTGCCTTCCTACAAATCGACCCGCCCTAATAAGCACTCATCGGCCATAGGATGAATGCTAATGAAATTGGTGAAAATCGGTTCATGTTCAGACCGAGTCCCCATACAAATGACCCCTATGAGATCAACTTAAATTGCCATGATAGTAAAATTATCTTATAGATCTCGGTCAAATTGGGTTTACGAATGTTTATTACATCTAGGGCCTGCAATACCGGTATACCGAATACCGGTATACCGGAGCTATTTTTTAAAACCGAAATACCGGTATTATGACGTATAAATATCGGTATTTCGGTATTTAATTAAATGTCATATATTTGAACTTTTTTAAATCTTATAAAAATCAAGTCATCTTCAAAAATTCAAAAAAATTCTTAATTCCTGAAAAGTTAAATAAAAACAAAAAATTTTAAAATACAAATCGAAGTGTGCTGGTATTTTTTTATTTACTGCAAAGCTGAGTAAAAATATTGAGGAATCGTTGGAAAAAATTCTTAATTCATGAAAAGTTAAATAAAAACAAAAAATTTTAAAATACAAATCGAAGTGTGCTGGTATTTTTTTATTTTCTGCAAAGCTGAGTAAAAATATTGAGGAATCGTTGGAAAAAATTCTTAATTCCTGAAAAGTTAAATAAAAACAAAAACATTTTAAAATACAAATCGAAGTGTGCTGGTGTTTTGTGGCTAGTTAGTGTTCAGTTTAATTGTTCTGTTCCTGTATTAATAAAGTTTGCGTTTTAAAATAATATATATTGCCCAAAATATTATTTCATATTATTTATCGATATTGTTGAATGTAGGTAAATTATATTCTATATTTCAAATTTAATACAGAGGTACATTTTAATGTAAAAATTTGAGTTTTTTTAATTATTGGGATATATTTTTTATTTTAATAGCCTTAATATGGAATTTGAAGCAGTTAAAAAAGGCGTTACAGACAAATCTTCCGTTTGGCATCATTTTCTGAGAGATAGATCAGGAAATTTGGCAAAATCTACCAAATGCGACAATAAAATAAAAACATGCGGTGGATCAACTAGTGGGCTTCATACGCATCTACGAACTGCTCATGACATCAACTTGTTGAAAAAAAGAGGATTAGATGCTGAAAATCCCGAAACTTCAACGATCTCATCTAATATATCTACTAGTGCCGTACCGCCGAAATTAAAAAAAATATCGAGCTACTTTAAAAATGAAAACGATGATCTTCGTGTAGTATTATCAAAAATGACTGCGGTCGACGGTCTACCATTTAGTATTTTTACTACTTCTATTAAATTGAGAAAATCGTTGCTGGCTCGAAAACTTGACGTCCCAAAATCTGCGAATACAATTCGAAATATTGTTTTAAGGTATGGTGTAAATATTCGCAGAGAGTTGTGTTGAACTTATTACAAAAAAATTAGAAAAATATGAACTATCTTTTGATGAAGACTCATATGTATAACTACAGATGGCGCTTCTATGATGAAAAAAGTAGGACGGATAGTAAAATGCCATCAGCAGCTTTGTTATGCCCATGGTATTCAATTGGCGGTGCTAGACGTTTTGTACTGCAAGAATAATAAAAAAAAATGCAACAAATTTGGAATCTGAGGGAGAAAGAGAAATAAATAGCGAAAGTGATGCTGAATCAGATGTTGAGGAAAACGATGTAGATGGATTTAAAATTTCTGAAAATTATGATGATTCTATGGACTTGAAAGCAGAAATACGTCCACTTATAAAAAAGGTAAGAAAAGTTGTAAATATTTTTCGACGTTCCCCCACAAAAATTGACGATATACTTCAAAAATATGTCAAAGCTGAATTTAACAAAGAAATTTCGCTGATTCTGGATACAAAAACCAGATGGAATAGCTTATTTTTTATGCTACAGCGCTTTTGGGAACTAAGAAATTGCATTTTAAAATCTTTAATAGACTTATGTTCCACTATATCATTTGAAGAGGCAGAAATGGATATTATTTCTGGTATTATTTCAACATTGTTGCCAATAAAATTTGAAGTGGAATCATTGTGTCGTCGTGATGCGACTCTCTTATATGCAGATGCCACTATTGTATTTATGATTAATAATTTAGGAACTGGACAATTAAGCGGTGAATTTAAAATTTCTTTAGCACGTAGAATTAACGAAAGGCGAATCAAATTATCAAGTCTGCTTCAATATCTTCACTAAGTACAAATTAAATCAAAACATCAAGATAATGAATTGTCCTTCGAACAATTATCAAAAAAAGAGGTTGCTAATTTGATATCAACTATAGTTAAACGTTTTTCAAATTCAAATTTAAATACTTCACCGTCTCATAACATATCATCATCTTCTTCAGATTCCTCGGACTTAGAAATGTACTATTCAATGCAGGAAAGATTAAATTTTGCAATTAATAACGAAAATCAAATGGACCATAAAGTTATAACAAAAAAATCTGTAAATTTGGACAAAACTATTAATAAAGAAATGGCTATTTTCGAAGAAGGAGGATATCGCGGACTACATTTGCAAAAATCATGTGATTATTTAAATACTATTCCGCCAACCAGCGGCGAGGCTGAAAGAGTGTTTTCGTCATCTGGAAAAATTTGTTCCAAAATCAAGTCATCTCTAAGTGATGAATCCCTGGACACACTTTGCTATTTAAGAAGTTATTTACTATCAAAGCAAAATTGATTTTTTTTATTTTTATTTTTTCCCGAATGAATTACTGAGAGGAAAGAGAAATATATGTATTATAATTTAAAATGAATGTTAATTTAAAGTTTATTTTTGTATTAATTAAAAAAACTATCAATTTATACAATTTGTTTTTAATTTTTTAAATAATTCACCAATACCGGTATAATACCGGTATACCGGTATTTATTGAAATTCAATACCGAATACCGGTATTGATAATTATCTCCGGTATTGCAGGCCCTAATTACATCCATTTATCGGTAGTCCATATAAATATAGCATTAGCAAAAAATTAACAACAATGCCACTCAAATTTGGTTTATGCTTATTTTCTAATAACTGCTCGAAATAGTGACAGACAATATTCTCCTAATTTTATATAGGTAAGTTGTTTATTTTGTGAATGAGCGTGATTTCAATAGACAGACAGACGGACAGAAGGACATACAGACAGACGGACATCTCTATATCGACACGAGTTATTATAAGAATTAAGAATATATCTACTTTGTGGGGTCGCAAATTCGATGCATTACAAATGGAATTATAAACTGATATACGTACAGTAGTGCGCAATGTTTATAAACATCTGTTGTAGCATTTGCATTGGAAAAAATTGTATTTCAAAAAAACATTTTAAGAAAAAAGAATAAAAAATGAAGGTTCATGGTTCAAAAACCTCACGGCCGCCCTAAGTAGAAAAAAAAATTTTCATATAGAAACAATCTATTCAATTAAAACATAACAATTATCACAATGTTCAATAAATCGCTGATGAAGGCTGAAATGCCAGAAACCGGTCCGATTAAGAATACAGTGCAGTTATGAATTTTTGAAATATATGCTTTCTTCTTTACCACGCACCATTTAAACAAAATTAAAAAATTGCATATTAATTACAGTAGTAATTGCAATATGTCTGAAAAATGACGATAAATCTAACAAACAAATGAATGAGAATATTTTTTTAAAATGGGAAGATAAACACTACAAATCGGAGAAAAGGTTAAGTAGGGTAATTTGTTAGTTAAACTATTGAAAAAGTTAAAAGACATATTTCTTCGGAAATAGTTTTCATTTGTATAAAAATAATAAAGTTAGATCTACGACCTTTTCCCGAATCTCATGGTATACTATATGACACAGTCTGTCTAGACCAACTATAATTTTCATTCTTGTTAATTAAGTAGAAGTTTTACTTTGAAGCATTATAGCATTTGCTAGCTAAAACATTTTACATCTCAAAACCTGTCATATTAAATTTGAACATTTAAACAGTTTGTTAATTTATGGCGTCAACCACTTAACAATTTGTTTCGCCTTTTAGCAATTCACTAATCATCTGTTCAATTCACTTAAAAATATTTACAATAATAAATTAATATTATAACTATCAAATATAAAAAACTCTTCATAACAAACAATAAAAACCACCGAATAAGATTTCAAAGACTACTTTATACAGCACATGACGTTACGCTCGGCATTAACTAAATTTACCACAGAAACCTGGCTCACTTTAGCCACAAGTTAAGGTCAAGATGCAGGACTATTATGGGCACGTAATAAGCATTAAAAAGAAAAAAACACTGACCTGTATGCTAAGGCTACTTAAGCCATAAGAGCGATTAGCTACAAAAATATAAACTGACTGAAAATTGTACATATATAAAAAAGGATAATTGTTAATTGGCTAAAATGCGGGTTGGTTATTACAAAAAAGAAGCGGTAATATCAAATACTAAAATTACAGATGCTGGAGTTGTGCTGAAAGGTTAGAAAGAAAATTGAAAATTCAATTAAAATGCGTTAAAATAGAAAAACAGCATAGAAAGTTTTTTTTTCGAAAAATAGCATGTTTTCGATGGTCAATTTTGTGTGTTTTTTTTTTTTTTTTTTGTTGGAAGCGAAAATGTTTTAGAAATTCTTAATCGAGGCATAAAAATCTCACCCACATTTTTATAGTTTTCCAAATGCTTACTTTGGGATTAAAACCGTATGGTGGTAATTTACGAAAAAATAAATCATCCCTTTGTTTTTTGAAAAACTTCAATATTTTCTATAAATTTTCCCCCCGAAAAAATGGATAAAAATGTTCTTTACCCAATAAAGAGGAAAAAACTAACATCTATTTTTATATTCCTTCACCATTTCCATTATTGTAACCCATTGCGTTATTTACTTCACCCCAGTTCCATTTCAGTATTATTTCTATTTAATACTGATGATTTGATGGCTGCTGTTGTTGTGATGATTGCAAAGCCTTGTTCTGTTCAACCCACCCTCACTTTATATTTTCGTGTTTTATATATTGTATTTTATTTATTTTTTTTTCGTTTTTGTGGAAAAATACCTTAATTTTTTTGATTATATTTTTAGCTAAAAACTGTTTTCTATTTATATACTAGACCATGTTAACATACGAGGCACGTTTGAGAAATAATATATCAGAATCGAGCTTTTAGATATTTAGATATTGTGATATGCAGATACAATTAAAAACTTGCATCAAAAACGTGAATCAATTTTTCGATTTTGTTCACGTGGTCTGTTGGAATTTTATTATTATACTAGCTGTTTTTACCCGGTCTTGCCCGGGCACTAAAGGCCTTTGACTTGAAAATGGTTCACTATTCTTACCAGGCGCTAAGTACTTAGTACACAATGAACAAATTCCCCCCAAAAAAAAATAAAGTTTTTCCCCAAAAATTTATATGGGATTGGGGAATTTATTCATGATGAAAAAATACCCCAATGTTTACGTTTTTGGGGAGTAATTTAATTTTTTATTTCAATTTAAAATTTTTTGATTTTTAAATTTAGAAGTTTTTTTTATGAGACGCTACAGCAAAAATGCTTCAAAAATAAGCTGCGAAATCGCTATAAGTTTTTTTTGAATCGTTTGAAAATTTAAGGAAGAACTTTTAAAAATTTAATTACTTCATTCAACAAATGATCATCATTGAGCAGAGACGTCAAATTCATAGAAGTTTCAAAAACGGAAAATTGATGCGACGTTTAAAAAAGGTTGCTTTAGGCAACTGCTTATAGTATATGTGTGGCCTATTTGGATCAACAGATATTTATTGCACAAACGTAGATAAAATTTATCAAAAGACTTTTCACTGAGCTGTGTTCCGCGAGCGTATCGCGTTCGCGTCCGCACGTTTGGCAGCTGCACCCGTGCTGCTGCGCAGTTATCGTCAACTTATTTTAATCGCCAAAATATATTTTTCAGATCATACCGATATTTGAGCTGAGCTGTGTTCTGCGAGCGCGTCCCGTCCGCGTCCGTGTCCGCGCGCCGCTTCCACGCGGTTGTTGTCAACTTATTTTAATTGCCAAAATATATTTTTCAGATCATTCTAGCTAAGCTGTGTTCCGCGTGCGCATAGCGTCGCGTCAGCGCGCCGCTTCCGTGCACCGAAATGATGCTATTGAAAAGAATACAGATTTTAAATGCATTTATTATAGGACATATATTGAGAGCTGTATGCAAATTTTCACTCAAATAAATATTTAACAAAATTCATGAAATAAAAATATGTAAAAACTTAAAAATGAATTTGGGGAATAAGTTAATTTTTTTATTTCGTTTTTAAAAGAAATGGGGAATTTGTTCATTTCTTTTGAGGACGTTTTTTAAATTTGGGGAATTTGTTCATCGTGAAGTTATTCCCGTGTGTACCAATTTCAAAGAAATTCGCTGTAAAATACAAATACATATGTATAACGAACAAATATACCAAACAATAGAAAATTAATTTTATATAAAAAGTGGGTGTAAAAGTAGGCGTGGTCGATAAAAATCATGGCGACCTTCCCTGGAGTATGTACTAAATTTCGTAGAAAGCCGTTGAAGAATAAAAATAAGTGTAACGAACAAAAGTACCAAAAAAGCAGAAAATGAATATTATAAAAAAGTGGGCGTAAAGGTAGGCGTGGTCAGAAAGACCACGTTACCAAATTTCAGAGAAAGCTGTTGAAAAATAAAAGTTTGTATTTCGGTCAAACAAAGAAACAAACAAAAGGAAAAAAATAATTTTATATACACAGAAGTGGGCGCAAAAGTAGGCGTGATCAGTAAGATATATATGCCGACCTTCCCTGGGGTAGAGAGATTGTGTGTGCCAAATTTTAGAGAAATCCGTTGAAAAATAAAAATTTGTATAGGGAACAAATATACCAAAAAACAGAAAAGGAATTGTATACAAAAAGTGGGCGTAAAAGTAGGCGTGACCGGTAGGGAGTACATGGTGACCTTTCCTGGAGTACAGAGATCGTGTGTACCAAATTTCAGAGAAATCCGTTAAAAAAAAAAATTTGTGTAGCGGTCAAACAAACAAACAGAAAATGAATTTCATATATCTGTGGTCACAAGCGATAACCTCCTAAGTCGACTTAAGAACGACTTGAGTTATGCGTGCTTTCATATTCTACAAAAAAAGCTTTATATTTACGTGAAATCCCGATTTCTCTAGCACTGTTTAATAAAAAGTTATTAATGAAAACCCATTACAATTATATAAAAAGTTATTTTTCTCAAAAGCATGATTATCGACTTAGGCCGTTAATGCTTGTGACCACAGATTTATAAATTACACTAGGCAACATGTGCGTTGGAAGGTGACTATTTGTACCCTATATCACTATGTGGTCAGGGTATAATGAGTTTATGGTTATGATAATACTTGGCATATACCCACCTTTAATTATACCGATCGATTCAGCACCGCTTTCTGAGTCGATTTAGCAATGTCCATCCATCCGTCTATGTTTCCATGTAGCCCTAATCATGTCGCAAATTTGAATAAATATTGATGACCTACTCCCCATACAAATGGCAGCTATGAGATCGACTTAAATTACCATAAGATCATACAGATCTCATATAGATATCGGTCAAAGTGGGTTTGTATGTGTTAATCACATCCATTAAACCGTAGTCCAAAAATAAACCCTATAGGAAAATTTTTAGTCATAGCCCCCATATTGCACAGATTCTTCTCAAATTTGGTTTGTAAAAAACAAGTGACTCAACTTAGTCCCCATATAAATATAGCAACCGATATGAACTTTTTCATATTCAAAGGCAAAAAATTAATAATAATGCCACTCATATTTGGTTTATGGTTATTTTCTATATCCAATTAGCTGAGCTTAAGATAAATATTCAGAATGAAGCGCCCCGGTAGGTAAGCAGGTAGCGTGCTCGCCTATCATGCGGGGGTCGTGGGTTCGATTCCCACCGGAGGCTTTGGTATGTCGCTGCAAAAAAAAAAAATTTAAATTAACTACTCCCTTTTTCCTCCTTAACCTATTTTTCCTGAGATCAACACAATGCACTGATTAATTAAAAAAAAAAAAAGATGTATGGTATTGCGTAGTCTGTGTAGACCGACTATAATTTTCTTACTGGTTTTATTATGCATTATGTAAATAATACAAAAATGTTATGGACAAATTATTTTTAATGCCGTTTTCTTTTTGATAAAAATGCCGCATTTTATTTGCACTTTTTTCGAAAAGTTTATTTTTTTTATATATTCGGAATTAAGAGCAACCTTATATTATACATCAGTCGAAAGGTCTCAAAGTCGAGTCTTCGTAAATCGCAAAAAATTGTAGCCATTGATTCCTTCAGGCCATACTGTGAGAATATTTCCTCATTGTTCCCCTTTTTTGAATATTTTCTCCCTATGACTTCAAAGAGGATAATAATCAAAAAATTTTTTGCGCTTTATGAACACAGCACTTTGAGGTCTTTCGATTGATGTACAAGATAGGTTTTCTTCATTCACAATAATAATAAACCAAAATAGTATTGGTTTGCGAATTGGCTAAGTTGAGAAATAAAGTTGGCTAGAAATTGCTCTCGAATTTCGACCGCTGGAATCTGCTAGTCTATAATATTAATAGGCTAGGCAATTTCTTGTGACCGCTGTTTTGTTCTACCGTCTTATCCCGATTTTGACCAAACATATATTATTTGAAGGGTATTTCTTTTTAGCTGTTCACCAGATTTACAGATTTTTAGATTTTTTCCTTTATTTTAAGTAAATTGCATTTAAAGTTGTTACTAACACATATATTAAATTATACATATGCTATGTGTGTTTTATTAAATTTGTTAATGTGCTGGTTAATGAGTTTGTTATCTTCATTCACAATAATAATAAACCATAAAAGTGTTGGTTTCTGAATTGGCTAAGTTGAAAACAAGTAAGAAAATTATAGTCGGTCTAGACCGACTATACGATACCCTAAACCATGCGTTTAGAGACCTTGTCTCTCAGGTCCAACTAACTGCATATAGAATATAAGCATAAATTTGAGTGGGATTTTTATTAATTTCTTCGGCTGCAGATATGAAAAATTTCATATCGGATGCTATATCTATATGGGGACTTGGCCCAAAAATGGACCGATCCTGACCATATTTGGTAAAGTCTCTTGTATTTTGCAAAAATATATACAAAGGAAATTTGAGAAGAATCAGTGCAATAGTTTTCTTTTTTGATAGATTTAAGTGAAGATCGGGAAGCAGCTCTATATGGGGCCTATGACTAAGAGTTGTCCAATAGGGATCAAACCCAATTGACTAAGATTTGTATGATAATTTGGATCTTATGGCAATATATGTTGATTTCATAAGGCTCATTTGTATGGGGGCTTGGTCTGAACATGGACCGATTCTCACCAATTTCAATAGCGTTCATCCCATAGCTGATAAAAGATTAAATACCGAATTTCAGCAAAATATATTCATATTTCCGACCTGCAGTTTGATTACAAGCTTTACATGGACACACAGACGGACGGACGGACGGACGGTCGGACGGACGGACATCTTTAAATCGAATCAGATAGTGATTCTGATTCGATCGGTATAATTAAAGATGGGTGTAGGTCAAATATTTTTGGTTGTTACAAACAGCAGCACAAAGTCAATATACCCAAACCACATAGTGGTATAGGGTATAAATATAGCTGCCTAGAAATTGCACTCGAATTTCGTGCGCTGGAATCTGCTAGTTATTATTAATATAAAACAACGATCCAATTACTTTTTTATCTACAACAGAGATGTAACTCGATATAAGGACCACCCGGCTTAGAGACTATTTTTAATTTTTTTTACAATTACAGCTCATAAAACTCTGACGTAACGCCAAAATTTGTTAGACAAAAAAGAGTTTGTGAAAACCAAAATTTTCCAAACCACTGTACACGTTACTGGGAGTAATTGTAATCCAATATTTACGATTTTTCTTTAAAGGTGGCAAAACTCTCTTCAATATAATCGTATGTATTTTCAAAAAATTTAAAAAACTAGAGAGTTTTTTTTGTCTTAAGAGCTGTATGCAGCTTGCAAAGAATCAAAAACTTCATATAAAAAAACGCTTCAGAACTGCTTAAGGAATTTTTCTGAACGGAATTTTGACGGGAGAGGTAAGTATAAACAAAATGTAATAAGCTCAAAAAATTAGAAGTTCTTTTTCAGTTGCAAAAATGGTTGTTTCCAATTTCAATTTCACAATTCTTAATAATTGACAGAAAACAGCTGATTGCTACTGTTGCACTGAAAGGTACTTTTGTGCTTTTTTTTCTTTAAGAAATATATGAAATTTTCTGCTAAGATTCCTTACCAAGCTGCATACAAATAAAATCTCTAAACGTCCCATACAGAACTTGAGTGCAAAATATTATGAAAATTAAACGACCCAACATTACTCATGGAATCAGTGCTATATAAAAAATTAAATTTATTTTATTCTTACATGGAAGGTCTCCTGATGGGTTATTTATGATTTCGCTGCTATTTCAGTAAGTTTTAGAAACTAAAAATAATGAGTTAGGAAACAGGTCCAAGAGATATGAAATATTCGTTATTATAAGAATTTGTAATACTTCACCCCGATCAAACACAAACCTACACAGAGAAAATAATTGCCAACCGAATTGTTATAAATTGGAACAACCATATTTTCGGCTATATCAACGGTAACTTAATAGCAGCTAACCATTTCTCATTGTGATAAAATATTTACAACAGAATTGTAATCATAATCAACCCGAATTCGGTTATTAGTTTCGTTGAAGCTCGGTTGCCAATAAATTGGGTAGCCACAATGAATCTGTTTTCCGTGTGTACTGTCAATCTAAAAGACTTCAATTCAAAATCATTTGGCTTGAAATTATCTTTAACTTTTAAAAGCGTACCTTAAAAATTATTTAATAGCCCACGTATATTGAATAAATATAGGTCTACTTATCACATGGTTTTTATTATTCTTTTATCAATATGGCGTTTCGGTTTTCATGTTTTTGTTTTTGCTGTTTTTATTATTATTATTTTTAACAATGGGTGGTTATTAATTCACACACTCACACTCACTTCAATACATTTTTTTGTGGGATGGGGTTATATTTTGTGTGTTTGTTTGTTTATATACATATTTGTATCGCATCCTATCACATGCATTTGTCCCAAAGTGTTTGCAATTATCAATGTATGAGTGGTTTTAGTTTTCTATTTTCTATTAAATATGACTATTTTCCTAAAAATTGCTATGGGAAAAATAAATATATTTTGACATACATTATATCCGTTTTTTTAAAGGAATATTAAATGCAGAAGTTATGTATACATAATTATGAAATATTTAAATGTGGGTTATTATTTGATCAAAATTTTAATTCGCCACTAAAGTTATTTTCCTGAAAAATATGCATACATTTAATTGGATAAAAGAAATTTATTTTGATTTTTTTTATACTAATTAAAATTTTTTTATATATCTATTTATTTTGGTCTATATGATGGTCGGCATTTAAGATGAAATATAATAAATTAAAACAAAAATTATTTTATCTTGAACTATACGTCGCGTTGACTCTTTTCAACTTCATCAGGAGTTTAAAATTTTTTATTAATTTGATTAATTTACTTTACAATTTCAAGGACATTATCATATAATAAATTTAAAATTAACACATAAATTTAAAAAAGTTAAATAAATTAATAAAAACTAGCAGATTCCAGCGCTCGAAATTCGAGTGCAATTTCTAAACAATTTATTTTTCAACTTAGCCAATTCACAAACCAACACTTTTTTGGTTTATTATTATTGTGAATGAAGATAAACTCATTAACAAATTTAATAAATACACACATAGCATATGTATAATTTTATGTATGTGTTAGTAACAACTTTAAATGCAATTTACTTAAAACAAAAGGAAAAAAATTAAAAATCTGTAAATCTGATGAACAGCTAAAAAGAAATACCTTTCAAATAAGATATGTTTGGGCAAAATCGGCATAAAACGGTAGAACAAAACTTCGGTGAAAAAAATCGCCTAGCCTATTAATATTATAGATAATCAAAATAAAAAATAATCACAGGTTTACTAATATTTACTAATATCTTCAAAACAGATAATTTATATTGTTAACTATATTTAATGTTAAGCGAACTTGTTAAACCCTGAGTTACGTAAAAAACATAAAGCAAAATAATTAAAGAAAGCAAATCTCTCCTACTCTCTTGGATATGCACCCCACAAGCAGGGCCGGATTAACAGTCTGTGAGGCTCTAAGCAGTGAATGATATGGGGCCCCATATTTTTTTGTTACTTAATTTTTTTGTTAATAATTTTTTTGTTTATAAATCTATAAGTGAGACAGAAATTTTTCTTTTGTATATTTATTAGAAAAGCAATAATTAAAAGTTAAAAGTTAAATTTTCTTTTTCCTGCACTTTTGACGAGCAAACTCTTCGCATAACATCTGATTCAATTGACAGAAGAGCCAACGACGAAATTAGTCGATTTTGTCGCATCATCGTCCTCAGAGTATTTTTTATTGTTTTCAACTGCGAAAAAGATCGTTGTCACGAACAGTTTGTTATCATTAATGATAAAAATATTCTGAAGCTGATTTCCACGTTAGGAAAGACTGTTTGAAGTTGGTCATTCACAATGATGTTATAAAAATCAGTAAAATTTGCACTAATATTTTTATCTTTTTCCATTTTCAAACGAACGTACTAATGAAATTGTTGTAATTCATCAGAGAGATTTGAATTTAAATCCTCAAGATACGATGCGACAAGCGACTTAACTTTTGAATGTACCTCATCGTTGGTTAAATTCATGTTTAATAAAAATTAAAACTTTTCTGCCAGATTCTGATAAACGTCGCCTCTTGTTTTCATCTAGACTTGAAGAATGTCGACGATGAAATAAAAAGTCGGAATGCGAAATTTGTCCCTTGCAGATAAAACAGCATCTTCCGCTGGACCGTCATTGACTTGTACTCTCCGAGTACGTCTTCGATTACTGTATCCTCTATAATCACCGTCGGGCAAAATTTCTTTAGACTTGTTTTCGAATTCTTCAAATCTTTCCCTGAGATTTTATGAGTAAATAGTCAACGTTTTATACAAATCAGCGCAAACTTGCAAATTAAGTTCTGAACTCTGAAGGGCTTGTGATGTCCTATAAAATTGTTGCAAATGTCATTTCACATCACAACCATAAAAACAAACTCAAACTCTTGCATTTTGTTTGCAATATTCATTGCTTCTTGCCTAGTTTCTCCTTTTTGATCCCTATCTTCTGAAATAGAATCTAACTCATCGAGAACTTGAGAATATGAATTTAAAATTGCATCTGTGGCAACAGCGTGTGCTTCCCACCGCTTGTTTGAGAGTTTCTTTAAAACTTTTTCATCCTTGATATGATCCTTTAGTACCTTCCATTGTGTGTATAAACAGAAAAAAATACGTGTTTGCGCTAATGAAAAAAAATTGACTGCCTCCAAATAACAATCGACTGCACTACGACCGACAAGATTCAATGAATGTGCTGCACATGCAATGTATATTGCATAAGGGTTGAGTTGTTGCATCTCTTTACAAATACCGGACATGTTTGCTGCGTTATCATAGGATTGCCCTCTGCACTTCGGAGAGTCAATGTTGCAGTCTTCGATCAAGAATTTCAAAACCGCGTCAGCCATTTCTTTTCCAACGTGACTTTTCAATTCTAAAAATTTTAAAAATCGTTCTACTGGCAAATTATCAAATGGCGGAACGTATCTGATGATAACGCACAACTGATCAAAGTGAGATAGATCGGGGGTTGAATCGACGGACAAACTAAAATATCCAGCAGCTTTTATTTCATCTAAAATCGCAGACCGGACTTCCTGACTCATTAGTTCAATTAGCTCTTCGCAAATAGTTTTCGACAAGTACGACACATTTCCTGTAAAAAACGAAAAGTATACTATTACTAAATGTTGAATTTTCTTGACAAAGGTCACATATTAACAATACATTGGTAATATATTAATAATATATTGACAATACATTGATAATATACTGTCAGTATATATTGGAAAAATTGATCCAAAATTTAATTCATAATTTGAAATGTGCGAGGCCAAAAACGGATCTAATTTAGCGACAAGTTCTAGCAATCCTAAGTAGTTCCCGTTATTCAAGGATCCAAATTTTTCATCTGAACTTCTGAATGCCAATCCCCGTTCTGCCAATGTTTGAATGACAGATAAAACTCGGTGCAAGACGTGCTTCCAGTATTTAAATTCTTTCTCCATATGATCATCAAACTGAGCTTTTAATCCCAATTCCTTTCTTCGAATCAAATATGCGAGCATTGCTTCTCTATGAGACTGTTTCGTGTTGATCAATGATACAAGTGTTACGCCAATCACTGAATCCAGATACCAGTCGAGATGAGACATTAGATGAAAAAAGTTTACAAACGAAACAATAAGCATCGCCTTTTGATGGAGAATACAGCAGCCATTCGCGAGTGTACTTTTCACCATTGGCTTTCGTTCCATTAAAAATATTTCGAGGACAGATTCGTGTGCAATTCGGGGAACTCCTAAAATCTCCAAAAATGTTTTTTTGTTATTCCGTATTTCCCAGAACTACAACCCAGTTTTAGCAGTTCTTGTAGAACACTAACTACACACACATCATACAAACTCATTTATTTCGTGGTGACTTTACACGTCATGCTTTTATGAGTAAAACAATTTGTGACGTCTATAGACGGAAGTTATGATGTTGTTTTGATTCCAAATTTCTTTTGTAAACTAAGAACAAATGGTACGCCTGATCTTGGTGGCCTCCATTTTAAGAAGTCATTTTCCCAACTTTTTTTAACTGACAACGAAAGAGTCATTTCATAGAAATTAAGATTTTGTTTTGTTTAAAAATTTCTTTTTAAAACTTAGAAAAAATTATACGCCTGATCTTGGGGGCCTCAATTTTTCGGGTGCCCTAAGCAGCTGCTTAGTTTGCTTATGGGTTAATCCGGCCCTGCCCACAAGTCATGACCGAAACTTTTCCAAATTTTACGGATGGACTTTTATTTCGACTATCAAATGTTTTTAATGGCTTTATCCATAATCTATTGGACCCATAATAATAATAGAACATCATTTTCGTCTCTTCGCAGAATATAACGTCCAGTAGTCACCAGGCTTGGGCAATGTGTATTGCAGAAAAATACAATACATTTTCTTGTGTGTTGTATTGTAAGCAAATATTTTTTCCATCAACTCTTAATAAATACCCGTTCCTTTTCAAGATCTGTCTTACTGCTTCGTGGAAGACTATAAGAGCACATTAATTTTTGAGGTTTTTTCAAGTTACCTAGTAGAAACCCTCGAGGGTGCGTTATGCTCTCTCCGAAATCTTAAGTGGACACTCACTTGAAGGCTTATGTTCGATTTAAAATATTATAAATCCTTTATCTTGTTAAATAAAAAATTTCGGATGATTCTTGCATAGTTTTCCAGAAATTTTAGTTGTAGTAAACCAACTGAATCGCATAAAGTGACGTTCTTTAGCCAAGCATTTAAATTCAATAAAATTCCCCTTCTCATGATCAAAGCACAAATAATTTTTAGTGTTGTTTGATAAGAACATTAGTAGTTACTATGATCGAAGCCGATAACAGTTAATGCATTTTAAAAGAAGAAATTAGAAATAAAATAAAAAAGAAAATTGAAACAAAACAAGTAAGAATATGCCCAATCTTTGATACTCTAAAGCTGAGTTTTACATTAACATTAATATTTGGACTTATTACACTATATATGTATAATAAATTTAAACAAAATATAAATAAAAAAGTAAACAATTTGGTAATCTTAATACTTAAAATTATTGCAACAAACACGTTGAATAATGAACATTTTTTAGGTCATAGCTCGGTATAATGATACTCGACATATGCGATTTTAAATACCAACCTGCCCAGGTAAATGGTTAATTTTGTGAAGGATATAAAAAGGAGAACCATATTCTTAAACGTAAAAATGAAAACAACAAAATATTTTTTATGTCATAACACTTTCTTGTCAGACTGTATAACTACGGCAGAATTTTCTAATTATTATTCCAGCGACATCATTAATTACCATCTTGTCAACTATCTAGAGATTGACAGTATGGCTTCCGTAGAAGTCGTACTTTGGGAGACCTTTTGGGGTATCTTTCGGAACGCTGGAGTCGATCCATCCACAATTTTGGTGAAAGTAATGTGATTGTTCTAGATATTTCGAAGGCATTCGATCGTGTATTAATATCAAAGCTTAGTGCAGTTGGAGCTTCCCTTGACTTTTCTCGATTTTACTGATGGGGTATCATCCAATGAGCTTCATTTTAATTCAGGAGTACCTTCAATCCTATTTACTCTTTCCCAGATGATAGCAACATTTGCCATTCATAACGAATGATAAAGAATGACACACTCAATCAATACCTGTTTACAATCTCCAAGTGTGGTAAAGCGAACAGATTCGATTTTAATACGCGGCCTTGGATTCAACAATGTTATTTGTACTTACGGGTGGTATCAGTATTGATTAATCGAATACTCTTGATATTTTGGGTATGAGAATTCAATGGTATATCTGGTTTTCAAATGTCGAAAGATGCATTGAAGTGTCGTGATTTTCTAGAAAGGTGCAAAAATTATTCCTCCTTCCGATCTCCTTTAAATCTATACTACCTGTATATGACCGGAAATGGAATAGAATTCCCTCATATGGGCAGGAGCTTCAAAGCCTATTTTGGAGTTACAGGACCGTGTACAAAGGAGAGCGTTAACACTCAATAATGACCGTAAGGTAACACTGTGCCATGGGAACTCATTCTAAGTACCCGAGTTTCAGTTCTACTACCCGCTTTTCTTGTAGGTCACATCCTTTTTTTGATAAAATTCACTTATCAGTCGAGCTAGCCGTATGTGGAGTAAACACCCCACAGAAGTATTTCCTAACAGCTAAACTCTAATAAAATTTAAGTCAAATATCTGCAAACACTACTGCGTCTTTACTCCTTCCTATAACCTATTTTCGTAACATCTAGGCAATGCGCCGCATTTGCAGGGGGCATCCCCTGAGTGTTGGTGTATAAAAAGAAAAAAAAAATGATAATTCAGCTCTCACCGCGTAAATAACTGATTTTGTTTGATCTTGTCCAAATAATTATCAAAACAAGCCTTTTTTTAAATTTAAGCTAAGTAGGAAATTTAATCCTCCAAGTAAACAAATAACGCGCAGGTGCAATTTTCCTATCTGATAAAATTATCAATAACTGATGTAAGTCATCAACAAGTCTTGTGTGGTCTATATGTAGGGCTTCGAATGCCAGCTACAATTTTGGTACTTCTGGTAAAATTGAGTCAAGTTCATTATATAAATATATTTTTTGGAATTATTGCACATATTTTTTAACAGCCTCGTCTCAAATGATTTTTCATTAACAACGTTAAAACGAGTTTTCAACTCAAGTCACATATTCATATAATTTGTATCTTACTGACGAATTAGAAAATTAATTATGAGTCTTTTCGATCAAAAAATTAAAATTTGAAGGGAAGTTATTTTTCCTTTTTTTTTAAGACACTAAATGGACAAATTCACTTTTTGAATAGTTAAAATGTGTTAAATATAGCGCGAAAAGCGCTAAGTTGGCATCACTGAGTCACACGATTGCGTTTATTCTCATAACAAATTTGTCCGGAAAAATTTAAATCACTAACCTGTGGCTTAAACTAGTTTACGCACTTTAACTCGTTGGTTTCTTCAAAACTATAACGTGGATTTTATCGTTGGTTGCCGAATAACTGTCTCAATTTGACGTATACAACGAGATTAACCAATTGTGAATGTACGGCCACATTTAACTTCATTTACCCATTTGTAGATAGTCGTAAACGCTGCTGCAGATGTGCCATGGACTTCGCATAACTTGTCCTTGATCTTTTTTAGGTGTTCCACACCAGTGTGCAGAGGGTATATATAAGTTTGTCATTGTAAGAGGTGTAAGAGTAGTTGATATCGTGGTGTCCGTCTGTCCGGTTGTGGAAATCACGATCACGCCCTCAAAAGCTCAGATACGTTACTCCATTTTAGTGAAAATAATTCATTTACATCCTCAGCAGGTTGCTGTATAAAATTATTAGAATCGGTTCAATATGTCCCGAGATTTCAATGAAAATGTAAATAAAAATTTTTGAAAAATATGATTTTTTACGTTGTTTTTATTTGTGTGTTAAAGCTAAATATAAATATTGTTGTTGTTGTGGTCGTTGAGTTTGTAGCACTTGTTTAATTAGTTTTTATACATCAATATACTCCACGTGTCATACTAGTTGGCAGGTATTGTCTTTTTTAACTTTATTCCGAAATAGTTACAATAAATCGCCAATATGAAAGAAAAATAATTCCAAAAAAGTACACTTTCATAAAAGAGTACCTTATTATTTATAAAAACTAAATAACTAATTTGATTATTAATTTAATTAAAACTAAATAACTATTTATAGATTTTATTAAAAATACAAATTAATCAGATTTCTAAATTTTTTTTCTAACACATTAAATGTAAGCAATTTTCCTTTAAAAAACTCTAAATTTGAACCCATTTAGTTTTTTTTTTTTAAGTTTCCAATATTTCAAACTTCAAATTTTTTGAATACAATTTATCATCTCTTGATGAGCTCAAGATATATTATTTGAAGAAAAGCTCCCAGATTTCAAATAATATTTTTCTTATAAAATCACGGCAAATCTAACAAAGCTAAAGACAAGTTGATTAAAAAATAATTTCCGTAGTCTTGACAAAAAAATTCACTAGGTCTGACAACCCTTACTTTTAAACAGTTATATCTGTGGTCACAAGCGATAACCGCCTAAGTCGACTTAAGAACGATTTGAGTTATGTGTGCTGTCATATTCTACTAAGAAATCTTTACATTTACGTGAAATCCCCATTTCTCTAACACTTCTTTTTAAAAAGATATTAATACAAATATTCTGCCCTAAGTCGTAATGAAGTCCCATTACATTTATATAAAAAGCTATTTTTCTCAAAAGCATGATTTTCGAGTTAGGCGGTTATTGCTTGTGACCATATATTATATTCTTTAACGGTCATGTTATTGGTATTAACACGTTCAATTATTGGGCGGATAACTTTTGAATCGGATTTCATTAATAGATTTTTATTTTTTTAATTTAGAAAATGGCTAAAATGTTAATTTTTAACAAAGCGATATATTAACCTTACAAATAGAAACAGAAATGATATTGATAAAAAAAAAATTTGCATAGTTTTTATATTTGATTTTGAAAATAATCGAATATTTGGTTTATTTTGATGTTATGTATATCGCTATTTTCCTTTGATTGTTATACCCTATACCACTATGTGGTCAGGGTACAATCACTTTGTGCTGATGTTTATAACTACCAAGTATTTGATCTAATTCCATATTTTATTATACCGTTCGACTCTGAATCACTTTGTGAGTCGATTTAGCGGTGTGCGTCCATTCGCGTGTCCGTCTGACCGTCTGTGTGTTCATGTAAACCAAACTACAGGTCGCAAATATAAATATATTTTGATGAAATTTGGTTTATAAATTTCTATCAGCCATAGGAATTGGTGAAAATCGGTAAATGTTCAGACGAAGTCCCCATACAAATGACCCCTAAGAGATCCACTTAAACTGCCCTAAGATACAAATTAAAGTATAGCAGCCGTATTCATAAAAATTAAAGTGTACTTCAAGTAGACTTTATTGTGTGTTTTTCATACAAAATTTGTTGATAAAGTCTACTTGAAGTACACTTTAATTTTTATGAATACGGCTGTAGATCTCGTCCAAATTGAGTTTATGTCTGGTTGTTATATCCATTAATCAGTAGTCCAAAAATAAACCCTATAGGACAATTCTTAGTCATAGACCCCATATAAAACATTCTTCCCGATCTTCACTTAAATCTATCAAACAGAAAAATATCTCACAAATTTTTCTCCAACTTGGTTTGTATATTTTTTTGCAAAAAATAAGTGACTTTACTAAATATAGCATCCGATGTGCACTTTTCAAATCTACAGGCAAACAAATTGATACAAATTCCACGAAGATTTGGTTTATTCTTATATCTTGTATCCAATTAGTTGGACTTAAGACCAATTCATGGTATATGTTATCGCATATTCGGTCTAAAGCGATTATAATTTTGACACTTGCTTATCTATACTTATTTACATGGACAAGATTTTGATTGTCTAAATCAAATTAAAACCACTCATTTAGAGCCCCCTAATTTCAGTTTTAAAAATTTATTTTTCCTGAGCCGAAGTTATATAGCTTTATGGTAATAAATTCAAATAAAGTATTCACAATTTTCTGTCTCTTTTATGATCTTCATTCCATAAAACATTTTGTTTTAATTTAATTTTTTTTACCCTACAAAAACTTCAATAACATATTTTTCTTAAATGTCACCAACTTAATTTTCATAAATCAAAATCCGTACACAAACAGCATGTCCCTTAGATTACACCCACATTTAAGAAATATTTATAACAGAAAACATTTCATAGACTCAGACAAAAGTGTGCCAGACACAGGATAATAAATTCTAGCTAAACCACCAAAGAATTTGTATGTATGAAGCAACATTTGAATAGTCATTGTAAGAAAAGCAGAAAATTTTTATGAATTTCTTTAAACTTCCTCTTAAAGAAAACTACATACTCCTAAATATATTTTGGCGCATTCTTCCATAACAAGGCGTTAACGTTTATACCCAGTCATCGTGTATTACACTGTCTTAGCTAACTGTTGGCAACCACACGTCATACATCATCATCATCATCATCATCATCATAAACATATGCAACACAATTCCATTGTTTGTATTTATGATCAATCATAAGGATCCTTATGAGAATTTCATAATTATATAACAATATTCGTATATTTCTTTTTAATATTCCTAAATATTAAGGGGAGTTTCTAAAAGAATTTCTGAAAAAAAAATATAATGCAATGTTGGCAATGTTTGTTTTTTATTTGTTATTAAAAAGGACCATGCAAAAAGCAGGATCATTTATATAAATGAAATTTGTTTTTTTTTGGTTGCCCGCACTTGAAATGTCGAATAAAATATTTTATTGTTTGGAAAGAAATCTTGTCTTTTATTCTTAAAGTGATTAGCTAATGATTGAGCACATTTTTTCTTTTAATAGAAATTTTTTAAAAGATGATAAATCATGTTCTTTTTATATCATTAAAAAAAAGATTGTTGACATTTGGCATCCGTTACAGTATCATATGCTTGTCAAAGTTTAAAAAATTTTAAATCAAAATATTTATAATTAAAAAAATATTATGTAATAGAGCCAACACTAAGTTGATTATTTTATTAAATAATAAATTTTCTTAATTAAATAAATTGCCAGTTCTAGAGAATACGTCTTTTATTTATTTCAAAAAAAGTAATTTTATTAAAAAGTATCCTTTATTAAAAAAGAACTTCTTATTAAAAAAGTATCTTTTATTAAGAAGCATATTTTGTTAAAAAGTACCTTTTGTTAAAAAGTACCTTTTGTTAAAAAGTACCTTTTGTTAAAAAGTACCTTTTGTTAACAAGTACCTTTTGTTAAAAAGTACCTTTTGTTAAAAAAGTACCTTTTGTTAAAATAGTACCTTTTGTTAAAAAAATTACTTTTGTTAAAAAGCTTACTAAAAAGGGCCTTTTATTATAAAATATTTAATAATGTCTTTTGTTAAAAAATTATGCTTAATAAAGAATATACCTTCCATTTAAAAGTTCTTTTTATTAAAATAGTATCTTTTATTTATCAAGCACTTTTTTTAAAAAGTACTTTTATTATTAAAAAAATAACTTTTATGAAAAAGCATCTTTTAATAAAAAGTACTTTTATTAAAAAATACGTTTATAAGGAGTACCTTTTATTAAAAAAGTATATCTTATTAAAAGAAGTGCTTTTTATTCAAAAATTACCTTTTATGAAAGTACCTTTTACTAAAAAAGTACCTTTTATTGAAATATCGAATAAAATTTTCTATTGTTTGGAAAGAAATCTTGCCTTTCATTCCTAAAGTGATTAGCTAATATTTGAGCAAATTTTTAATAGAAATTTTTTAATTTTATTATTTACTATAGAAATAAAAATCGCATTTTCGACCTTTATCATTTTTAATAATTGAGTTTGAAGTTATACATTGGCATATTTGTACTTTGCTGAAAACAACCAAATGAGAATTCAAGCAAAAGTTAAACTATTTAAGCCTCTTCCAATATAAAAAACTAACATATAGAACAACTTTGAAGCAAATATGTTTGTATATGAGTACACATTGCATACTAAAATACACAACTTGTTTTTAAACTTTCATTTAGCGTTAATTGCGTGCCCTCCGTATTTTAAAAGATGATAAATCATGTTCTTTTTATATCATTAAAAAAATTATCTTTTATTAAAAAAAAATTTTTCATCAAAAAAGTATCTTTTATTAAGAAGTATCTTTTATTAAAGAGTACCTTTTGTAAAAAAAGTGCCTTTTATTAAAAAAGCATATTAAAAAGGGGCCTTTGATTATAAAATATTAATATAATGTCTTGTATTTAAAAAGTACCTTTTATTAAAAAATTATGTTTTATAAAGAACACACCTTCCATTTAAAAGTTCTTTTTATTAAAATTTTACCTTTTATTTATCAAACATTTTTTAAAAAAAAGTACTTTTATTGAAAATATCTTTAATTAAAAAAGTACTTTTTGTAAAAAATAACTTTTATGAAAAAGCATATTTTAATAAAAAGTAGTTTTATTAAAAAAGTACTTTTATTAAAAAAGTACCTATAAAAAATACTTTTATATGAAGTACCTTTTATTAAAAAAGTTTCTTTCATTATTGAAAAAGTACCACTTATTGAAAGAGTACTTTTTATCCAAATATACCTTTTATTGAAAAAGTTGTTTTTTGAATAAAAATTACTTTTTATTGTAAAGTACCTATTATTAATAAATTTAATTTAGTTAATCTTACTTTTCATTAAAAAGTACTTTTTAATAAAAAAAAGCTTTTATTAAAAAATACCTTTTGTTAAAAAAAATACCTTTTATTAAAAAAGTATATTTAATTAAGAAAGTACCTTCCATAAAAAATGTCTTTTATTAAAAGAATACCTTTTATTAAAAAAGTACCCCTTATTAAAATAGTGTCTTTTATTAAAAAGTACCTTTTATTAAAAAAGTACCTTTTACTAAAAAAATATTTTATTAAAGAAATACCTTTCATTAAAAAAGTACCTTTTATAAAAAAGTACATTTTATAAAAAAGTACCTTTTATAAAAAAGTGCCTTTTATAAAAAAGTACCTTTTATAAAAAAGTACCTTTTATTAAAAAAAAAGTACATTTTATTAAAAAAGTACTTTTTATTGAAAAAAGTACCTTTTATAAAAAAGTACATTTTATTAAAAAAGTGCCTTTTTTTAAAAAATACCTCTTATTAAAAAAGTACTTTTTATTAAAAAAGTACCTTTTTATGAAAAAGTACTTTTTAATGAAAAAGTACCTCTTATTGAAAGAGTACATCTTATATATTAAAAGAATTTATGAATAAACCTTGCATTCAAGATTTTTTTCAATATTTTTCTTCTCTCAAACCTCTATAACTAGAGTTCTAATTAACGTAGGCTGTTGACATAGGTCTAAGAACTCTCAGTGGATCAAGCTCCTTCTTTTGAGCTATTAACTGCTTAAATTCGTTGGGTTTGAGGAAAGTTATGCGTGGACAATCAACTTTACTTTTACTGTACGTTAATTCTCTTGGAATATTTTCTGCATTACTGTACGTTAACTTCTCTTGGCAAATTTTGGTATTATATTATAAAAATTAATATAATTTAATATAATGCTGCGGAGCAGCAGGGGTCCTCTAGTTTTCTTTAAAAAAATAAATTTTTTATTAAAAAATATTATTATTGAAAAAATAACCTCTAAAAAATATTAATGTTTCTAATTTTTAAACTTATCTAAAAATTTAAATGAAATTTTCATCTTATCGATGTATAAACCCAATTATCGTATTAAAAAAATGTTCCTTTCATTTTATCTTCAAATAAAAATCTTGCTCTTTTTAACCACAGTCACGAAAATAAGTTTGGCATGCGACCCACATAGATCAACAACACAAAGGAACAAAGATACACAGAGAGTATGATTGTATAAGTGTATGATCTAACATTTAAGATCAGCAATAGAATTACTCGTATCTTAACCTCTGTTACCCTTAGACTTCTGGCAGACGTTTAGCCATCACCAAGATGTTAATCATTTTGAAAATATATTTCGGCTATTGACTGACCTCTAATGGCAAACAAAAACAAAAGAAAAACTAAGCATTGTCTTTGGAAAATTTTATTGTTTTGCTTCTCGTATTATTTTTGTTTTCATTTCTGCTTATCTCAGCTTGTGGATGGTCGTTACGGGATATATCAGTAAAAAATAATTGCTTTGTTAAAAAAAAATAATATGTATGAATAATGAAACAAGCCAATTTTTTACTTAAAAACATACAAAAACTCGAATAGAGTTTTTAGAAAAAAATTTATATTTATATTTGTTTTATTTTTGCCATGTTTCATCTAGAAAGGTGTAATTTTCTTTGTTTGATTTATATGTAACTAAAAGAGCATTTATGATTTCTTTTTGTATTCTCTACCACTTTTAGCACTTTTTTTTGGAAAAGAATAACAAAAAATACATCTGTAGTTGTTGGTATTTTTCGTATTTATTTTTTGCACCTTTTTTCAAAATCGACTTATTCATATTTTTGCTATTCTAATTTAATAATTGTATTATGAGTATTTCGATATTGTTTGTGGAAATCCTTATATTCATTTATATTGTTAAGATTTTTTGTTAAAATAAGTTATTTTTAGAATTTGAGTTTTTTTTACAAAGGAAGAAAACGGAAATGAGAGTTTTTGTTGCTTAATGCATAAATTGTATGACAAAAAAATGGATTAGATTATTTATTATCTGTACACCGTAATTCTTTTTATGCACTATTTTTGAAAAATTAATATGTTTCGGCAAGCCTTCTGAGCACCAGAAAATATATTTATTTTATTTATGGTCTTTGAGGCCTACTAAGCACTAATCACTAAGAAAAAATAACTATATTTTTAGACTTGTAATTTTGATCAAATGCCGAGAGTAAGACTCTAATAATTATAATTAGAGAGTGAGATTCTAAAAGTCTTATAAATATAATTAATGTATTTTTTATAAAAAATTTAAAAATTAATGTTATAAAAATTGTAGAAGCTTTTGCAAAATATTCGGTTTTTGAATCCGCGAATACTGGTTTTCGTTATTCGAAAACCGCGGTTAACCATTCAGATATGGATATTTTGGAAATAACGAATTTCTAAAATAAAAGTAAAAAATTTGACTGTTTCAGATGAAGATTTCTTAACATTCTTCCAATTATGTAAAAATAGTTTAGAGAAACTGAACAATTTACCGAATTCAAGGATTAGCATAAATGTAGGTGGAAACAGAAATGGACCTTTCAGCTTTATTGCTGTTAACGCATTAAAGAAAAATTGTCTGGCCTTTAACCTGTTTTCCCAAAATATGTTTCCAACGGTATTTGTGGTTTCGGTTTCAAATATGCATCATCAGGTGAATATGAATGTGGTTATATAACGCGTGGTTCTTTTTAGGTTTCAGAACTTTAAATTAAAATAAAGCAAAAAAAATGAGCAACATAGAAAATCATATTTTTGCTTGACTTTTTTTAGTTCCTCATTCAGATCTCGGGCCCTATTCAACCGATTTGGACGATTTTAAACAGCAAACTTCTCAGAAAGTCAGCGAATCATTTTTTATGCAAACGAGCACCCTAGCTACCCGATTGAAGATGTCATCGTGGTTTCCACAGACGGACAGACGGACATCGCTATATCAACTCCGCTTGTTATATGGATCACAAATATATATATCTTATGGGGTCCAAAAATTTTTTTCTAATTATTACAAACGGAATTAAACAAACTTATATACACCTTCTGCACACTGGGGTGGAAGGTATGAAAAAAAAATGTTCCTGATATTTTGATTTTATGCCACTTATGTTTAAATAATATGACTTGGGCCAGGTGGCAGCTGGCGCATATATGGTGCGATCTGGAACTACAATTTTCATACGCTTTTCGCAGCATTTGCGGCTGTTTTTCGCCAATAACAAGTTAAATGTTGATTTCCAGGTGTTTAGTTGTCTCTGGTTTATCGGCAGGGAACCAGTGACTTTACATAACCCCAAAGAAAATAATCGAATGGGGCTAAATTACACGATCTTGGTGGCCAATTTACAGGAGCAATACGTGAAATTGTTAGTTCATCAAACGCTTCTTTGAGTAAATTAATTGTAGCGTTCGCTGTGTCGCATGTAATTTCGTCCTGTTGTAGCCAGCTATATGAAATATATAAAATTACATCTCGACACGTCACAGCAAAAAATTAATTCATTCTTAGAGAATCTCTTTTTCATTGCTTCCAAAGTAACAACTTCTTTTGATGTGATTATAAACAACTTTCAAAGATTTCAATATAAAGTTATTTATTTATTTAGCTATTTATTTGCTTTCCTGTACAACAATAATAAATCTTATAATTACAATACAGGAATAATTATGTTAAGACATGAAAATTTCTATTTATAATTTGGCTTAACATAATTAATACTTACGGTGAGTGTCAAAATAAAGTAAAAACCCATCATTAAATTGTCTTATTTCAAAGTTATTATTGACTTATGATAAAAGGTAATATTACAGGGTTTACATTGACTACTATAAAACATGAAATCAAAACAAGTGACAAAATTGCAAAAATCTCTCGAAAATGAAAATGCATCAGATTTTATGCGTCAAACAAATGTAAATAGTGGTAACACTTACTTTTTTTTTTAATGTTTATTTATTAACAAAATTTATATTCATTCTATAATAAATACTAGTTAAAACAAGTAAGAAAATTATAGTCGCCCTATAGCTATACCATGCTTTGGAGACCCTATCTCTTCGGACCAACTATTGGATATAGAAAATAAGCATAAACCAAATTTGAGTGCCATTGTTATTAATTTTTTTGGCTGCAGATGTGAAAAAGTTCATATCGGGTGCTATATTTATATGGGGACTAGGTCGAAAAATGGACCGATCCTGACTATATTTAGTAATGTCACTTATATTTTAAAAAACTATACACAAACCAAATTTGACAAAAATCTGTGCAATATTTTTGTTTTTTGATAGATTTAAGTGAAGATCGGGAAGCAGCTCTATATGGCGCCTATGACTAAGAATTGTCCTATAGGGAATATTTTTGGCCTACTGATTAATGCGATAATTTGAATCTTATGGCAGTTTATGTCGATTTCATAGGGTCATTTGTATGGGGACTAGGTCTGAACATGGACCGATTTTCACAAATTTCAATAGCGTTCATCATATGGCCGATAAAATCTCATATACCAATATATTCATCAAAATATATTCATATTTGCGACCTGTAGTTTGATTACAAAGTTTACATGGATACACAGACGGACGGACTGACGGTCGAACATCGCTAAAAGGACTCAGAAAGTGATTCTGAGCCGATCGGTATAATAAAAGATGGGTCTAGGTCATATATTTTTTTTGTTACAAACAGCAGCACAAAGTCATTATACCCATACCCCATATTGGTATAGGGTATAAATAACAAATTATAAATACACTATCTCCTAATCGAGCACTCTAGTATTACTAATATAATAAGAATTTTGTTTTAGAATTTGGTAATTTTTTTTTAAATTCATTTTCAATGTAAAATTTTGTAAAAAACATTGCTTATGTATTCAAATGGGCTATGTAGTTAGTGTCAAGGAGTAAAAAGGAAAAAAAAATGGAAAGTGAAATTATAATTATTTAGATAGCCACCATAATTTTTGATATTAGATTTTTGTATAAATCTTAAATCTCTACTTGATATGCTTGTGCTATATCTTATATTAAATTGATTTATATTACAGTTCACTGATTTAGTATTGACACGTCTATAGTTATGATAGAAGTTTGTGATGCCATTTTCATTTTGAATAATTTTTATACCCTCCACTCCAGTGTGTGTGTTTGTCATTCCGTTTGTAATAATTAGAAAAAAAATTTTGTACCCCATAAAATATATAAATTTGTGATCCTTATAACAACCGGAGCTGATATAGCGATGTCCGTCTGTCCGTCTGTGGAAATCACGATGACGGCATCAATCGGGCAGCTAAGGTACTATTTGACATAAAAAATGATTCACTAACATCCTGAGAAGTTTGCTATTTAAAGTCGTCCAAATCGGTAGGTTAGTATCCGAGATTTGAATGAAGAACTAAAAAAAGTCTTGAAAAAATATAATTTTCTATGTTGTTCTTGTCACGATCACGCCCTCAATAGGATAACTAAGGTGATCATTTTTAGTGAGAATGATTCAACAAATTCATGGGAAGATTTCTATTTCAAAAATCATTATAATCGGTGGAACAGGTACAGGGAGATCTCTGAAAAAGTAAAAAAAAAAAAAATTAAAAATATGATGTTTCTATATTGTTCTTTTTGAAATTTTTATCAATTTATTTGCCTGTAGATATGAAAAAGTGCATATCGGATGCTATATTTGGTAAAGTCACTTATTTTTTGCAAAAAAATATACAAACCAAGTTAGAAAAAAATTTTTGAGATATTTTTGTGTTTGATAGATTTAAGTGAAGATCGGGAAGATGTTTTATATGGGGTCTATGACTAAGAATTGTCCTATAGGGTTTATTTTTGGACTACTGATTAATTGATATAACAATCAGACATAAACTCAATTTGGACGAGATCTATACTTTAATTTGTATCTTAGGGTAATTTAAGTGGATCTATTAGGGGTCATTTGTATGGGGACGTGGTCTGAACATTTACCGATTTTCACCAATTCTTATGGCTGATAGAAACTTATATACAAAATTTCATCAAAATATATTTATATTAGCGACCTGTAGTTTGGTTTACATGAAAACACAGACGGTCAGACGGACACGCGAATGGACACACACCGCTAAATCGACTCACAAAGTGATTCAGAGTCGAACGGTATAATAAAAGATAGAATTATATCAAATAGTTTTGGTAGTTATAAACATCAGCTCAAAGTGATTGTACCCTACCACAACATAGTGGTATAGGGTATAACAATCAAAGGAAAATAGTGATGTACATAACATCGAAATAAACCGATCCGATACCGAACCGATAAAAATAATCCAATTATTTTCAAAATCAAATATAAAACCTATGCAACATTTTTTTTTTTTTATCAATTTCATTAAAATTTCTACTTGTAAGGTTAATATATCGCTTTGGTAAAAATTACCATTTTAGCCATTTTCTAAATAAAAAAATAAAAATCTATTAATGAAATCCGATTCACAAGTTATCCGCCCAATAATTGAACGTGTTAATACCAATAACATGACAGTTCAAGTAATATATGTATACTTTTTAAAAGTAAGGGTTGCCAGACCTAGTGAATTTTTTTGTCAAGGCTGCGGAAATTATTATACCCTCCACTCCAGTGTGCAGAGGGTATATATAAGTTTGTCATTCCGTTTGTAATAATTAGAAAAAAAAATTTTGGACCCCATAAAATATATATATTTGTGATCCTTATAACAACCGGAGTTGATATAGCGATGTCCGTCTGTGGAAATCACGATGACGGCATCAATCGGGCAGCTAGAGTGCTCGTTGATATAAAAAATGATTCATTAACATCCTGAGAAGTTTGCTGTTTAAAATCGTCCAAATCGGTCGATTAGGGCCCGAGATTTGAATGAAGAACTAAAAAAAGTCTTGAAAAAATATATTTTATATAGGATAGCTAAGGTGATCATTTTTAGTGAGAATGATTCTCCAAATTCATGGGAAGGTTTCTATTTCAAAAATGATTATAATCGGTGGAACAGGTCCAGGGAAATTAAAAATTAAAAAAAAAAATTAAAAATATGATGTTTCTATAGTGCTCTTGTGGTTATTCTAAATGTTGTATTGTTGTCAAAGCTGGACTTGTTGTTTTTGTGGTCGTTGTGGTAATAATATAATAAAAACTCTGGTAGAAAAATTTAAAAGTTTCCATTGTTTTGGCACCACTAAAAAAATATACTAGATCATTTCTGTCATTGCCACGAGCCTGCCTGCAAAGTTTCAGATTGATTGGGTCACGCGAAAGGGGTTAAAATCGATCCAAAGTTTTTTCGACAAGCAGACACTACGAGTTAATATAAAGGGAGTAAAAATTCACCAGCATCTAAAGCAAATAATGCTAAAATACCTAGTTGTTAATAAAAAGAAAACAATGTAAATTTAGCAAAAAAAATTTATGTATTAATTTATTTAAAGAGAAAAACACAAAAAAAAACGTTTGATGTTGTATTTTTGTGTGTAATATTTACATATACATACATACACATATTAAATAATACAAGTAATATACATATATTCTATATATGTATATCCATAATAACTGCAAGTTAGAAATAAATCGGTATATTATTTTATTTACATAAAATTCTGCAATATTTTGTTGTGGGGAAAATACATTTCTTTTGCATTAACAGTGCCACTTCATTTTGCTCAGCGTGACTATGCCACAGTAGATGGCGCCAAAATTTTTATTCTAATTAGCTTTGCAATTGTTATTTCTATTTTAACATGAATGTCAATATTTTCAAATAGATATCATACAGCACAATGTTAAGAGTATACAGGGGCTGATCTTTTATTTCAAACGTTTTTTCATTATTCTTTTACAAATATGAACATAAGTTTGGCATATTAACTTTTTGTTGTCTTCACAAAATAGAGTTACCGAGTTCATCAATGAGTTTTTTGCTTTCAAAACAGTTCTACATAAGTATATAGAATTATTATTCTGCTTTACCTACAAAATATCTGATTGCGATTACATCTAATTTTTAAAAATTGTTTATAATTACTAAAGCAGTATTATTCACATAAATACAAAATTGTTTTTTTTAAATTTTCCAATAAAATTTTAGAAAATATCAATTCTAAAAACTGGAATTAAAATTTCAAATTATAAATTAGAAAATATTAATTGAATTTCAGAAAATCATATCAAAACGTCGGAAATAATAATTTTAAATATAGAAGACATCAATTGCATCTTTAATATATAAATTTTATTCGTTAAACACAAATTGAAATTCCAAAAAAAAAAAACACCAATAATAGCTAATAGCTTTTCAGTAACTTCTTATAACGATAGTCGAATCGTTAAAAAAAGAAAATAGCAAAATTATCAGTAAAATTTTTAAACGATATTCGCTATTGTTAAAGTCAGCTGTTGTTGTTATCTAAACGACAACCATTTTTGTATGGTTAATTCAATCGATAAAAACTTAAATTTTTAGGTTGAAATGTCGTCATACATAAATAAAAACAAGTAAGAAAATTATAGTCGGTCTAGACCGACTATACGATACCCTATACCATGCGTTTAGAAACCCTATCTCTTAGGCCCAACTAACTGGACATTGAAAATAAGCAAAAACCAAATTTGAGTGGGATTTTTATTAATTTTTTTGGCTGCAGATATGAAAAAGTTCATATCGGATGCTATATCTATAAAGGGAGTAGGTCCAAAAATGGACCGATCCTGATCATGTTTGGTAAAGTCTCTTGTATTTTGTAAAAATATATACAAACAAAATTTGAGAAGAATCAGTGCAATATTTTTGTTTTTTAATAGATTTAAGTGAAGATCGGGAAGCAGCTCTATATGGGGTCAAAGGGATCATTTTTGGACTACTCATTAATGGATGTAATGAACGAATACAAACCCAATTTGAGTAAGATCTATATGACAATTTGGATCTTATGGCAATTTATGTCGATTTCATATGGGTAATTTGTATGGGGGCTAGGTCTGAACATAGACCGATTCTCACCAATTTCAATAGCGTTCATCTCATGGCCGATGAAAGCTTATATACCAAATTTCGTCAAAATATATTCATAGTTGCGACCTGCAGTTTGATTACAAGCTTTACATGGACACACAGACGGACGGACGGACGGACATTGTTAAATCAACTCAGAAAGCGATTCTGATTCGATCGGTATAATTAAAGATGGGTCTAGGTCAAATATTTTTGGTTGTTACAAACAGCAGCACAAAGTCATTATACCCAAACCACATAGTGGTATAGGGTATAATCATAAAATAGTGAAAATATTTTGCTTTTATTAAAAAATTTTTGTATATAAATAAAAAAATTAAATAGCATATTCAATTTATTATTTCATTTTCAAATAAATAAACAGAAATATTAGTAAAAAAATAAAGATTAATATCTTAAATAATATCATAAACATAAAATCATCCGGTCAAACAATAAGAAAATTGTTTTTGTCTTTTCTTTTTGTTTTTCGCTTATTTTGACAGAGATGCCACTCGTTTACAATTTAAATAAATAGAAAAATTGATTTGTCGACTGTTAAGATGTATGTACTTAGTGATTTACTTAATCCTTGGTGCAAACAACAATAGCTGTCGACATATTTTGCCATTGTCGGATCGTTGAAATTTACAGAATCGCACTACAGAAAACATTAATTTAAATTCAATGAATTTTAGAAAACCTCAAATGATATTTAAGAATTGCGAACATAAAAATTGTTACATAAATAAATGCAATTTGATGAGAATGTTATTTTTTATATATAAATTTTCACAATTATTTTTGGATGAAAATTTGAAGTTTTTCAGAAAAAAGAGATAACAAATTATTTTGGCATCCCCAATTTGATTATTTATTATTATAAATTTATTCTCTATGTTTTCCAAATATGGCAATATTTTAATAAAAAAAGTTGAGAGAGCTTTTTTTGGTTATTATTTTGTTACTCCATCCGACCTATATGGCCACAATGAAGAAATATTTGGCCAGATGAAAGAAACTATACAGCCATCTCCAATTAGCACGATTTAATGCATGTAGCCACCCTACACACCCTTACCTTTGCAATGGAGGTTAGGGCGAGCTATTTAATTAGCAAAAACTAAATTAAACGAGAAGTTATGTCATATAACCGGAAACGCATGCATATAGGTATATAACCTAAATGCATGCCGATCAGCAAGCACGATGACCAAAAAGCAAACACCGAAATAAATCCGAAATCATAGAAAAGACGAAAACCAACCCAAAGAATTTGCTGAAATAATTTGGTATTAAGTTTAACAAATTATTTACTTTTTCCAATATTTTGTGTACATTTATTATCAATACTCAAACCGAGGTGGAGGATATCAAAGATTCGGCACAGCCGAATTTATCACTCTTGCTTGTTTTTTTTTTTTATCTAGGTAAACAAAGGCCTCAGATGGAACAAAGCCTTTCTCTAATGAATCAATTATATATTCGTCGTTTATATAATAAGAGGCCATTATTATATTATTACCTATACATTGGCTACATCTTAATATATAATTTCTTATTAAATTATAATTATAAAATTATCTATTCTTATCACATTTGCATTATTGCACAGTTTTTTATTAGATATGTATTTAAGATATTCACTTTGTGGAGTTCTGTATAATGATGAGCAAGCTCTTAAACATTTTCTTTCAAAAACTCTTATCTCTTCCATGTATGAAGGCGATATATTGAACCAAATTGGACTACCGTATGTTAATTTAGGTATAATTAGAGATTAATACATTATTATTTTAATTTTGGTTTTAATAAAAAAGCATTTCTGGCCTTTGAAATAATTTCTTTAACATGTTGGTTAAAGTATGAAAACTTGTCTAGGTATATTCCTAAGTATTTTACAACTTCCTTGTTTGGTATGTTGCAATTCGAAAAATTCGATTTAATTCCGAACTGTTTCCAATTTTTTTTTTTTTAATATTATAGTTACATTTATCATTTGGTGTCTAAAAAGGATTGTTTTGCATTTTTCTGCATTAATTTCATGTTCCAATTAATGGAATATTGTTCAACAACGTTGTAGATTTTTTGAAGATGAAGATTAATGTTTTCAATTTTATTATCGGCACGATATATAATTAAATAATCTGCAATTGAGATTATATTATCTACAAGGTTTAGCAGATCCATGATGTATATATTAAAGAGAATTAGGGAATTTACATTTACTTGTTGTAGTCCGTTCATAATCTTGAATGTCTTTGTGCTTTTCACATTTTGGTAATAAACTATGACGTTTTTATTACTTATCATATTGTGTTTTAAGATAATTTTATTCAATGGAAATTTATACTGAATAATTTATATATAAGGCTTGCAATCCATACACTATCAAATGCCTTTTCCATATCAATAAGACAAGCCCCTGTACAATATTTTTTATGTCATATTTTTTATGTCATTAACTGTCGAATGTTAAAATTTAAAGCCGTTTATAATATTTTTTCCATTTTTTCAGTACATATTTTTTTTATAATGTTATTTATGCATGCTTCGAATACTTTGCTTTTATTGGGTTACAAACTTATAGGACGCAAATTATTTTGGATTATTTGGTTCCCTATCTTTTTTCGATAGAATTACAGTTTTTTCTGTTTTCCAATCATTTGGAAAATATGAATTATTGAGAATATTGTTGAATGAAAAAATATATGAAAAAATATATGATAAGTTTTTTTTTGGTTATGAAAAAATTAATAGTTTGATTTTCATCTAGATTATCTGATAATCTTGTATATTTGATTGTTTTAAAATATTGTTTTATAATATCTAAAAACCTATTGAAAGTCTCATTGATTTGGGTATGTAAAGGATTTTCTGCATCAATATTCTTATGTGCGTGAACTGACTCCCAAAGTGATCCTATGGAATTTAACATATGAACTTGATCATCTATAATATAATTATTTAAGTTATCTTTTTTTAGGATTTGTGGGTTTATTTCTGCGTTACTTAACCAAAAATCAGATTTAAGGGTCTTAATTTTTAAAATTTTTTTTTTAATTTGACCAAACCTATTTTTGGAATCCTTCGAATCCATGTTTGTAGTTAGAGCTTCTGCAGAGAGGGTCTTCTCTAGCCTATTGTGTTTTTTGATAATAGTAAGAGTTTTTTACTTTTTTCGTGATGTAGCATTTTAATAGTTGAGTTAGTTATTTTAGCATAATAATCATCAGTTTTGTACTTTGGGAAAACCTCATCTATTGTTTTTGTGATTATGTATATAATTTAATCTGTGTAAATGGTAATCTGCTTCGACGTTTGTAAGATTTCTATTGTTAGGAATTTGTATGTCTTGATTTATTTTCTGTGTAATTATACCCTATACCACTATGTGGTTTGGGTATAATGACTTTGTGCTGCTGTTTGTAACAACCAAAAATATTTGACGTAGACCCATCTTTAATTATACCGATCGAATCAGAATCACTTTCTGAGTTGATTTAACAATGTCCGTCCGTCCGTCCGTCCGTCCGTCCGTCCGTCCGTCTGTGTTTCCATGTAAAGCTTGTAATCAAACTGCAGGTCGCAAATACGAACATATTTTGACGAAATTTGGTATATAAGCTTTTATCGGCCATAGGATGAACGCTATTGAAATTGGTGAGAATCGGTCCATGTTCAGACCTAGCCCCCATACAAATTACCCATATGAAATCGACATAAATTGCCATAAGATCCAAATTTTCATATAGATCTTACTCAAATTGGGTTTGTATGCGTTCATTACATCCACTAATGAGTAGTCCAAAAATGATCCCTTTGACCCCATATAGAGATGCTTCCCGATCTTCACTTAAATCTATTAAAAAACAAAAATATTGCACTGATTCTTCTCAAATTTTGTTTGTACATATTTTTGCAAAATACAAGAGACTTTACCAAACATGATCAGGATCGGTTCATTTTTGGACCTAGTCCCTTTATAGATATAGCATCCGATATGAACTTTTTCATATCTGCAGCCAAAAAAATTAATAAAAATCCCACTCAAATTTGGTTTTTGCTTATTTTCAATGTCCAGTTAGTTGGGCCTAAGAGATAGGGTTTCTAAACGCATGGTATAGGGTATCGTATAGTCGGTCTAGACCGACTATAATTTTCTTACTTGTTTTATTTTGAAAATTTTTCCAATTAGTTCTTTTATAATTGTATTTAGGTTTAATATTATCTTCTAGAAATGAAAAGTTTTCTTGTTCGTTGTTTATAAAAGTAATTAATTGTACAGCATTGTAATCGCTGCCATAGTCTAAAGTTTTAAGGTTATTTAAGGTATTTAATAATATGTAATCTACAGTCAGCTATGCAAATGTCTAAACATAAAACTTACATCTGAAATGAAGTTTGTTGTCTGATAGCCATTTTTTAAGAAGACTTGTGGTAACACTTACTTAAGCTTTTTTATATTTCGGGGAAGAATTTATACTTTTTATGACAAATTTTTTCTGATCACGTGTTTTACTTTAATCAAAATCATTTAAGTTGATTTGTACTAATTAATAATAACTAAAAATAAGTAAAAGAAACTAATCTCAGTATGAGAAAGCAAAAATCGTCTGATTGAAGAATTGCCGAGATCTGGGCGTCGAAAACGGCTAAATAGTACTGAAGTTAGAGCCGTAGTAAGAGTAGTTAAAAAAATTTCAGAAAACATAACGCAGACATCAGGTAAACTAGTAAGTTTCAGTTCAGTAAGGAGATCGCTTAACAAAAAGGCTTAAATGGAAGCATACCATGCCAGAAACCATACATATCCAAGGCGAATCAGAGAAAGCTTATAATTTCGATAGAAAGTACCAAACAAGTAAGAAAATTATAGTCGGTCTAAACCGACTATACGATACCCTATACGATGCGTTTAGAGACCCTATCTCTCAGGCCCAACTAACTGGATATAGAAAATAAGCATAAACCAAATTTGAGTGGGATTTTTTTTAATTTTTTCGGCTGCAGATATGAAAAACTTCATATCGGATGATATATCTATATGGGGACTAGGCCCAAAAATGGACCAATCCTGACCATGTTTGGTAAAGTCTCTTGTATTTTACAAAAATATATACAAAAAAAATTTGAAAAGAATCAGTGCAATATTTTTGTTTTTTGATAGATTTAAGTGCAGATCGGGAAGCAGCTCTATATGGGGCCTATGACTAAGAGATGTCCAATAGGGATCATTTTTGGACTACTGATTAATGGATATAATATATACATACAAACCCAATTTGACAAAGATTTGTATGATAATTTAGATCTTATGGCAATATATCGCGACCTTAGAATGACAAGGTTCTAACTCGCTTTTTTTTCAAAAGTGAGTTATATGTAGGGTATCACTCAACATCTTCTAGAGTATCGAATAGAACTCAATCTGAGCTGTTTAAGTGTAATTTAGGCAGTATTTGAAAAATAACAAAGTTCTATCGTACCAAATTTTTGTAATCATAGACCGAACAAGGTTCTATGTTTTACATTTGGAACCTTGTCACATTAAAATGATACAAATTTGTTTGATAGAACTTTGTCATAACAAATAACGGAATTTGTTTTGCTCTCCCCTTGCGCGACTGCATGTTTTTATAACAACAGTTAGAACCACGAGCTTTAAATTTTAGTTTCATCGTGATTGTTGATTGAATAAAACCGTGTATTGTGCAATTCGTTTGTTTTATAAAAATTACAACCAAATTATGACTACTGGTACCAACACTGATGGTCAACATCTACAAATTAGTTGTGGAAACAATGGTAAGTAAAAGTTACAAAGAACGATTGTCCTCACATCTATTTTTGACATGAAATTATATCAGGTTCAACAGACAAGGATTCTGATAACAATCCAGAGGAATCGGATTTTTCTGAAGACTCTATTGCCGATCCACTTTTTTGTCCTTCGCCAGCTTCCGAGCAAAATGAATCGGTTGAAAACGAGTCAAAAAATGAAAATATTACGGCGGAAAACATAATAACAGTAGAAGAAGAAAATCAAAATGAAAACCCAAAAAAAACAAGTAAGAAAATTATAGTCGGTCTAGACCGGCTATACGATACCATGCGTTTAGAGACCCTATCTCTTAGGCCCAACTAACCGGACATAGAAAATAAGCAAAAACCCAATTTGAGTGGGATTTTTATTAATTTTTTTGGCTGCAGATAGGAAAAAGTTCATATCGGATGCTATATCTATATAGGGACTTGGTCCAAAAATGGACCGATCCTGATCATGTTTGGTAAAGTCTCTTGTATTTTGCAAAAATATATACAAACAAAATTTGAGAAGAATCAGTGCAATATTTTTGTTTTTTAATAGATTTAAGTGAAGATCGTGAAGCAGCTCTATATGGCGTCAAAGGGATCATTTTTGGACTACTCATTAATGGATGTAATGAACGCATACAAACCCAATTTGAGTAAGATCTATATGACAATTTGGATCTTATGGCAATTTATGTCGATTTCATATGGGTAATTTGTATGGGGGCTAGGTCTGAACATGGACCGATTCTCACCAATTTCAACAGCGTTCATCCCATGGCCGATAAAAGCTTATGTACCAAATTTCATCAAAATACATACATATTTGCGACCTGCAGTTTGATTACAAGCTTTACATGGACACACAGACGGACGGACGGACGGACATTGTTAAATCAACTCAGAAAGTGATTCTGATTCGATCGGTATAATTAAAGATGGGTCCAGGTCAAATATTTTTGGTTGTTACAAACAGCAGCACAAAGTCATTATACCCAAACCACATAGTGGTATAGGGTATAAAAAAACAAGTAGGCAAATTATAGTCGGTCTAGACCGACTATACGATACCCTATACCATGCGTTTAGAAACCCTATCTCTTAGGCCCAACTAACTGGACATTGAAAATAAGCAAAAACCAAATTTGAGTGGGATTTTTATTATTTTTTTTGGCTGCAGACATGAAAAAGTTCATATCGCATGCTATATCTATAAAGGGACTAGGTCCAAAAATGGACCGATCCTGATCATGTTTGGTAAAGTCTCTTGTATTTTGCAAAAATATGTACAAACAAAATTTGAGAAGAATCAGTGCAATATTTTTGTTTTTTAATAGATTTAAGTGAAGATCGGGAAGCAGCTCTATATGGGGTCAAAGGGATCATTTTTGGACTACTCATTAGTGGATGTAATGAACGCATACAAACCCAATTTGAGTAAGATCTATATGACAATTTGGATCTTATGGCAATTTATGTCGATTTCATATGGGTAATTTGTATGGGGGCTAGGTCTGAACATGGACCGATTCTCACCAATTTCAATAGCGTTCATCCCATGGCCAACAAAAGCTTATATACCAAATTTCATCAAAATATATTCATATTTGCGACCTGCAGTTTGATTACAAACTTTACATGGACACACAGACGGACGGACGGACGGACGGACGGACGGACGGACGGACGGACATTGTTAAATCAACTCAGAAAGTGATTCTGATTCGATCGGTATAATTAAAGATGGGTCTAGGTCAAATATTTTTGGTTGTTACAAACAGCAGCACAAAGTCATTATACCCAAACCACATAGTGGTATAGGGTATAAATACAAGAAAGCAGGTCCGAACCTGCTTAAATGGAAAGTTAATGAAAGAAAAACTCTTCATCAAAGTGGAAAAGCTTACGTTAGTCGTAGAGGAAAAATGGTTTCCGCAAAAAAAGTGACAGAAGTTCCTGGCTGTTCGAAGTGTCCTCATAAATGTAACACAATGATTACAAGAAACGAAAGATGAGTTTATTAAAGTCGTTTTATAGTCTTGCACAAAACGAAAAGAAACAATTCATTCTTCAGCAATCAGAGCGAGTTATTTGTGCCAGAAAAATAAAGAAAGATGAAGCAGGGCCATCAAGAAGAGACTTTTTATTTAAATATTTCCTAACAATCAAAAACGAAAAAAGTAGAGTTTGCAAACATTTTTTTTTGAAATAATTAGACGTATCACAAAAAATGATATACAATGCTCATCATCAGAAGACGGCCACTAATTCAGCTAAGCTAGACGGCAGAGGAAAGTCGAGCGGGAGCAGCCGTTTGCTAAGTGGTGATATAAAATAAGGGATTATCGATTACATAAGTTTATTTCCGGCCGTGGAATCCCATTATTGTAGACAAGATACACAGAAAAAGTATTTGGACCCATTTCTCAATGTTTCTAAAATGTATAGTTTGTATACAGATTTGTGTAAAGAGAATGAATGACATACAACCCGCAAAACAATCAACATACCGTTTTGTGTTTAACACAGAATTTAATATTGGCTTTCACGTTCCAAAAAGTGACTGATGTGACTTATGTGAGGCGTTTACAAACTGCAAAAAACACAATTTGGGTATAGCTGAAAGTCAAATGAGTGAATACGATATGAATATTGCCAATAAAGATTCAATGCGGAAAGAAAGAGATGCAGATAAAAACGGTAATATCCCGATATTAAGCTTTGATTTGCAAAATGTCATTAACTGTCCCAGGGCAGAAATAAGTTCGTTTTTTATAGACGTAAGCTAAATATTTATAATCTAACAGCTAAACTCTCACTTACTAATCAAGTATATTGTGCTATATGGAATGAATCCTTATCTGGTAGAGCTGGAAATGATATTGCTAGCGCATTGCGTAAGATACTAGACTGTGTGGTTGACGAAAACGTTTTGACAGAGCTTACACTGTGGAGTGACTCATGTGTGCCTCAAAACAGGAATTCTCACATGTCTAAATGTTTGATGGAGTTTATGCAAGACCATAAGGATATGGATCAAATTTTTATGAAGTTCTCAGTACCGGGACATTCCTATATCCAGGAAATAGATCATGTGCATTCGTGTATCGAGAAAGCAATGCGCAGCACAGAAATATATTCACCTGTTGGATTAATCCGTTTATTAAAACTGGAAAACAGAAAACAACCTTACAAAATTATTCAAATGCAAGCCACAGATTTCAGGGACTATAGTACAGCTTCCAAGTTTTTTAATTACAAGGAGGTACCATTTTCAAAAGTAAGCACATTAAGATTTACACAAAGTTTACCTGAAATTCAGTACAAGCTTTGTCATCGAGAAATAGCCCTGCTAACCGTAAATATAAGTGCTCACCGCAGTTTTTATAACCAGCAGGTCAAAAGTTGTGACAATAAAACCAGTATTATCTGCAGAAAAAATAAAAGATTTTAAGCTAATGCTAAAATTTATGGTGCCCCAAGACTCGGATTTTTATAAGGCCACTTTTGATATAATATAAGTACAGAAAGATTTAAGAAAAACTATTTTCTTATTATACCAAGAAGTTATGGTTTTTTTTTTGCAATTTTTATTTGTAATTGATTTTTGTTTTTGCTTTGAAGGCTAATTTTATGTTTTCTAAATAAATTTTTCATTAAAAAAATTTTTTTTATTCAAAATGATATGGTTCTAACATACCTTAGAACCAGATAATTGAATATATATTGCTATTTTAGAAGGCCAAAGTTCTAACTGCAAAACCTTAACTGCTGCAACTCGGAGGACCTGATCAAAATATAGTTTTTTTAATCAAGCATCTTATAAATAAAGAAAATATAATGCTCTGTATAAAAGTTCAATTATTTTGTACCAGAAATAAAAAAGTTATAGCATTTTAAATATTGAACCTCAATTTGCAACGAACTATACTCTATTCACTTAGAACCTTGTCATTCTAAGGTCGCGATATGTTGATTTCATAGGGGTCATTTGTATGGGGGCTAGGTCTGAATATGGACCGATTCTCACCAAATTCAATAGCGTTCATCAAAATATATTCATATTTGCGACCTGCAGTTTGATTACAAGCTTTACATGGACACAAAGACGAACGGACGGACATCGTTAAATCGAATCAGTTAGTAATTCTGACTCGATCGGTTTAATTAAAAATGGGTGTAGGTCAATTATTTTTGGATGTTACAAACAGCAGCACAAAGTCATTATACCCAAACCACATAGTGGTATAGTGTATAAAAAAGGCTCTGTCTTTTTGGGGAAACGAATTGTATACAGATGATGTATACAAATTCAAAGTTCTCTGAGCGAAAAGGCCCCCAAAAATTTAGGGTGGTGAGAATGAAGCATTCATAGAAATGTGTGTTACCAAACTGTCAAATACTTAGCCGTTTTGAAGGACAATGTTGCCTCTAGCTTCAAGAAATTAGGCTTGGCTGGAAACTACATCGTAAAACAGGACAGCGACCCAAAGCCTACGTCTATAATTGTGGAAGTTTGGCTACTGTACCGTAATTCTAAGACACTTGATCATCTGCCGCAGTCCCTGGACCTTAACCCGATCAACTATCTGTGGGAACAGCTTGACAGAAAAGTCACGCAAATGGCCATTTCAAGGAAGGCATAATTAAAGCAGATTCTAAAGGAAGAATTGAGCAAAATTTCCCCCGATATAACAAAAAGACTTATCGAGTCGATGCCTAGAAGTCTAAATGAGGTGCTTAAAGCCAAATGAAATTAAACTAAACACAAAAAAATTTAAAAAGTTTACTTTTTATATTGAAGTTCTGTTAAATGCTGTAAAATTTGCTCATTTTCTAAATAAAGTGCACTTATTTCTGTTTTGTACTACTTTCGTTTAATATTTTTATTGAGTTCCGCTATTCTTAAATAATTCTTGAATTCCTAATCCACTCGTATATTGTTGATTGGGAGCTAATTACTTAATTTTAATAAAACTTTTTATCTGAGTAAATAAGGTTTTCACTTTATTTTGACGCTCACAGTACATATTCAAATACAAAAAAAATACAGAAAAAAAATTTATGAGAAACGCCAAGAAAACAATACAAGATTACTTCAAAAAATTAATATATAAATTTAATTAATTAATAAAATTTTATGCAAAATTTCAAAAAGGAACAAAATTTCAAAAAGGAACTTTTTAAAATTTCAAGACGTATGGCGCTAATGTAGAAATTCAATTCAGATACCAAATAATGATATCGAGGTAGAATAAATTTTTTTCACCGTTGTCATCTGGCAAACCGAAGATTTTCATAAAGGTAAAGTAGTTTTGCGGTAAAAATTACTTTATGAAGAAACAAAGAAAAACTCTAGTTTTCATCAGTTTTTTAAATAATACACCGAAAAGCTTATTCGTAAAAGATGCAATTGATGTCTTCTAAATTTAAAATTACAATTTCCGACGTTTTGATATGATTTTCTGAAATTCAATTAATTGTAATTTATATTTGGAAATTTTTAATTCCAGTTTTTAGAATTGATATTTTCTTTAATTTTAATGGAAAATTTAAAAAGTGCAATTATAAACAATTTTTAAAAATTAAATGTAATCGCAATCAGATATTTTGTAGGTAAAGCAGAATAATAATTCTATATAACTATGTAGAACTGTTTTGAAAGCAAAAAACTCATTGATGAACTCGGTAACTCTATTTTGTAAAGACAACAAAAATTTAATATGCCAAACTTATTTTCATATTTGTAAAAGAATAATGAAAAAACGCATGAAATAAAAGACCAGCCCGTGTATACTCTTAACATTGTTCTGTATGATATCTAGTCGAAAATATTGACATTCATGTTACAATAAAAATAACTATTGGAAAGCTCATTAGAACAAAAATTGTGGCGCCCTCTACTGTGGCATAGTCACGCTGAGAAAAATGAAGTGACACTCTGTTTATGCAAAAGAAATGTATTTTCCCCACAACAAAATATTGCAGAATTTTATGTAAATAAAATAATATACCGATTTATTTCTAACATGCAGTTGTTATGGATATACATACATCTATATAATATATGTACATATATTATATGTATTATTTAATATGTTTATGTATGTATATGTAAATATTACACACAAAAAATACAACATCAAACGTTATTTTTGTGTTTTTCTCTTTAAATAAATTAATACATAAATTTTTTTGCTAAATTTACATTTGGGCAATTCACAACAGGTGTTGTATATTGTATGTTGTATTGAAATACACAATACAATCATTTGTTGTGAACACTCAGTTGTATTTTCATATTGTAAAACGCTTTCTTTAATAATTTTCGATCCAACGAGGAAAGATCGCTTCGTCGCTTCTGCTATTTTGTATAAGAGAAAACACTTGTCAGTGTTTGCTTTTTGGTCGTGAGATATACCCTGGAGTTTTAGTTACGTACCTCTTGCATTTTAATTTATAATGAATAAAAAAATGTTAAATGTTTTGGTTGGTACTGAAAGAGAAAATACATACTAAAAAAATATAAACATTAATTTTTATATAAATAAACTTATCGATGTATTTGCGTTATTTGCATTATTTGCCATATTTTATTTTATAATTATTTATGCTGATAAAATTCTATGAATTTGTTTTTTCTTTTTCATAAAAACTGGCATTCACTTGGAACTGATATGTTATGATACAATATACAACATTTACTAAATATAGCAAATGAAGTTGGATCGTGTATCAGATTTTTCAGTGAAAATTACCAACAACAATTTTACACTATTGTAAAGTGATACACGATGCAGCGATACATTACCCGCTGTGAATTGCCCAATTGTTTCTTTTTATTAACAACTAGGTATTTTAGCATTATTTGCTTTAGATGTTGGTGAGTTTTTCCTCCCTTTATATTAACTCGTAGTGTCTGCTTGTCCCTTTCCCGTGACCCATTCGATCTGAAATTTTGCAGGCAGGCTCGTGGTAATAACAGAAATCATTTAACAATTTTCTCTATTGATGCCAAAACAATGGAAACTTTTAAATTTTTCTACCAGAGTTAATAAAAAACGTACAAAGGGTTAGTTTTTATTATATTATTACCACAGCGACCACAGAAACAACAAGTCCATCTTTGACAACAACACAACATTTCGAAAAAATTTTTTTAATTTTTCAGAGATTTCCCTGGACCTGTTCCACCGATTTTAATGATTTTTCAAACAGAAATCTTCCCATGAATTTGGTGAATTATTCTCACTAAAAATGATCACTGTAGCTGCACTATTGAGGGCGTGATCGTGACAAGAACAACATAGAAAATTATATTTTTTCAAGACTTTTTTAGTTCTTCATTCAAATCTCGTGCCCTAATCGACCGATTTGGACGATTTTAGATAGCGAACTTTTCAGGATGTTAGTGAATCATTTTTTATGTCAACGAGCACCCTAGCTGCCCGATTGATGCCGTCATCGTGATTTCCACAGACGGACAGACGGACATCGCTATATTAACTCCGGTTGTTATAAGGATCACAAATATATATATTTTATGGGGTCCAAAATTTTTTTTCTAATTATTACAAACGGAATGACAAACTTAACTGGAGTGGAAGGTATAATGAAAGAGTACTCCTAAGATTCCCTGCAGAGAATTTAGAGAGCTTTTCTTTAATGGCAATTTTTTCTACAAAAACTTTTGAATATAAAATATCTGACTCCTACAAAAAGTCGTAAAATTTGTATTTTCGATGTGTAAACATCTGTACGCGCAGGGGGGTAAATTTCTTATTCACAATACAATCACAAATCATGCATTAAGATAAATCGGTATGACATGATTGTTTAGTGAAAAAATTATGATATGTAATAACCTTTTTGTCGCTGTTTTCTGCATTTTATTTATTACCAGATGTTTACACATCTCCCCTGTGATTGGACTCACATGATTTTTTTTTCTACCTTTTCTTTTTTTTATAAAATTTCTTAGATGTTGTCGATATTTTCGGAAAAAAGTTAGGACATTTAAAAATTTTTTGTTTAGAATAAAATTTCTTTAGTCTGTAAAATGAGCTTCAAATCAGAGCAGGGAATATTTCCTAATGGGTATTTTCCAAATGGACACCCAATCTCTCGTTATGGGGGAAAAAGGAGTCGAAATCGGAGTAAGTAAAATTTTTTTAGATTTTAAATATTTTCATATTTGCTCAAAAGTAGCTGAAGTTTAAATTGCTATCAATTTACTGCGTTAAAAAACATATTTAATTGTATTAAGTATTTGATCAAATATGAAATAATTTTGATAAATGGCCGATAGTCTAAACCCTTTTTTCCCCTCCCCTTAATATGATATTGGGCCGATAAGAAGAAATATGCGTCAATTAGATATTCTTCTTCTATCAATTATCCAAATTGCAGTGCGATTGATGGCTTTCCCCTATTAAATACCTTCCTTGTGGTTTGTTTCTTTACCAAAAAATACTTACATTTCATAAAAAATGTCGCCATCACTTCGAGCTGGTGGGAGTTTGAAGCTCTTTAGATTTTTTCCCTTTTTAAATATTAAAACCAGGTATGCATTTTTTGTTTTTTTTTTTCTGTTCAAAATTTTCAAAATTTGATATATTTTCTTTTAAATAAATTTCTTATGGTCTTACAATTTATACAAAACATCTAAAATGAAAAACTTATTTTTATAAAAAACGACATAAATCTAATTTAGTTGCGTACAAACTTTAATTTAAAATTTACGTTTCTAACCGAAATATATTATCGAAATAGATTTTTTTTTGATTTTGATGCTCAAAAAGTGTTTTTGCCTTTTTTTTTTGTAAATAAAGACTTTTTATTTTTAAATTTAAATTTTGTACTTTTTTTGTTCGAAAAATTAATATTGTCGTGTTCTTAGGACTTATAGGCTAAAAAATAAAAAAAAAATAAATTTTACTACCTTTTTAAAAATGAAATATTTATAAAAAATATATATAAATAAATATAAAATATATAAAAAAGTAATTAAAATAAAAATAATATGTCAAATGAAATAATTGTGCTATTGTTTTTGACTTAATTAAATAAAAAACATTGATCTAGAGCCAGATTAATTGCTAAAAAGAAAAAAATATTTACACTTTATCCTTTGTATTTATCTAATTTTTTCTTTTTAATTTCCAAAAAAAAAAATGTCAAAACTTTAATTCAGTTTTTTTTTTGTTTACAAAAAAATTTTAAACATTTTAAAATTTTCAATTTTAACTAACACACTAAATATATATAAATTGGAAAAAACAGACCGGACTCTCGTAAAGTAAAACAATCCAGATTAAATTGTGTTTAATTTAAAATACTAATAAATATTAATACATTTTTTTATAATTGATTTAAAGCACATAGAAAATTAATTACTAGAAAAAATATTACTTTTTTTTAAATTAAAACAATAAATAAATTTGAATTCAAATCTACTGAACACAATTCTTTTTTTTAACTTCAATAAATCCATCGATCCTTGACCATGCAAAAAGCTTAAGTGCAAAAATCAAAACTTTATAGGAGAAAGCTTTTTTAAACCTATCTTTGCTTTATACTAAGTATGTAAATATATTAGGAATATGCACTTAAGCTATAATTGCTTTATTATCGTAAGCCTATGAAATTTTAACAGCTAATGTCAAATTTATAATATTTTTAAAAAAATGTGTTAAATTAAAAAATATTTAAAAAAAATTAAAAGTTATAATTATATTAATAATCATTTAGCTACTGCTAAAATCAAACTTCTAAATAAAAACAAAATAAACAATAAAGCAAATTAATTTTTTTTATAAAAAAAAAAATTATAAGTTTCAATTAATTAGAATTTAAAATCAAAAAATAGTTTAAACAATTTAAAAAAGAAATTTAATTTTTTTTCTTTTAAGAAGAAATAATATTTATTTTTGTTTCGCTATCACTAAATTGAATTTCTGAAAGTAAAACCAAAATAAATGAACAAATAGAATTAAGTTAAGAAACAGAATTTTATTTTAACAAATTTATATACAAAGTAATATTGATTTATTTATAATGTTTTCTGAAAAATTATTATAACTTTTTTCTGAAAAATTGTTATTTTTTGGGCAAAAAAATTTCCAGCTGGAACATTTTCATGTAAAATTTATAATTTTATTAATTAATTGAAAACAAAAATATTTTTTTCGGTGATCACATGACAACAAATTTTTATGAAAATGTTTAACACAAACTGAAAATTTATTATATTTTAATTAAAAAAGCTTTAATTTGTTTAAAAATATCTAAAATAACATTACCTTTGGTAAAAATTTTTTTTTATTGGGGCTATGAATACGAATTGTTCCTAAGGGAATAATTTTGGACTACTGATAATTGAATGTAATAAACACACACAAACCCAATCTGAATGAGATCTGTATGATAATTTGGATCTTATGGCAATTTAAGTCGATTTCATAGGTGTCATTTGTATGGGCCTGAACATGGACCGATTTTCACCAATTTCAATAGCATTCATTCTATGACCGACAGAAGCTTAAACACTAAATTTCATCAATATATATTCAGATTTGCGACCTGTAGTTTGATTACAAAGTTTACGTGGACACACAGATAGACAGGCGGCCGGACATCGAAAAATAGACTCAGAAAATGATTCTGAGTCGATCGGTATAATAAAATATGGGTCTAGTTCAAAGTCAAAGTCAGTTAAAAAA
>OY821517.1:307638063-307708063 GCA_963682025.1 Cordilura impudica
ATTAAAATAAAATAAAATAAATTAAAATAAAATAAAATAAAATAAAATAAAATAAAGTAACATAAAATAAAAAACATAAAACATAATAAAATGAAATATATTAAAACAATAAAATAAATAAATAAAAATAAAATTAAATAAAAATTAATAAAAAAAATTAAAATTAAATAAAATAAAAAACAAAATAAAAAAATTAAAAAAATATATATTAAAATAAAATAAAATCAATATAATAAAAATAAAATAAAAAAAATAAATTTTTCGGTAATCAAACAAACAGAAAATTTTAATTTTGCAAACTAAAAATGTTGTTAAATAAAATAGCTATCAATAAAGTTAAATTGAAAAAAAAACAAAATAAACTCGATTAATTTAAAATATTCTAATAAATTTCCAGCTGGAGCATTTTATTATCAAAGTTATGATTTTATTCATGTATTTTTATATAATATAAGAGAAAAAATTTTTTTTCCGTAATTACACAACAAACCAAAAAAATAGTTTTGTCAACTAACAAAATATTTGTTATTGAAGTATTTTTAAAATATTATTAAAAACATATTTTTTTAAACTATTTTTAAAACATTATTGAAAAAAACATTATTGAAAAAAATATTTTTATAAATATTTATTAAAAATATTTAAAAAAAATTATTTTTTTGAACAAAAAAATTTTTTTTTTAATTTTATTTATTCTTAAATTTTTTTTTTATTAAAAAGACTATATTTTTTTATTATTAAAAAATTAAAAAAAAATTTTTTTTACTTATGTAAATAAAAATTTACTTTAAACAATACTTTTTTTATATAAAAAAAAATAATTTAAATTAACGAAAATTTTCTGATAATTAACCAAAATAAATAACGAAATAAAAAGATCTTTTTTTTTGTGAAAAATAATTTTCGTATTTTATTTTTTTTTTATTATAAATTTGATTTCTTATAATTAGTATAAGATTCTTTTGACTACAAACATAAAATTGTTGATTAACTTAAAAAAATAATGACTTTGTGGGATAAAAAAAGATACTAAATTAAAATTAGAATAAAAATTTGGCTTAAATTTTTTTTAAAAATTTCTTAAAGATTAGATTTAGATTATTTCTTTTAAAACTAAAATATTTTTAAACCTTTGACGGTTTTTGTTAAATTTAAATTGGTTTAAGTTTTTGTTTGATGATTGGTTTAGGTTGTTTGTTTTACTTCTTACACTTATAAAAATAAAATATTGTAGTACATAAAATACAACACAAGACAATATTTATTAGGTATATAAAAAGGACATAAAACATATTTGTTCGGTTTATGTTTTATAGACTAAAATATAAAAAGGAACCATTTTCAAAATACAAAAAATAAGAAGAAAATTAAATGTTAAATGTTAAATATAAAACTTAAATATTTAATTTTTCATATATACAATTCATGACAACATTTCGCTTAAGGGGCCATAGAAAATTTCCCTTTTTTTTGTTAGGGAAATTTTTTTAAACCAATATAAGCTACTTAATTTTTTTTTTTTTAAGGGGGAGGGCTACAGTTTTTTTTATATACAATTCAAAGCAACGAAAAAAAATAACAAAAAAATTTACAATTATTTGTAGAAAAACTTATTGGGAGTTTTTCCAGTTCTTTTATGAGTGGGCATTACGAGCCATATGCACAAAGAGTCCTACAGGACCATCACATTTTTCACCGCACATATTACATTTAAAGACATCATCACAACTATGGTAGCCCATGTGGATGGTATAGAGCACGGCATCCTTGAAAAAGATATCACAGTACTTACATTCATACATGGTGGGCGTGGGACTGGAAGCCGCCGAAGTCGAACTGTGGTTGGTTGTTGAAGAATTTGAAGAATTGCCCGACGATGAAGCTGTCGATGTGGCTGACGTATTGGCAGTTGTGCCATTATTATTATGATGTGCTCTTTCCATACTTTCATCAGGCGAAGTTTGTTCATCCAGTTTGATTTGTGGGGCTTGAGCAGCCGGGCCAGAAACGGGCGATGAAGCGGTAGTTATTTCAGTGGGATTGAGAGCTTGTGGTGAAGTCGGAGCTGAGGTTTGATTAATCGTTTTCATTTGTTCGGCATCTAATTTTAAAACTCGGCCCTTACGTCTGGAGGCCGTGGTCGAGGAGTATAAAGGAGTTTCAATTTGTTCTTCGGCCAATTTTAAATTCATGGCAAATTCTGGTGTCAGCTGTTGTTGCACCTCCTCTTTGGTGGGAGTACCCTGTGACAAATCCATGGCTGAATCTACTGATTTACGTTCAAATTCTTCATCATCGTCCTCGTCGTCTTGTTCGTCTTCAAAGTCTTCCATATCATGTTGGTGTTGTTGTTGCTGTTGTTGTTGATGATGCTGTTCTTGATTTTGTTCCTGCTGCTTTTGCAATTGCTCTCTCATACGCGGTGATAATTGAGCCAGAACGGCGGCCTGTTGCTGGGCAGCCAACATTTGCAAGTTCAAATTCCAGTAGGGGAAAAAGGCCATATTACGATTCTGTTGCAGCAACGAGGCCAAGGGAGGTAATAAATTGGGTAAATTACCATTTTGTGTAGACGTTTGAGCTTGTTCAGAAGGTGATACCTGGGTTTGTTGTTGTTGCTGCTGCTGTTGTTGCTGCTGTTGTGGTTGCTGTTGTTGTTGTTGATTTTGCAAAGACATATTCAATGTTAAAGTTGGTAATTCGGAGGTCACCGAACAACTGCTTTTAGCCGGTGAGGCCGGCATTTGTTGTTGGCCATTCAAGGGGAAGCCTTGTAAAGCAGCCGACAACTGAGATGTAACCGCCATTTTCAAATCGCCATTGAATTTTTTCATATTACCCGAACCAGAACCCTTATTTTTGGGACCTCTGCGAGTGCCATAAACATCAATGACCACCGAGGGATTGGGTATACCCTCTTCATCTAAAACCATGCCCGGCTTGTGATCGTATTTGCGTAAATGCAATTTAAATGAATGGCAATATTTGGTGGCATAATCACAGTCAGCACATCTGTATTGATAGACGGAGGAATGTGATTTACGATGTGAATTTAACATGGACTTATTGACACAGGAATAGGAACATTTGTCACATTGAAACGGCTTCAGGTTCTTGTGTTTGCGTATATGATATTCCAAGTGGTGCTTCAACTCCGTAACGAAGGGACATTTGGGGCATTGTAATATCTTTTCGGGTTTCATGTGCGTACGGGCATGATCCCAGAAGGCCAATTTCGTAATGGCCACCATACCACAGGATTTGCATTTGTAATTCTTCATTTTACCATGGGAATTATAGATGGGCAAACGTATGGTCTCATCATCATCGGAATCCACAATATATTTCAAATCTTCACTGGAATTGGACATTAATTCCTGATCTTGTTTATCCAGTTGTAGCGTATCCGCTAGAGAATGTTTAGGTGACTTGGGTGGTGTAATATCCATAGGCGGCGTATGTCTGGGAGTCAAGGCCGATTTGTCGCTAGGGTCCGTTAGAGCAGAACCTAAAGGTTGAGGACTGGGTGTTTGTTGAAGCTGTCGCTGCTGCTGGGTGGACTGGGTATAGAAGTGAGACATGGCGGCGGGTATGACGGCATTTGGTAGGCCAGGCGGTGTTAGAGGATTAAATCCTAGCGGCAGATGAGAAGAGACCTGATTTTGGGCTGCGGCCTGTTGGGCCTGTTGGAAATGTTGTTGATATTGTTGCTGCTGCATTAATTGCTGATGCATACCAGCCGTATCGAAAAATTGTTGTTGTTGCTGCTGCTGCTGCTGCTGCTGCTGCTGCTGCTGCTGTTGATCGTTATTATTCGAGGGTGATGCTGACATATTTGTATCCATGGCTGAAAATTGTTGCTGCTGTTGTTTCAAATAATTCTCCAAATGTGTTGAGGAGGCCGAGGAGGGAGCTGGTGAATGTTGTTGTATTTGATGTTGAGGCGGGGGACTTAATGTGCCCGGTTCTGTTTTAATGTTGGCGGCAAACATATTGTTATACCAGGCATTGTGTTCCACATAATTGGCGGTGCTTTGCACACTGTCCCAGTTTTGCATATTTAGGCTGTTTTTCTCTAATTCTCTAATTAATAGATTTTTTTTTTTATACAAAAAAATACCAAAGGGAGATCTGAAAATATAAAATAACATAAATTAATAAAAATGAGCCAAAAATTTTAAAACAAAATATATTGTAAACAAAATAGAGCGTAAAAAACGTTAAAAATATAATAAGGCGCAAGCGCTAAATTTTACGCGTTTTTTCAGCTCTGCAGAAGTTGTTTTGTTCTTTTTTTGTTTTAATTTTTCTATAATTATTTCTGTTTTTTTACTCAATTTTTTTACATTTTTTATAAGGAGTTTTTTTTATTTTTTTTAAGGGGAAATGCGTTAAACTCTTTAAATAAAGAAAAAAACTCCAAAAAAATATTAAATAAATGAAAAGAAAAATCAAGCAAAAAAAAAAAGAGATTCAAATAATTTTTTTTTTAATTTCCAAAAAAGCAAATAATAATTAACGTTTATTTAAAACTTTAAATTTTTTGTTAAGGGTGAGTTGTGTTGTTCTTTTTTATATTAATACCCCTCCTTAGTTGGGGTGGTTTTTTGCTTTTTTATATGATTTTTTTAACATTTTAAAAAAATGGTGAATATTTTTTTTTATAGGTTTTTTGTTCGTTAACATTAACCAATCACAGTTATGAATGCAATCCGATTAATTTTGTTTTATATACCTTTGGTTTTTTTTTTATATTCCAAATGCTTGTTTTTAAAACAGTCTTAATATTTCCGTTAAATAAAAATATATTTAAAATTGTTTATAAACTTCTAAGAAGTTTTTTTTTTTTTATTTTTAATAATAACTAATAGAATTGAAGATTTTTGAAATCTTTAATTTGTGTTTTTTTTTTTTTTTTTTTGAATCACTAAATATTTTTGTTTTTTTTTTTACTTTCTAATATAAGATGTGTATCGTTTTGAAGCTAGAATGCAACTGATGCTCTTACCAAAAAACACCCTAGTATTTAAACAACACGATGGAATTAATGCAGGATATACACAGTCACACTCTCCCTAACTTAGAAATACACTCACACACCAACAAATATAAACTCGCTCGCACATTTTTAGAGATTTGAAATTTCCTCTAAATACACAGATTAGTTGAAAAAAGTCAATATTTGTTCAAATTCGAAAAAAAAAAATAATGTGTGTTTTAGTGTCCTTTTTAGCGTTTAGTATCAGTGTGTGTGCGTGTTACGCACACTATTACACAGGTAGGCTCGCTTATATCCTTTTAATATATTTTTTGGTTAGCTCTATGTTTCGTCACTTATAATATTCTCATTTGCTTATAATTTCGCGTTTTGCATTTCTACAGGTAAAGTCAGGTATTTAAATTTTGTAAAATTTTTGTTTTTGTTTTTTTTCTGTAATATATTTTTCATGTTATTTTGCCAATATTTTTTTGTATGGTTTAATTTTTAGAATGGATTAAGTTTGTATTGATAAGCCCTGTTCAGGGCAGATTAAAATTTTTAAATGAACCTTACTTAACTTACTTATATTTAAGAAATTTATGAACGGACTTAACTTAAGTATATGCGAGTTTTTAAAATTTCCATTTTAGGGCTTAACTAATATGATTATGCAAATGTCACATACTAAAGATTAGACAGTTTACAGTTAAAGTAAATATAATAAACTATGTAGTTCGGCAATAGCTATTTTATGAGTGGATCTGTGGATCTGTAACAGTTAATTTTGTTCCCCCAATGTTCTTAATGCTAGAAATTAAATATTTTCAAAAATTAAATAACTTAAAAATCTAACTTTTAAGAAAAAAGTTTTTATTAAAACTCTTTCCTTTCTTTTTTTTATAATTAATCTTTGGTCACAACAAATCTATGGACCAAGTTTCAGATTGATTGCACGAGAGGAAATAGGATTTAAATCAATCCGCGACTGTGCGTGACTATTAGGGTAGCCCTTAATAAAAAAAAAAAAAAAGTGTTCAAACTCTCGGTCGCACTCCCTAGAAATAGGCGAATAGAAAAAAAAGTGAGAAATATAAAGCTTTGCGCCAATCAAAAAACATTTAGAGGTGGCTCAATGCGATTGAAAATTTCAAGTGTGTTTATATGGGGAAAATATGACTTTTATTCAGAAAATTCGGTCTATAGATTAACTTTTCTGACAAATTGTTATATCATTCGGGATCACTATTAAATTATCTTTCCAAAAAGCTAAGAAGCTTAAAAATCGAATAAAAACTCGCCACGAAATAGCAAATGCCCCAGACCACTTTTGTGCCAAAAAAAAAACACTAGGTCATGAAATTTGATGGCATTTTTTTGAACTTTAAGAAATTAATTAAAGCCAACATTTTGTGTTAGCTTCTTTCTGTACCTGTAAGTACTCAGATATGAAGTATTGTTTTATTACCACCTTGTTAACCTATTAAGCATTGAGACCGAAAATGGAAAATTTTTTTGATAAAATTTTGAAAACTTCTTTTTCAAGTTTTGAAAAATTTTCTTAAACAAGTTTTCAAAAAAATGGATCTAGCTCTTTAACCCATTAACCGCCAAAATGAAACTAGCAGTGATATTTTTCCGAAACGTTTATTTTCCTATTCTTTGGAAACTAAATAAAAATAAATAAAAGAAAAAACTGAAAAAAATTCTTAAGGTAAGGTACAATGTATGTGTACTCGATTGGGTACAGTGGCGCCTTATAGGTGAAATTTTTCAAAACATTTTTCAAACGACACATAATGTTTTTAAACATTTTTTACATTGCCAGCGAACACACATACTATACATCTTAATGGTTTTTCCATTCTTTTAGAGTAGTGACTTATACCATCTTGTGGTAATCCTGGAACCGATGAAGATGAAGGTCGAGCTTTACTTTGATTATTTTGGCATAAGTAGTACCTAGCAATAGAGCGACGAAATAAAAGCTGATTCATGCTGTCACTACGACTCATTATGTGTAACCGCCAGGCATTTGCAATGGCCATATCTATTATGTAGGTAAAAAGTCCCCACCTCCATTTTTTACCGCGAATTGCAATCCTGTAAAGTGAAATAAACTGATCCAATTCATCTACTCCACCCATATGTTTGTTGTAAGTCTGAAAAACTTTTGGAATACTAACATCAATTTTTTGACGTTGAGACCAATGTTTTACAATACCTAATTGCGTCATAGTTTGTTGCCATAGTACAGATGCTGTTAGTTTCCATTTAACCATCAGTATTTCATTTTGTTTATCAAACCTGTAATCAAACGAGGCACGATCTTCCGTTTTCATTTCCTTTGTACTTTTGATAGGATATTTTTTGGTTCTATTTTCTCGTATGGTTCCCGTGGCACGATATCCTTCTATTTTGAGTTCCACTAAAAGGTTATAGCTCGTAAAAAATTATTGAAAAATACTTCGTGCTTTGCTGGGTCAGTCTCCATCTTCTGAAGTAATTTTTTAACTACTCTTGGTCCTAAGGGGTCAGTGGAATCTTCATCGGATTTTCCGCAATATCCCGTGGAACTAGCTGCTACCCAGTTTTTAAAGCCAAACCGCACCGGTTTTCCTCTGATAAACTGTTTAACGGGATGGTGACCAAAATATTTTACCATGGACTCATCAATTGAAATATGCTCGTGTAGTATACCCCACTGAAGGAATTTTTTCATTACAACATCAGCTAATGAACGAACTTTAAACATTTTGTCCCTGCTAGTACCAGCTTTGTCATTATTCACAAGATGGATATTCTTTTTTATATCTCTATATCTTTGTCTGGTCATTGATTTTGATATCATTTCAATACCTACATCTTCATCGTGGGACCAGTACAAAAACTCTCTGGGTAATTTTTGATACCCAGACAATATCAATATACCTATAAACTTTTTCAAGTCGGTAGAGTCTAATTGAAAGTTATACCTGTTTGATTTGCATATAAATTTGAGTTTGTTATAATCAAGTTTATAACTTCATCGTCAAAGATTTTCTCAAATATTTGTACTGGGGTAAGATCATGAAGCTGATTCTTTACATCTTCTTGTCTGTCTAGCATATCAGGAATCTCCTGACCTATTGAAGAGTACGTTGGTAAACACTTGCGCCATATTGGTTCTTGACGGGGACTTGTCTTGACTTTATCGGCTAATGGTTCATCATCGCTGCTATGGTTTTCCTCACATCGAAATACGTCTATAGCACCAGGCACGTCTTGCGGCAAAAAGTCACCAACCATGTTCTCGTCGGCACCTTCTTCCTCATCTGTTACCACACTCGGTTCGGGTGGTATTATTGCAAAGTCATACTCCTGATCACTACCACCATCTTCTAAAATCGAGTTTACTGCTTCTTCTAAGCTCTTGAAAGCGTTAGAAACGTTAAAACGTTTGGAATTCATCGTAAATAACAGGTATAAAAAACTTCAAATTGTGCACGCGATACTTTCATACACGTGATATTATAAAGATCTCTCACTAAACTAAAACAATTGTAAACATTATTTAATTAAGTCATAATAGTCTTATTTTGGGATTTCCCTTTTTATATAAATACGTTTGCAAGTATGCCACAATTTTTATATGGATTCCGCCGCTGTACCCAACTAAGTACAGTGGTCTTCCAAACAAAAAATGTTTGTGTTTATAAACTGATGTACACTATAAAATTGCATATGTAAAATAAAAAAAAAATTCACGAAAACAGAAAGAAACAATAAAAGGACAGACATACTTGTATGCTTGAGGATACTGTAAATTCAAAGTTCATTCTATGACAGTTGCCATCGATATAGCTGCAATTCTTTTTCTTTTTTAAATTCTACATTTGTCATTTTTTAACCAATACACAAAAAACCATTATTACTTTTAAAGTCTAATAGCTGGCTTTCTTTTTCTGGGTGTACTCAATTGGGTACAGAGGCGCCAAATGGTTTAAGGTCTTGTTAAATGCATGTTAGAGATTAACTGTGTGAATTTTTACGTAAATCCTGATGCCATAATTTATTTTGACAAAGATTTTATTTCTTGCGGATTTTGAAAAAAATGGGATTTTAGTAAAATATTCTGTAAATGTACTATTTCTAAATACTTTGTATCAAAAATTGTAATATTCTATTTTAATGGCCTCGGGTTTCCGAAAAAAATATTATGACCCCGTTAACCTTTTTGAATTGGTGTCACATATGACCCCAAGCTAATAAAAAATAATTTTTTGAAAAAATTCAAATATTTTGTAAGTGCTATTGAATATTTAGATGCGGCGCTTGAAATATAATAACTAAATGTGTAGAACTTCCGTTCCTAAAATTTGAGGTAAATCCGATAATGTTAACCCATTATTTGCCAAGGCCAGCTTTGGATTTGAAGAAATTTTTAAATATAAATTACCGAAAACGAGTTTTTCTATTAAACTCGATGAAACCACTATTTAGGCTTTAAGAAAAATAATTAGGTTAATTTTTATTTATTTAACCCTTCAGTACTTCTGGGATCAAAATAATCCATTGTGATATATCTTTGGTGCAATTATCTACTTATTGCTCGCGAATATAAATTAAAACAACTTTTAACCAATTTTGTTATAAAATTATTTCATGTATAAAAACATCGATATTCACCCCTGTTCTTGAAACCACTATCACAAAAAAAACTCGTAAATGAAAAAATTCTTAAATCTACGAGTTTTTTGCTGTTCTCTAATTTCAATAAGAATATTTTTTCTCGTTTTAATTCACATAGAAAAGGCTTTCTGAAATCAAAACAAATGCCCTTTTTTTCTACTAAGCAGGTCTTAAGAGATAAAAAAAAACTAATTGATATTTAAACTCTAACATGTTTTTTATTGAATCTTGTCATTATTTTAAAAAATTAGGCGTTAATTTTATGAAAAAAAAAAACGATTTTAAAAAACGTCTACATTTTGAGCTGATTTAAAAAAAAAAAAACTCGTAATAAGTGGTCGATGTTAATAAAGCACACTTTTTGATGCTGTTCTATAACTATAATAAAAACTTTTTATTTACACAATCTATTTTCCATTATAATTTTTTCAATTATAACATAGATTCTTCATGCACTAATTATTGCAAATAAAGGAATTAAAAAAAATTTTTTACTCAAACCACATATTTTTATTTTTTTGCATATGTTCGAAACAGTAGTGATGCCAGTCAAATCCAATTTATTTGAATATCGAAATTTTTTTTGGTGATGCCTAACTTTTTAAAAAAAGAAAAGTCATTTTTAATTGAATGAAATTGAAGAAACAATTAAATGAACAAATAAGTTGTTATTTTAAAGGAAAATATTTTTCTTTATACTTTTTCTATAAATTTAAGAAAAAAATGCACAAAATACTTAAAAGTTTTTTGTGAAACTGAATAAAGAACCATACTTCATCGCAGCTATCAATATTTTCAATCTTCTCAGCAATTTTTATTTCGTGTCAATAGAAATGGTATTATCGAACAATGCCATTGCATCCTTAAATACACCAACATAAATAGAATTATTTTGATATGTTCCTAATGACCAGTGATTGTAATTACTTGTTGTGATATTAAGCTTCCTATGGTCGTCCTAAGCAGGAATAATTAAAACAAATATGCTGTAATTTTGTTTTCTGTCTGCGACGTTTCGACACTATGGTTGGTGTCCTCATCAGGCGTCTAATTTTATTTAATAATAATTAAGAATATACATTTATTATCACTTTAACAAATTTATGTGAATTTTTTTTTTTTTTTTTTATAAAATAATTGTTACCTTAATAGTATTATTACACACTTAATCTAAATTTTACATTTTAATTTTATTTATTAAGTACTAAATTGTACGTGTTACTAATGTGATCACTGTCTTCTTTAATGTTTACTGTTTTGTCAATATGTTTCTTAATATGCAAACTTTCAAGTGTTATTCTTTTATTTGTTTTTGTCTCTCTTTCCAAGACTTTGATGTTGTCAAAATCAAAGTTGTGTTTATTGTCAAATGCATGTTGAGAGAGCGCTGTTGTTGTTATTCCTTTCTCAACTGTTCGTTTATGTTCTTTCAACCTAATCTCTAATTGTCTTTTCGTTTGTCCTATATATATTCTGTTACATTGTTGGTGGACATTACCATTGCATTTTATTTGGTATACTACATTGTGTTGTTTGTGTAAGTCTGTTTTCGTTTTTTGGGTGTTAAAAAGCTTATTCAATGTTTGATTTGGCTTCGAAGCTATTTTAATAGTTTCAGTGTTGATCAGATTTGTTATGTTTTTCCTATTCGTTATTGTTGGTAAATATGGTATAGTGGCAAAGGTCGTTTTTTGTCCGTTAACTGAGTTAGATATTGCGTTGTTATTTTGTGTGTTATTATTTTGGGTTTCATTTATTACTGTGGAAATTAATTTGTTAATATATTTAATAGGATAATTATTTTTAGTCAAAATTGTTCTTAGTTTCTTTATGTTATCTTTTAGGAAAATGTTATCACTAATGTTTATTGCTGTTTTTATAAGATTTTTTGCTGTGTTTTTCTTCTGTATAGGGTCGTGGTTTGAAAAATAATTGATAATTCTACCAGATGAAATTTCTTTAGTAAACCAGTTTGTTATGAGTTTGTTATTAGTTTTATGTATGGTAATGTCTAAAAAGTTGAGGCTATGGTTTGTTTCCTCTTCTATCGTGAACTTTAATTTGTTATGGTAATAGTTAAATTCTTGTAATATTATTTGTTTATCTTTCTGTTTTATAATGGCAAAAAAGTCATCTACATATTTGGTAATATATTTTATTTCGATGTTTTTGGATTTTAGTTTGTCTAGTGTGTAGTCTAATAGGTCATCTAAGACTATTTCCGCTATTATTGGAGAAAGTGGGTTCCCCATAGGCATACCATAATTTTGTATGTAAATATTGTTGTCAAACATAAAATAATTATTGTCTCTTAAACAGAAGTCAAGTATTTTGATAAATGTATTTTTTGGGATGCTGGTGTGAGCTTTAATTGTTTCCCATTTTTTAATAATTATTTTAATGGCTAAATGTATCGGGATATTTGTAAATAGTGATACGACGTCGAGAGATATCATCAAATCATTTTGTTCTATGTCTATTTCTTGTATATCTTTCTTAAGTTGTGTTGAGTTTTTAATGTTATATTTGGTGTTAGTTAAATTCTTTAGTATTGTACCTATGTATTTTGATAGTTGATAGGCTGGGAGTTCATGGGGAGTTATGGGGAACCCACTTTCTCCAATAATAGCGGAAATAGTCTTAGATGACCTATTAGACTACACACTAGACAATCTAAAATCCAAAAACATCGAAATAAAATATATTACCAAATATGTAGATGACTTTTTTGCCATTATAAAACAGAAAGATAAACAAATAATATTACAAGAATTTAACTATTACCATAACAAATTAAAGTTCACGATAGAAGAGGAAACAAACCATAGCCTCAACTTTTTAGACATTACCATACATAAAACTAATAACAAACTCATAACAAACTGGTTTACTAAAGAAATTTCATCTGGTAGAATTATCAATTATTTTTCAAACCACGACCCTATACAGAAGAAAAACACAGCAAAAAATCTTATAAAAACAGCAATAAACATTAGTGATAACATTTTCCTAAAAGATAACATAAAGAAACTAAGAACAATTTTGACTAAAAATAATTATCCTATTAAATATATTAACAAATTAATTTCCACAGTAATAAATGAAACCCAAAATAATAACACACAAAATAACAACGCAATATCTAACTCAGTTAACGGACAAAAAACGACCTTTGCCACTATACCATATTTACCAACAATAACGAATAGGAAAAACATAACAAATCTGATCAACACTGAAACTATTAAAATAGCTTCGAAGCCAAATCAAACATTGAATAAGCTTTTTAACACCCAAAAAACGAAAACAGACTTACACAAACAACACAATGTAGTATACCAAATAAAATGCAATGGTAATGTCCACCAACAATGTAACAGAATATATATAGGACAAACGAAAAGACAATTAGAGATTAGGTTGAAAGAACATAAACGAACAGTTGAGAAAGGAATAACAACAACAGCGCTCTCTCAACATGCATTTGACAATAAACACAACTTTGATTTTGACAACATCAAAGTCTTGGAAAGAGAGACAAAAACAAATAAAAGAATAACACTTGAAAGTTTGCATATTAAGAAACATATTGACAAAACAGTAAACATTAAAGAAGACAGTGATCACATTAGTAACACGTACAATTTAGTACTTAATAAATAAAATTAAAATGTAAAATTTAGATTAAGTGTGTAATAATACTATTAAGGTAACAATTATTTTATAAAAAAAAAAAAAAAAAAATTCACATAAATTTGTTAAAGTGATAATAAATGTATATTCTTAATTATTATTAAATAAAATTAGACGCCTGATGAGGACACCAACCATAGTGTCGAAACGTCGCAGACAGAAAACAAAATTACAGCATATTTGTTTTAATTATTCCTGCTTAGGACGACCATAGGAAGCTTAATATCACAACAAGTAATAAATAGAATTAATTTTATATTTCATATTGTTTTGAATAAATTGTCTTTTATTAGCTTTGGCTCATTTGTGGGTCTTCTTATTTTATTCAGAAAAATATCGATGTTTTTATACATAAAATAATTTTATAACAAAATTGGTTAAAAGTTGTTTTAATTTATATTCGCGAGCAATAAGTAGATTATTGCACCAAAGATATATCACAATGGATTATTTTGATCCCAGGAGCACTGAAGGGTTAAAGAAATAAAAAATAACCAAATTCTTAAATTCTATATAGTGGTTTCATCGAGTTTAATAGAAAAACTCGGTTTCGGTAATTTTTATTTAAAAATTTCTTAAAATCCAAAGCTGGCCTTCGCAAATAATGGGTTAGCGTTCTCGGATTTATCTAAATTTTAGGAGCGGAAGTCCTACACATTTAGTTATTATATTTTAAGCGCGGCATCTAAAAATTCAGTAGAACTTACAAAATATTTGAATTTTTTGAATAAATTGTTTTTTTATTAGCTTGGGGTCATATGTGACCCCAATTCCGAAAGGGTTAATGGGGTCATATTATTTTTTTCCGAAACCCTGGGCTATTAGAATAAAACATAACATTTAAAAGTTAAAAAGTGATGAATTTTTGATAGGTACATAGTATTTAGAAATAGCACATTTACAGAATATTTTACAAAAATCCAATTTTTCTCGAAATCCGCAAAAATTAAATCGTTGTCAGAAAAATTCTGTCATAAGGATTTACCTAAAAATTCACACAGTTAATCTCTTACATAAATTTAACAAGACCTTAGAGAGCTAGATCAATTTTTTTAAATTTTGTTTAAGAAAATTTTTCAAAAGTTGAAAAAGGAGTTTTCAAAATTTTATCAAAAAAATTTTCCATTTTCGGTCTCAATGCTAACAAGGTGGTAATAACTCAATGATAACAAGTTGGTAATAACACAATACTTCATATCTGATTACTTACAGGTATAGAGACTAACACAAAATGTTGGCTTTAGTTAATTTCTTAAAGTTAAAAAAATATCATCAAATTTCATGACCTAGTTTTTTTTTGCACAAAAGTGGTCTGGGGCATTTGCTATTTCTTGGCGAGTTTTTATTCGATTTTGTAGTTTAATAGCTTTTTTGAAAGATAATTTAATACTCATCCCGAATTTTATAAAATTTTGTCGGAAAATATAAACTATAGAACGAAATTTTCGTAAAATCTGAAAAAAGTCATATTTTCCCCATATAAACACACTTAAAATTTTCAATCGCGTTAAGTCACCTCTAAATGTTTTTTGATTGGCCCAAAACTTTGTATTTCTCACTTTTTTTGCTATTCGCATATTTCTAGGGAATGCGACCGAGAGTTTGAACAGTTTATTTCGATGCATATAATGAAGTGCCACCTTGGTGACTATGAGTGACTATTTTTAAGTTAATATTTGGTGACAAGTCTGTAGACCAAGTTGCAGATTGATTGGATGAGGGGAATGGAGTTTAAATCACTCCGTGATTGTGCGTGACTGTGTGTGACTATTTTAGAATTAATTTTTGGTCACAACAAGTTTATGGACAAAGTTTCAGATCGATCGGATGAGGGAAGTGAGGTTTTAATCCTTCCGTGACTGTACGTGACTATGCGTAACTGTACATGATTATGTAAAAGTTCATCTTTTTTCACAGCAAGTCTATCGAAGTTTCAGATATATCGGATAAGGGGAAATGGGTTTTAAATCATTCCGTGACTGTGCGTGGATATGCGTGACTATGCGTGCCTACCGCAAAATTAATCTATAGTCACAACAAAACTATGGGCCAAGTTTCAGATCAATTGGTTGAGGGGGGATGGGGTTGCCCTATGGCAGACAGACAGACAAAGAGTATGAGTCAAAAGAAAGAGTTCAAAAATAACACATCTAAACTGTTCGCCATGTAATCGGTGACTTTTTGCAAAAAAATTTTAGAAAAAAATTGTTTAAATAAAATTTGTCTTTTAACTCTCGACCAGTATAGCCAAGTAAGTGTACAACATAATCGTCATAACCTGGTCCAAAACCAAATCAAAAAAAAGAAATCCTTTTTTTTTAAATTAATTTTTCCAATTTTTCTACCTCCTTCCAAATATTGGAAAATAGAAAATAGTTACCAGATGCTAAATCCGGCATTGTTACACATTTAATTTTTTCATGTTAAAAATAACACACCTGAACTGTTCGCCATGAAATCGGTGAGTTTTTAAGAAAAGATTTTTTTATGAAAAAATTTTTGTTTTAAAAAAAAAATATTGGGATTTCTCAAGGTTCTCAAAATATACCTTTGTTTGGTCAATAACTTCCTCATTTGAGCCAACTCACAATTTTTATATGTTTGGAAATAGAAAACAGTTACTAAAGGCTAAAAACGGAGAATATGGCTGATGAGTTAACAATTCGTAGTTGAATGTTTTTTCAATATTTGTTTGCCCAAGACAAATTTTAGCTTTTTGGTCAAAGAAACTCATAATGTGATCGATCTTATTCATCAGTAAGATAAAATTATATATCTATAATATTAATAGGCTAGGCGATTTCTTGTGACCGATGTTTTGTTCTACCATTTTATCCCGATTTTGACCGAACGTATATTATTTGAAAGGTATTTCTTTTTAGCCGTTTTGGAGATTTAAAGATTTTTAAATTTTTTCCTTTATTTTGAGTAAATAGCATTTAAAGTTGCTACTAACACATACAAAAAATTTCACATAAGCTATGTGCGTTTTATTAAATCTGCTAATGTGTTTGTTAATGAGTTTGTTATCTTCATTCACGATAATAATAAACCATAAAAGTGTTGGTTTGTATTGAAAACAAGCTTCCTAGAAATTGCACAAAGATTCCGATATGACAAAAATTCCGTTGGTACCACCAAGCAATTATGGAGGGCTGAATAATGTTCATGAAAATTTATTTAAGACAACTCACATACGGGTATTTTGATTATCTACGTGGCCAAAATTATTTTTTGTGAGAAATCTCTTCTGGACGATAGAATTGAAAGAAAAAATACGTTTATTAAATTTGTAAACAGGTTTTAAAAAAAAAAAGCAACACACATTTTAAAAACTAATGGTCATCTTCGTCACTCTCTGAAGATTCGTCACGAACATTGGGTTTCGCTGGCATAAGCAGAGGCATTGTTTCAGCAAAAACGAGTTTGTTATTCTTCTTGTTACGTTCCTCATGTTAGTTATAAGAGGGTCTGACGTTAAAAGAAGCCCATTAAAAATGTCTTTGTTGCAATCTTCACTAGAGAATTTTCGGGCGAAGTTTAGGCGATATTGCCTTAAATGTTTATTACGTGCTTCTGCGGCCCTCCTCTGAAAGCTTTCGAATAGCAACAATGCATTCTTTATGATAACTGCACCACGCATTAGTATTTTATGCATTGTTGGAGTCATTGGGTGCCATGTTAACAAATCGACACATAAGCGAGCAGTATCTATGGTATATGCATCGAATTTAACCTGATCAATTGAATGTCCGCTCGAAATCGTTTCTAGTATGACTTTTAAACGGTATATTAGGTCATACCTAATTCCTGTTATGTCGGAAGCCAATTTTGGGTCTTCAAAAAACCTTTTACTGGTATAACCGTCATTGGTATTGTACTTTTGGAATGTCTACTAGTAAACCAGTTTCTTCGCGAAATCTTTTCTGGATTTCGATTTTTTTTCCAGTTCAGTTACTTTTCTCTGCTTCACTATTTCGCTCTCTATATTTCTTCACTGGCAACTTGTTAGCCAAATGGAGAATGCTTTCAGGGATTCTAATTCTAGTGTGTAAAACTGAAAGGCCAAACTCCATAGCTTCAGAACTTAATTCGTTTCGAATATCAATTTTATTAAAATCCTTTGATGTTACCCCACATATATAGCAACGACTCGTGGAATTTATGCCAGTAGCTGCGTTGCAGACTTTTCCATCTACCACTGACATGATGATGACAGGACTGAATGAGAACTTGTTTCCATTTAAATATATATGTATCTGTGGGGTTTAGTGACATCGCAGACTTTTTTATAAAGTTAATTTCTTCCTCAGTAACATCAGCTTCTTCTTTAACAAAACGAAATTTTATAGGACGGCAAAATCGAGGTGAAGAAGGTGTTGGTTTTTGCCAAACAGCTTTTCGTCCTCACTTCATTAAGATTGATGTGATTCATCACAGCCCCATTTTGAAATCAACTTCAAGCTATTTCGTTCTTGCTCTATTTATGGTGTTATAAGCTCTTCTAGGGGGAAGGATAAACGCTTTACTGTATGGTCAATCAAAGGCTGTACATCGGTTTCGGCGGAAGAACTTGTTACTCTGCATGATTCTGGGGCTGGATAGCATTTTTGCTTCGCTTTTTGTAATAAAGTATAATAAGGGAAAAATGTAATGTTGGTATTCCTCACTATTTCGTACTGTCGAAGAGTTAAATCGGCATCTACAAACATCGACAGTTTTTTCGCTCTTTGATTTAGTTGCAATTAATGACTATATTTAGTATTTAGTAATTCCTACTGTGCAGCATGCATGATTACATCTTTTTCTAGAGTACACCGTAGTTCTTCAGTTTTTCTCCTCTTATTGCTTTCACTTGATTCGTTAAATAATTTGGATGGTCTTCCATGTCGAGGTTGTGGAGTAACAGGTCTCTTAAACGTTCCTTCTAGCCAAGAATAATTGTTTTTAAGAAAAACGCCGTACTTCTTATGGGCTTTTGACCATCTCTGCTTAATATTTGATTTAAAGTGTGCGAAATTACGTTCTTAACTATCAATTTTGTCTTCTGTATAATTTTCCCGAAATTAGTTGATCCTTCAAAAAATTTAATTTACCTTCTGTATTCTATGAAATAAATATTTACGGGTTACTATTCTCAGTCATAAACGCCTTGTGAACCTAAAATTATTAAATTTTTTTTCGAATACTATTTACGATTTCATTATACCCTATATCACTTTGTGCTGCTTTTTGTAACTACCAAAAATATTTGACCTACACCCATCTTTAATTATACCGATCGAATCAGAATCACTATCTGATTCGATTTAACGATGTCCGTCCGTCCGTCCGTCTGTGTGTCCATGTAAAGCTTGTAATCAAACTGCAGGTCGCAAATTTGAATATATTTTAATGAAATTTGGTATTTACTCTTTTATCGGCCATGGGATGAACGCTATTGAAATTGGTGAGAATTGGTCCATGTTCAGACCTAGCCCCATACAAATGACCCCTATGAAATCAACATATATTGCCATAAGATCCAAATTATCATACAAATCTTAATCAAATTGGGTTTGTATGTATATATTATATCCATTAATTAGTAGTCCAAAAATGATCCCTATAGGACAACTCTTAGTCATAGGCCCCATATAGAGCTGCTTCCCGATCTTCACTTAAATCTATAAAAAAACAAAAATATTGCACTGATTCTCCTCAAATTTTGTTTGTATATATTTTTGCAAAATACAAGAGACTTTACGAAACATGGCCAGGATCGGTTCATTTTTGCGCCTAGTCCCCATATAGATATAGCATCCGTTATGAATTTTTTCATATCTGCAGCCAAAAAAATTAATAAAAATCCCAATCAAATTTGATTTATGCTTATTTTCTGTATCCAGTTAGTTGGGCCTGAGATATATGGTCTCTAAACGCATGGTATAGGGTATCGTATAGTCGGTCTAGACCGACTATAATTTTCTTACTTGTTTTTTTTTTTTTTTTGTAATTAAGATGACAAAATTTTGAAGTACCACGAAAATACACATCCGCGCTGCTCCGTAGCAAATTTTAGGATCTTTCACAACTCATGGTATCAAATTTTCGATTCTAATAAAAATTATGACAAGATCTGACATGATAGTACAAGAACTGTTAGATTAAAAAAAATATTTTTAAAGTACCTTAACTAAACTTTATTATGCTGAAACCAACAGAAAAATGTAATTTAAGTTTACATTCTCACCTATTTCATTAGGATCTATCATACAGGCTTTGATAATAGGCGTTAAATAATAAAAATTTCACAGTAAACTTAATGTTTTACACGAACAACTGATCGATTTACGACTAAAGTTTAACGCGTCGTGTGCGTGGGGGGGAATGAGAAAGGGGTTGGGTATTGTTCTAAATACACTCCTCTAACTAAGTTATATTTTTTAACGGCCTGCTTTGCTTTGATTATTTGACTTTTGGCAGCGTAGAACATCAAAAAACCCGTTTGTGCGACGCTGTAAAATATTACACAGCGCAAACTCCTTCTCGTGTGTGGTTTTCGAAGCACTTAGCTGCTGTTCGGTTTTTATAGCCTTTTGTATATTTAATTTTTCCGAAGAACATGCTCACGGCTATATCTCAGAAAGCAATTTCAATTTTGTTCTCCTGTCACAATTGTAGCTATCGACTAGGCGAAAAAAAGCCTAAAACAAACTAACCCGAAAAAACTGCTAAAATTGCTAAAATGTCGAAAAATTTTCATCCACAAAATTCTCTTTTTTAAACTTCATTTCTATCAAAATAAAAAAATATATATATAAAATTTCCAGCGGAAATTGTAACAAAAGGCAAAAAACATGAATTAGTCAATATCCACTGAAGTTGATATTGATATGTATAATATTAATAGGCAAGGCGATTTCTTGTGACCGATGTAAGTTTCACAGTTTTACCTCGATTTTGACAAAAAAATTATCATTTGAAAGGTATTTCCTTTTAGCTGTTCACCAGATTTACAGATTTTCATCGTCTGGAATATTTTTTGGAGTTGTGGTCGTTTAAAGTTGCTACTAACACATACATAAAATTATACAATGCTATGTGTGTGTTTATTATCTTCATTTAAAATCAGTTGAATTGTGAAGCATACCTTTAGGGCCTTTATTAAATGAAAAACTAAAATTTCCTAAAATTTGCACTCGAATTTCGAGTGCTGGAATCTGCAAGTTATAAATTTATATGTGCAATTTCAGCGAATGCTTTCATTCGGCCTGCCGTTAGAATATAAATATCAGAGCTGGAAAGGTAGCTGAAGGTACCAAAAACCCATATTCCGATTCTTACGTTTGTTGTGAAGGATAAAAATGTGGGTAAAAAATATTGATATGATATAAGTGAGTGACAATACAGCGGAAACTTTTAACCAAATATATTTATAACGAATGCAAAAAAATTGGATCTTGAAATTAAAAACTATTTTATTAATTTAAAAATTTGTGTTTCTTTTATTTAAAAAAAAAAATTTATATATTAACATAAGATAGCTTGACTTCAGAAAAAATAACAGAACCTAAAAGTAATAATTTTTATGCTGTTGAAAAAACACTGGAAACCTTTACTAAACAATTATTGAAAACTTTTCATATATTTTTGGTTTCAATATTTTTTTTTTTTAATTCTGAATTAACTCGTGTCCATATTTTTCGATCTATAATTTTCCATAGATTTTCTATGATATTGACATTTGCTGAGTGGGCTGGCCAATCCATAATACTAACTGCAATAGATTGTAACCATTCGATTACAAATTTGGAAGTATGTTTGAGTCGTTGTCATTGGAACTTCGAGATAAGGGGCATATTTTCCTCTGCGTTTGAATATATTTCGTCATTTAGAATTAACCTACCTACATACTGGGATTTTTTTTTAAAAAATATTTCTGAATGTTATTGTTATGTATTGTTGATCTGTATTGGAAGAATTAGTCATTTATTGTTCGGTTTAAGATCATGTATATATTTTTCTAATGAAAGAAAGATAATAATTTTTGTAATGTAAGAGAAATATTACAAAAAAATTTAAGACAGCGCTAGATGGAGTAGCTACTTTCGAACAAAGCGACTTGTTCATCGTCAGCATCCTTCTGCCTATTACTTCAACTCATGCTTAATCAACTATTTAACTCAACACTTGAAAGAAAAGAACATGAGAAATGTTTTTCTTTTTATATACGAGAGTTTGTATGAACAAGCTGAGCTTTTTCCAATTTTTAGCTTTCTCTACATTAACATAGCCAGATCAATTACAAGTCTTGTAATGTGAACAGCTCTTTGTTTTTGCCATTGTCCTCTAGATGGAACTGTAATGGCATGTGAAATCTTAACAGATTACACATTGTACCTCATGTGTTGTATGTTATTGTTATGTATTGTTGATCTGTATTGGAAGAATTAGTCATTTATTGTTCGGTTTAAGATCATGTATATATTTTTCTAATGAAAGAAAGATAATAATTTTTGTAATGTAAGAGAAATATTAGAAAAAAATTAATCCACGAGCAAACAAATTTCTTTTAAAATTCTTATCAAAATGTAGGATTTACTAAAGTTTGACCTCTTTGGGGCAGCACTAAAAGTTGTCTGATCTTTCTCAAATTTTGTAGACCAATTCGCAAAATATTCCGACTGGGCATTGGCGATATTCAAAGTTCAATTTTCGCGGCCTCCGTAATATACATATTTCGTTACATATGTACTTATATACCTATATATACCTACATATATATTTAAAAGCCGAAATAAATTTGTAAAAGAAACAAGTAAATATGTATTATATTTTTTTTCTTTTGGAAATTTATATAAAAAAAATTTCCTGTATTTAACAAAACAGCAGAGAAAAAAGAAATGCACATGTTTTGATATGGGAAAATTAACAAGAACAACAACAAAAATCCACAAAAAATTAATGTACACAAACAGAAAGAAGTATAGATTTTTTCTAATATTTGCATATTGCAAAAAAAAAAAAAAAAAACAAGTAAGAAAATTATATTCGGTCTAGCCCGGCTATACGATACCCTATACCATGGTTTAGAGACCCTATCTCTTCGGTCCAACTAATTGGATATGGAAAATAAGCATAAACAAATTTGAGTACCATTGTTATTAATTTTTTTGGCTGCAGATATGAAAAAGTTTATATCGGGTGCTATATTTATATGGGGACCAGGTCGAAAAATGGACCGATCCTGACTTTTTTTGATAAAGTCACTTATATTTTGAAAAACTATACACAAACCAAATTTGAGAAAAATCTGTGAAATATTTTTGTTTTTTGATAGATTTAAGTGAAGATCGGGAAGCAGCTCTATATGAAGCCTATGACTAAGAATTGTCCTAAAGGGTTTATTTTTCGACTACTGATTAATGGATACAATGAACATATACAAACCCAATTTGACTAAGATCTATGCATTAATTTGGATCTTTTGGCATTTTATGTCGATTTCATAGGGGTCATTTGTATGGGGACTAGCTCTGACTATGGACCGATTTTCACCAATTTCAATAGCGTTCATTCTATCGCAGATAGAAGCTTATATACCCAATTTCATCAAAATATATGCATATTTGCGACCTGCAGTTCGATTACAAGGTTTACATGGACACACAGACGACGGATGGACATCGCTAAAACGACTCAGAAAGTGATTCTGAGCTGATCGGTATAATAAAAGATGGGTCTAGGTCAAATATTTTTGGTAGTTACAAACAGCAGCACAGTCATTATACCCAAACCACATAGTGGTATAGGGTATGAAAAAAATACAGTGAAACCTGCAAGCAGGGAACATCGAGTGATAAAAGTTAAGCGCCGAGCTTAAAATGAAAATTTAAATATTTGTGATTCACTTTTTAAATTTCAATATTAATTTCTAAATTTATAATTGTATCTGTACGTAGTTAGATTTATGTCAAAAATTCAAGTGTATAATATATTGATGCCATTTAGTTTTATGTATTTAGTAACGATAACGCTAATTTGGAATTAAAAAATATTTTTGAAATACGCGGTTGCTCTTAAAAGTTTACAAAAAGAAATAATGTTATAAAAATGGTAAAATCTTGTTTTTGTATAAAATTTGGACAATTTACTTAGAGAATTTGTACGAGTATAATTTACAAAAAAAATATGTATTCTCTCTTTTTTACGTTTTAAGACAAATATTCGTAAGGTTTTTCTAAAGCGAAACATACAACATAATTAGCTGTCAGCCTTGGAGAATGTCCGCTTATGTTAGATTTTACAGCACAGTTTTTTTATGCATTCTTTTCTTTCGCATTCGAGTCATAGAGTGGCTCGAAATTATAAAAATAATTTTTATTTAAAAAGTATTTAGGCAAAACAACTGTATGCAGGAAGACAAAATGAAAATGTATTTGAAGTAGGTATTTGTAATGGATATTAAGAGGAACACTTAAACTATATTTTAAATGGTTAAGAGGCTTCGGGCATCAAAAATTTATACTAATTTTTATCGTTTGGTCCATCACTAACGAATTAAAAATTTTCTTGCTGTTAAATTACGCCTGCTTCTTCGGTGAATTAATATAAAACAAGTAAAAGAATTAGACTGACTATACGACAACGATACATTAGTTCATACCGGATTCTATTTTTCTATGGGGACTAAATCAACAAATAATGAAACACAAATAAACCAAATTTGAACGACACCATAATTAGGATCTAACAGCAATTTAAGTCGATTTGTATGGGGACCAGGCTCTGCACATTCACCGATTTTCACAAATTCAAATAGCGTTTCTCCGATAAAAGCTTATATGCAAAATTTCATCGAAATATATTCCTATTTGCGATTTGTAGTTGGACAGACGGACGGACAGACAGACGGACGGACATCGCTTAATCGACTGGGAAAGCGATTCTGAGTCTATCCAGTCCATGTATTTTTCATATGTGGTAAAATTTTTACCGTAAAATTATCTTATCAAAAAATATATTAATCAATAATGATATTAAGCCATGACGGTTTTAAATAATAAAAATATAAATCAATTAATATTTGTATCAATAAAGCTTTTATTAAAACCATATTTAATCAACAAAAAAGAAATAAATTCATATATATATATATGTTAGGGTGGGTCAAATTGTATGGATTCGCGATTCTGGTACTATGGGCCATAACAAGTATATTTGCCCAAGGAACCATATCTCTAAAATGATTCTCGAGCCTGCCAAAATATCAATGAAGATATTTTCATGACATTTACCATAATACTCATTCAAATGTAAAAAATTTATTGAAAATGCATATAGCGAGATTTTTTGGGTCGGAAAATTCAGTTTTCACATTTAAATTTTTTTTTAACAGCCGCCAGGGGCGTTTTCGTGCATTTTTGTGGATTTTTTTCACCTTTTTGGGGAAAATTGACGAAATTATTGCACAAATCGACGAATCTTTGACTTTCCCGTATTTAAAATAGCCCGAACTATTCAGCGCTGTGGGGTACCCATATACGACCTATATCTATTTCATTCAATTTAAAACAAAAAAAATCGATTTTTTGATTATTTTAATTTATTTGTTCATTCAAAGAGCAAAAACAAAAACGGTTTTTTGACCTAAATTGAATGAAATCGGTATAGGCCGTATATGGGTACCCCACACAATTTTCAACGCTGAATATTTTGGGCTATCTTAAAAATGGGAAAGTTAATGATTCGTCGATTTGAGCAATAATTTCGTCAATTTTCCCCAAAAAGTTAAAAAAAAAATCCACAAAAATGCACGAAAACGCCTACTGGCGTAAAAAATGGATTTCCCGACTCAAAAAACAACCGGTATCCACATTTTCGATATTTTTTTTTACATTTGAATGAGTATTATGGAAAATATCATGAAAATATCGAAAAATTGGTAGGCTCGAAAATGATTTTAGAGGCATGGATCCTTGGACAAATATACTTGTTATGGCCCATAGTACTAGAATCGCTATGAACCCAAGGAGTAATATATATATATATATATATAAATATATATATATATATATATATATCTTATTATTCAGATTTTAATCAGTAAATATTTTAATATTTTAAAAAAATATTTTTGTCAATAACGAATGTGAACAATAAATATTGATACAAATAAAGATTTTAATCAGTCAAAATTTTAGTAAATAAAGATTTTAATCAATAAAGATTTAAGTATTGTAAAAATGATTTTTATTAATAATGATTTTAATTAATAAATATTTTATGCAATAAATATTTTTATGAATGAGATTTTAACCAAAAAAAAAAAAATAATATCAATAAAAATTTTAATAAAACATTTATTCAGTGAAGATTTTAGTCTATAAAGACATCAATCTAGAAAGCTGTTACTCTATAAAGACTGCCATTAAGATAGATTTTAATCAATTGATCTCAATACCATTTTATAAAGAGTTTAATCAATAAAGATTTAAATGTTTACAAACAATAAATATGTTTTGTGAAAAAAAAGATTTCAATACACAAAGATTTTAGTCAGTAAAAAAATATTTTAATCAATAATGATTTAATCAATAAAGATATAAATCAATCAATATTTGTATTAAAAAATATTTAATCAAAAAAGAAATTAATAAATCGATAAAGATAAATAAATAAGTAAAGATTTTAATATTGTAAATTTTTTTTATCAACAATGATTGTGAACAATAAATTTAACAATCAATAAAGATTTTAAACAATAAATATTTGTATCAATAAAGATTTTAATCAATTAAATAATAATAAAGATTATAATCAATAAAGATTTTAATATTGAAATAATTATTTTTATCAATAATAATATTAATTAATAAATATTTTAAGTAATAAAGATTTTAATAAATAATTTTGGTCTACAATTATGTTAATCGGTAAAGATTATCATCAATATAGTTTTAAATCAATTGATTTCAATTCTATTTTATAAAGATTTTAATCTATAAAGTTTTAGATGTTTTCATTCAATAAGGTTTTTTTTTATGCATAAATCTCTTTTCGCTAACTACTTTTTACAATATTATTTTTAAGCATTAACCATTTTAATAAATAAAGATTTTAATCAATAACTATTTGTATCAGTAAATGAAATAATATTTGATAAATAAAAATTAAAAGATATAAAGATTTTAATCAGTAAAGGTTTTAATATTTTAAAAAAAAAAGTTTTTCAATGACGATTTGATCAATAAATATTTAACCAACGAAGATTTTAATAAGTACAAATTTTAATCAATAGGTACAGATTTTAATATTAAAAAAATATTTTTATCAATAACGATTTTAAAAAATAAAGATATTAACCAATAAACATTTGTATCAATGACTATTTCGATCAATAAATATTTAACCAACGAAGATTTTAATAAATAAAGATTCTAATCAGTAAAGATTTAAATATTTCGAAAGATATTTTTTATCAATAATGATTCTATATTATAACGATTTTAATCAATAACGATTCAAATCAATTTTTGTATCAATAACGATTTTAAGCAATAAATATTTAAGCAATAAATATTTTATTATTCAAAGATTTTAATCAATAAATATTTGTATCAATAACGATTTTAATCAGTAAAGATTTCAATCATTAGAGATTTTTATATGATAGAGAAATAAGTTCATCTTTATGAAATTATCTTATCTTATCTTTATGAAATTAAACAATAAATAGTTTAATAAATTGAGATTTTTGTGAATTTAGATTTTAACCATAAAATTGTAATGTCTATAACGAATTTAATAAACAATTTAATAAATAAATATTTTGGTATTTTATTCTATAAAGATATCAATCCAGAAAGTTGTTAATCTATGAAGATTAAATTTAAATTAGCAGATTCCAAATCTATGCATATTACAAAGATTTTAAAAATATTAAATTTCCTATCCTTTTAAAAGCTCTTAACATTTTTAAAATTTTCGATTTAGCTTTTCCTTGCAACCAATGATATTCGGTCCACTCTAACAAATAGTCTGCTTTTGAAGTAACTTGCTGCACATTTTAATTTGTTTTTTTTTTTTTTTGTAATTTTGGCTGCGTGTTCAAATTTAAAGTATATTTATTTTACACTTGGCCTCTAAAACCGTAAAATTGCACATAAATAAAATAAATTTTTTAGAGAAACAAAAAAGATCTTTAACAGATTTTCTACAACTATTTTTGAAAAATCAAAATAATATTTATTAACATATGTATTAAATACTAAACAAATAATATGTGCGTAGTCCGACACACTGGCAACTGGTTACAACTAATCGTACTATGTGGTATTTATTTTATTACAGCGATTTGTTGCTGTTTCTTCTTCTCAAAAATATTTGTTTTTATTACCTACTTTTTTTTAAAAACATTAAAAATATTTGTCAACATCATATTTATTTAATATCTACATGTCTTGTTTTGTATGCATGTTAATTCCTTATTATTATTATTTTTTTGCTGGTGAAATTGTTTTTTTTTTTGTTCTCTTCTTCTTTTTCATTTACATTAAGACCACATAGTAATGGCTGATAGTTTTAAATGCATAAATTAATTATATTTTTAATTGTTTTAGATTTTTTCCGCACTTTTATATAGACAAAAATATGCGTTGGTTTTTAGAAGAATACAAAAAATATATGGATGCTTTTTGTTTTTGTTATAAATAGACTAATAAATTCATTCATTAATTTTAATTCATTTGTTGACAGCACATTAATAAATCCTTAAATAGTATTAGTTACTGTTTTGTATCACTGGTCGACATTCATTGTAGGTGAATGAGTTTTTAAGCCTGATGAAGATGATTGATTTAATGTGCATTTATTAGATATTCAGGATCACCTCTTGATTGACAAAACAAATTCCTCACCAACCAGCACAATCAAAATGGTTTTTTTTTGAATAACAAAAAATCTTAACGCACTTCATAAAAAAAGATTCTGTTTTTTTTACGTATAGCTGGTATTTCTTAATTCAAATAATGTTAACTTTTAGGCATACTTTTATATTATAATTTAATAAATAAGAGTTTAAGTTTGGCTTAGCGAAATCATAGATTCCTTTTCTATTTATAAATGATTTGAAAAATATTTGATATAACCAAAGTTTTTTAGATAAATTAACTAAGGGAACTAAATTCGGCTGTATCAAATCTTTGATACACCCACCTGTTAGTTTCATGGTCTTTGAAAAAGTACCTTTTAAAGAAAACGTAATTTTTAAGAAATGGTACTTTTTTAAGAAAATATAATTTTTTAAAGAACATTAATTTTGTCAATAAAATGTACTGTTTTAAAAAGTTAAGTTTCTAATAAAAGGTAAGAAAATGTACTTTTTTAGGAAAATGTACTTTTTAAAAAATGGTACTTATTTAAGAAAAGCTACTATTTTAAGAATAGTTAATTTTTGTGAAAAAGCACTATTAAACAAATAAATTTTTTTAGGAAATGGTTCTTTCAGAAAAGGTACTTGTTAAGAAATGATATTTTTTAAGAAAAGGTATTCTTTGATAAAATGGTACTTTTTATGCATATGTACTATTTTAAGAATGGATACTTTTTAAAAAATGTACTTAAAAAAATTTATTTTTTAAAAAAGATACACTTTTTTTTATGAAAATGTAGTTTTTTAAGAAAATGTAATTTTTTAAAGAAAATTTACGTTTTTAAATAATAGGTACTTTTTGAAAAACAGGTGTCAAAAAGTCACTTTAAAAAAAATTTTTAATTTTTTTATTTTTTATAAAAATAAAAAATCTTATTTACGATCTTTATCATTTTAATGATTGAGTTTGAGATTATTCAGGCTCAAGATCAAATGTATTTACTTTAAATTAGCAGATTCCAGCCCTCGAATTTCGAGTGCAAATTCTAGGAAATTTTATTTTTGCATTAAATAAAGACCCTAAAGGTATGCTAATCAATTATAGCCAATTCACAAATCAACACAAAAAAAACAAACTCATTTTTATTACAAACACATTAACAAATATAATAAACACACACATAGCATTGTATAATTTTATGTATGTGTTAGTAGCAACTTTAAAAGCAATTTACTCAAAATAAAGGAAAAAATGTAAAAATCTGTAAATCTGCAAAACGGCTAAAAAGAAATACCTTTCAAATAATATACGCTTGGTCAAAATCGGAATAAAACGGTAGAACAAAACATCGGTCACAAGAAATCGCCTAGCCTATTAATATTATAGATAAAGCAAAAACATTGACACATCTGTTTCAAAAAATTGATCTATATTCTGCATGACAGGTTATACAACTTTTTTATAAAAATGAAAAGTCTTATTTTTCATCTTTATCATTTAATGATTATAACCTGTATAACTTTTTTTTGAAACAAATGTGCCAATGTTTATACCCTATACCACTATGTGGTTTGGGTATAATGACTTTGTGCTGCTGTTTGTAACAACCAAAAATATTTGACCTAGACCCATCTTTAATTATACCGATCGAATCAGAATCACTTTCTGAGTTGATTTAACAATGTCCGTCCGTCCGTCTGTGTGTCCATGTAAAGCTTGTAATCAAACTGCAGGTCGCAAATATGAATATATTTTGATGAAATTTGTTATATAAGCTTCTATCGGCCATGGGATAACCGCTATTGAAATTGGTGAGAATCGGTCCATGTTCAGACCTAGCCCCCATACAAATTACCCATATGAAATCGACATAAATTGCCATAAGATCCAAATTGTCATACAGATCTTACTCAAATTGGGTTTGTATGCGTTCATTACATCCACTAATGAGTAGTCCACAAATGATCCCTTTGACCCCCTATAGAGCTGCTTCCCGATCTTCACTTAAATCTATTAAAAAACAAAAATATTGCACTGATTCTTCTCAAATTTTGTTTGTATATATATTTCCAAAATACAAGAGACTTTACCAAACATGATCAGGATCGGTCCATTTTTGGACCTAGTCCCTTTATAGATATAGCATCCGATATGAACTTTTTCATATCTGCAGCCAAAAAAATTAATAAAAATCCCACTCAAATTTGGTTTTTGCTTATTTTCAATGTCCAGTTAGTTGGGCCTAAGAGATAGGGTTTCTAAAAGCATGGTATAGGGTATCATATAGTCGGTCTAGACCGACTATAAATTTCTTACTTCTTTTGCTTTATTTAAAGTAAAAACATTTGATCTTGAACCTGAATAATTTCAAACTCAATCATTAAAAATTTTTAATTTTAGGCCAAAGTACTTTTCTAAGAAAAGTTACTTTTGTAACGAAATTTATTTTCAAAGAAAAAGTACCTTTTTAAGAAAATATGCTTTTTTAAGCATATACATTTATAAGAAAATAATTTTTTTAAGAATATAGTTTTTTTTAAAAGGGTATTTTTTTAAGAAAATTTACTTTTTAAGTAAAGGAACATTTTTTACGAGAGACAATTTTTTTTCAAAGAAAAGGTAATTTTTTCAAGAAAAGCTACTTTTTTCAAGAAAAGCTAATTTTTTTTTTCGAGAAAAGGTACTTTTTCAAGAAAATTCACTTTTTTCGAGAAAAAATACATTTTTTAGGATAAGGTACTTATTTCAAGCAAATATACTTATTTCAAGAAAAGGTACTTTTTAAAAATATACTTTTTGACGAAATTGTGTTTTTTAAAAAGGTGTGTTTTTAAGAAAAGGTAATATTTTTAAGAAAATTTCTTTTAAGAAAAGGTACTTTTTTAAGAAAATTTACTTTTTTAAGAAAAGGTACTTTTTTAAGAAAAGGTACTTTTTTAAGAAAAGGTGCTTTTTTAAGAAAATGTAAATTTTTTAAGAAAAAGTACTGTTTGAGAAAAGATACATTTGTAAGAAAAGATATTTTTTCATGAAAAGGTACGTTTTAAGAAAAGCTACTAATTTAGAACAAGCAATTCCTTATGAAAATGTAATTTCTCAATAAAAGATATATTTTTTTTTTTTATGAAAAGATACTTTTTAAATAAAAATACTTTTTAAGAAAAGGCAATATTTTAAAATAATGTATTTAAAAAAAATACTTTTTTAAAGAAAAGGTGCTTTTTTAGGAAAATTTGCCTTAAAAAAAAAACACATTCTCTAAGAAATCTTACTATTTTTAGATAAGACACTTTTTTAAGAAAAGGTACTTTTTTAGAAAATTTACTATTTTATAAAAAGTACATTTTTAGGAAAGTTAACCTCTTTAAGAAAAGGTAAGGTACTTCTTTAAAGAATATGTATTTTTTACTTTTTTAAGAAATGTGCTTTTTAAGAACTATACTTTTAAGAATATGTACTTTTTTAAGAAAGTTACTTTTCTTACAAAAGGTATATTTTTAAATTATACTTTCGAAGAAAGTAAATTTTTTAATAAAAGGTACTTTTTAAAATGGCACTTTTTAAATAAAACGGTGCTTTATTAAAATATGTTCTTTGCTAATAAAAAGTACTTTTTAAAGAAAAAGTATTTTCGAGAAACGGTGCCCTTTAAGAAAACGTACTTTTTTTAGAAAAAGTACTTTTTAAAGAAAAGGTATTCTTTAAGAAAATGTACTTTTTAAGAAAATGTACTTTTTTAAGAAAATGTACTTTTTTAAGAAAAGGTACTTTTTCAAAGGGAATTTTTAAGAAAATGCTTTTTTTTAAGAAAATTTACTTTTTTAAGAAAATTTATTTTTTTAAGAAAAAGTACTTTCTTAGGAAGAGGTAGTTGTAAGCAAAGGAATGCACTTTTTTAATACAAGATATGTTTTAAGAAAAGGTATTTTTTTAAGGAAAAGGTAAGGTACTTCTTTAAAGAATACATATGTATTTTTTACTTTTTTAAGAAATGTTCTTTTTAAGAACTATACTTTTAAGAATATGTACTTTTTTAAGAAAGGTATTTTTCTTACAAAAGTTATATTTTTAAATTATACTTTTGAAGAAAGTACATTTTTTAATAAAAGGTTCTTTTTAAAATTACACTTTTTAAATAAAACGGTGCTTTATTAAAATGTGTTCTTTGCTAAGAAAAAGTACTTATTTAAGAAAAAGTATTTTTGGTGCTCTTTAAGAAAACGTACTTTTTTTTAGAAAAAGTACTTTTTAAAGAAAAGGTACTTTTTTTAAGAAAAGGAACTTTTTTAATAAAAGGGAATTTTTAAGAAAATGCACTTTTTGAAGAAAATTTATTTTTTTAAGAAGAAGTACTTTCTTAGGAAAAGGTAGTTTTTAAGTAAAGCAATGCACGTTTCTAATACAAGATATATTTTAAGGTATTTTTTTAAGGAAAAGGTACTTTTCCAGAAAATTTAGTTTTTTTAATACTTTTTGATGAAAATGTAGTTTTTTTATGATAAGGTACTTAAAAAAAAACATATTTTTGAAGAAAATTTACTTTTTAAATAACAGGTAATTTTTGAAAAACAGGTGTCAAAAGTCACTTTAAAAAAAATTTTAAATATTATTATTTTTTATAAAAATAAAAAACCTTATTTTCGATCTTTATCATTTGAATGAATGAGTTTGAGATTATTCAGGCTCAAGATCAAATGTATTTACTTTAAACTAGCAGATTGCAGCCCTCGAAATTCGAGTGCAAATTCTAGGAAATTTTATTTTTGCATTAAATAAAGACCCTAAAGGTATGCTAATCAATTATAGCCAATTCACAAATCAACACAAAAAAAACAAACTCATTTTTATTACAAACACATTAACAAATTTAATAGACACACACATAGCATTGTACAATTTTATGTATGTGTTAGTAGCAACTTTAAAAGCAATTTACTCAAAATAAAGGAAAAAATGTAAAAATCTGTAAATCTGCAAAACGGCTAAAAAGAAATACCTTTCAAATAATATACGCTTGGTCAAAATCGGAATAAAACGGTAGAACAAAACATCGGTCACAAGAAATCGCCTAGCCTATTAATATTATAGATAAAGCAAAAACATTGACACATCAGTTTCAAAAAATTGATCTATATTCTGCATGACAGGTTATACAACTTTTTTATAAAAATGAAAACTCTTATTTTTCATCTTTATCATTTAATGATTATAACCTGTATAACCTGTCATGCAGAATATAGATCAATTTTTTGAAAGAAATGTGCCAATGTTTTTGCTTTATTTAAAGTAAAAACATTTGATCTTGAACCTGAATAATTTCAAACTCAATCATTAAAAATTTTTAATTTTAGGCCAAAGTACTTTTCTAAGAAAAGTTACTTTTGTAACGAAATTTATTTTCAAAAAAAAGTACCTTTTAAAGAAAATATGCTTTTTTAAGCATATACATTTATAAGAAAATATATTTTTTAAGAACATAGTTTTTTTTTAAAAGGGTACTTTTTTAAGAAAATTTACTTTTTAAGTAAAGGAAAATTTTTCACGAGAGACAACTTTTTTCAAGAAAAGGTAATTTTTTCAAGAAAAGCTACTTTTTTCAAGAAAAGCTAATTTTTTTTTTCGAGAAAAGGTACTTTTTTCAAGAAAATTCACTTTTTTCGGGAAAAAATACATTTTTTAGGATAAGGTACTTATTTCAAGCAAATATACTTATTTCAAGAAAAGGTACTTTTTAAAAATATACTTTTTGACGAAATTGTGTTTTTTAAAAAGGTGTGTTTTTAAGAAAAGGTAATATTTTTAAGAAAATTTCTTTTAAGAAAAGGTACTTTTTTAAGAAAATTTACTTTTTTAAGAAAAGGTACTTTTTTAAGAAAATGTACTTTTTTAAGAAAAGGAACTTTTTTAATAAAATGTAAATTTTTTAAGAAAAAGTACTGTTTGAGAAAAGATACATTTGTAAGAAAAGATATTTTTTCATGAAAAGGTACGTTTTAAGAAAAAGTACTAATTTAGAACAAGCAATTTCTTATGAAAATGTAATTTCTCAATAAAAGATATTTTTTTTTTATGAAAAGATACTTTTTAAATAAAAATACTTTTTAAGAAAAGGCAATATTTTAAAATAATGTATTTAAAAAAAATACTTTTTTAAAGAAAAGGTGCTTTTTAGGAAAATTTACCTTTAAAAAAAACACATTCTCTAAGAAATCTTACTATTTTTAGATAAGACACTTTTTTAAGAAAAGGTACTTTTTTAGAAAATTTACTATTTTATAAAAAGTACATTTTTAGGAAAGTTAACCTCTTTAAGAAAAGGTAAGGTACTTCTTTGAAGAAGATGTATTTTTTACTCTTTTAAGAAATGTGCTTTTTATGAAATATACTTTTAAGAAGAGGTACTTTTTTAAGAAAGTTACTTTTCTTACAAAAGGTATATTTTTAAATTATACTTTTGAAGAAAGTACATTTTTTAATAAAATATACTTTTTAAAATGGCACTTTTTAAATAAAACGGTGCTTTATTAAAATATGTTCTTTGCTAATAAAAAGTACTTTTTAAAGAAAAAGTATTTTCGAGAAACGGCGCTCTTTAAGAAAACGTGTTTTTTTTTTAGAAAAAGTACTTTTTAAAGAAAAGGTATTCTTTACGAAAATGTACTTTTTAAGAAAAGGTACTTTTTTAAGAAAATGTACTTTTTTAAGAAAAGGTACTTTTTCAAAGGGAATTTTTAAGAAAATGCACTTTTTTAAGAAAATTTACTTTTTTAAGAAAATTTATTTTTTTAAGAAAAAGTACTTTCTTAGGAAGAGGTAGTTGTAAGCAAAGGAATGCACTTTTTTAATACAAGATATATTTTAAGAAAAGGTATTTTTTTAAGGAAAAGGTAAGGTACTTCTTTAAAGAATACATATGTATTTTTTACTTTTTTAAGAAATGTTCTTTTTAAGAACTATACTTTTAAGAATATGTACTTTTTTAAGAAAGGTACTTTTCTTACAAAAGTTATATTTTTAAATTATACTTTTGAAGAAAGTACATTTTTTAATAAAAGGTACTTTTTAAAATGACACTTTTTAAATAAAACGGTGCTTTATTAAAATGTGTTCTTTGCTAAGAAAAAGTACTTATTTAAGAAAAAGTATTTTTGGTGCTCTTTAAGAAACCGTACTTTTTTTTAGAAAAAGTACTTTTTAAAGAAAAGGTACTCTTTAAGAAAAGGTACTTTTTTTTAAAGAAAAGGTACTTTTTTAAGAAAAGGTACTTTTTTAAGAAAAGGTACTTTTTTAAGAAAATTTACTTTTTTAAAAAATTTATTTTTTTAAGAAAAAATACTTTCTTAGGAATGCACTTTTTAATACAAGATATATTTAAAGAAAAGGTATTTTTTAAGGAAAAGGAAAATGTAGTTTTTTTAATATTTTTTGATGAAAATGTAATTTATTATGATAAGGTACTTTTTAAATAAAGCAAAGTTTTTTAAGAAAATTTACTTTTTTAAAAATGGATTGTAAACGATAGTTTTTGGAAAAAATTTACTCTTATAATAAATGGTACTTTTTTAAGAGAATGTACTTTTTAATAAAAGGCATTTCTTAGTAAAAGGTACTTTTTTAGTAAAAGATACTTTCTTAATAAAATTTAATTTTTGTAGGAATATGTGCTCCTTAATAGTTTGTTTTTTTCAGGAAACATAAACAAAACGATAACAACAAATACAGCAACACATAACAATAAAAAGGTTTGAAATAAAGGGAAAACAATTTTAAATCAAAAAACTTCACCCCTATTACCGTTCTGCATAGTGGATCAAGGTTCTGTTAACCCATTTCAACCCAAGTCCTTTTAAACCGTTTAAAATTTGTCTTAGAAGAATTTAATTTAGAATAATATTAACAAAGAAAAAAGTTTTATTTAGGAAGTTCCCTTTTGAAACTGTACCAGTGTCAGCACAGTAAGATAATAAAGGGTGAATAAGTGGTTAATATTATACTAGTTTCAATTTTAAAGTATTGGCCATGGTTTCTCTCTTTGTTTTAAATTGATGTCAAATAGATTGTTAACATCTCTGGCCCAAAAGCAGCTGGACTGGTTCAAATAGAAACACTACAATGCAAATGCGAAAAACAAATTATTTTATTGGACTCCTGGAACAGTATTACTCTCTTGCTGATGATCGAGGAAATATTTGTGAAAACTTTAGAATCAAAAGCAATGTAAAGCTAATGGGCTTCAGAGAGAAGATAGCAAAGGACCATAGGAAAGCTACAAATTCTCAAAAAGGATTACAAACGAAACACTAAAATCATTATTAAAAGGTTAGTAACTCTATTAATACCGCTTAGAATTCCCCAAAATGTATTTGAAATGATTTGTGTCATAGTCCATTATATAAAACATTTTATAAACAACTTGAAGTATTTATAGATTTTTCGGTCTCACTCCTTAGCACCCACAAATTTGATCAACTAGTCCTACAAATTGTACCAAACTGGCAATTGTCGCTAGCCAATGATATATTTTTTTTTTAATTTTATACAGAAAAACTTGCAATGGTAAATTAGTTGTTCCATTTTATCTCAAGTTTCCTACAGTTTCTATATTACCGCCAACCTTGAGTAAAAAATATTTGTAGTAGCGAAAAAAAAAAGTTTAGTGCAACAAAAAATAAATGCTTTAGTTCTGGTATTTTTCCTACGAAAATCTATAATGTAGATATTTGTTTATTTAAAAAATATATTTTAATTATATTTTTTTCCTCTGTTTTGCATTATTTCAAATAAGCCAAAGACGTAAATGCTAAAATTTATGCATTTTTTACAAAAAAAAAGAAAGAATAGAAAAAAATTTACTAAGTTTTTTGATGATTGAAACGATTACAACATGAGCAGAAGCGTAGACGGGGAATGGGGAGTAGTATAAATGAATTATGTTTAAAATTAATAAAGATTAAAGCATTTTAAATATTACATTTATTTTATTTTATGCATTTCAAAATTATAATGTGTTTAAATGAGTAACAACCGCCGAGGTCAGATTAATTATAATCATATATAATGGGGTTCATATGTAATTTAAACACTAAAAATACCAGTAATAGTATCCAAATACCAGTAATAGTATTCCTGAGATCCGGATGTGGTAAAAAGTTGGACCATTTCCAATAAATTAAACATGGGCTTGTCATCCCTGAAAAAAAAGAACTTACAATAAGTACATTTGTAAGGGAAACAAATTATCTAATTCTTTACAACCCTGCTTATATATGATTTTTATATGGCTAATTCCCACTTAGAAGTACAAATCTGTCTTAGAAATCTGCTCTCGTAAAGAATAGGTGTAAGCTCTGATAACAGACAACGCTTACATATGAGCATCCATTTTAATCTGCCTATATAGATCGACTTTTTTACTGGGATAGGACAAAAGGTTTCTATTATGGATCCTCAGAAGTACATTTTAACTGTTATCCCCCAATATAATTTTTTAAATATCTTTTAATTTATCTTCTTAGGAAAAGATACCTTTTTAAGAAAAAAATACTTTTTACAAAAATTGTATTTTTTTAAGAAGTGGTAATTTTTTGGTAATTTTTAGTGAAAATGGTATTTTTTAATAAAAGGTGCTTGTTTGATAAAAGATACTTTTGAAACAAAAAGGTACCTTATTAATAAAAGGTACTTTTTTTTAAATAAAAGGTGATTTGTTAACAAAATACACTTTTTCCAGAAAATGTATTGTACTTTTTAAGAAATGGTAATTTTTTTAACAATGTGCTCTCCTAAAAAACAGGTATTTTCTTTCTTAAAATGTAGCTTTTTAATGAATGGTACTTTTTCAAAAAAGATAGTTTTAAAGAATAGGTACTATTTTAATAAAATGTTTTTTTTTTTTTTATAAAGCTACTTTTTAAGAAAAGGTGCCTTTTTTAGAAAAAGTATTTTTAAAAAAGGGAATTTTTTAAGAAAAATACCTTTTTCATAAAAGTTACTTTTTTAAGAAAAGTTACTTTTTTAATAAATATACTTTTTTAATAAAAGATACTTTTTTTAATAAAAAGTACTTTTTAAGAAATGGTACTGCTTTACAAAATGTTCTTATTTAAGAAAAGGAAGTTTTTTCAGAAAAAGGACTTTTTAAGATAAGGTACTTTCTTAAGAAAAGGAACTTTTTTTAGAAAAAGTATTTTTTAGGAAAAGGTACTTTTTAATAAAAGTTACTTTTTTTTATCAACAGGTGCTTTAAAAAAATACTTTTAAATAAAAGGTAATTAAAAAAAAAGCACTATTTGAAGAAATGGTACTTGTAAAAGATTTAATAAAATGTACTTCTTGAGAAATGGTACTGTTTTGAAAAGAAAATTTTTTTAGAAAAAGCATTTTTTTAAAAAAAGGAAATTTTTTTTAAAGAAAAAGTACTTTTTTAAGAAAAGATACTTGTTAAATAAAAGGGAATTTTTTAATAAAAGGGACTTTTTTAATAAAAGGGACTTTTTAATAAAAGGGAATTTTTTTAATGAGTACTCTTTTAAAGAAGATGTATTTTTTATATTTTTAAGAAATGTGCTTTCTAAGAAATATACTTTTTTAAGCAGAGGTACTTGTTTAAGGAAAGTACTTTTCTCACAAAGTGTATTTTTTAAAATTATACTTCTTTAAGAAAGTAAATTTTTTATTAAAAGGTACTTTATTAATAAAAGGTATTTTTTTAATAAAAGGTACTTTTTTAATAAAATGTAATATTTTAATAAAATGTAATTTTTTAATAAAAAGGTACTTTTTTAATAAAAGCTTCGTTTTTAATAAAAAAGTAGTTTTTTAATAAAAGAATGTTTTTTTTAATAAAAGGTACTTTTTTAATAAATGATAACTTTTTAATAAAAGGTTCTTTTAATAATAAGTAATTTTTTAATAATAGGCAGTTTTTTAGTAAATGTACTTTTTTAATAAAAATGTACTTTTTTAATAATATGTACTTTTTTAATAAAAATTTACTTTTTTAATACAAGGTTCGTTTTTAATAAAATAAAGTTTTTTTTAGTAAATGGTACTTTTTGAATAAAAGGTGTTTTCTAAGAAATCGTAATAATTTAATAAATTGTTCTTTATTAAGGAAGGTACTTTCTTCAAAAAAGGAACTTTTTCAAAAAATAGTTTTTTAAAAAATGGTACTTTTGTAAGATAAGTACTTTTTCAAAAAAAGATTCTTTTTTAAGAAATGGAACTTTTTTAATAAAATTCTAATAAAAGTTGCTTTTTTAATAAAACGTATTTTTGCACAAAAAGTACTATTTAAGAGATGGTGAAAGGTTCTTTTTTAATTCAATAGTACTTTTTTAATAAAAGGTACTGTTTTAATAAAAGGTACTTTTTTAATAAAACGTACTTTTTTAGTAAAAGGTACTTTTTTAATAAAAGGTACCTTTTTAATAAAAGGTACCTTTTTAATAAAAGGTACTTTTTTAATAAAATGTATTTTTTAATAAAAGGTACTTTTTTAATAAAAGGCAATTTTTTAATAAAAGGTACCTTCTTAATAAAACGTACTTTCTTTATAAAAGGTACTATTTTAATAAAAGGTTATTTTTTAATAAAAGGTACTTTTTTATTAAAATGTACTTTTTTAATAAAAGGTATTTTTTTAATAAAATGTACTTTTTTAATAATAGGTACTTTTTTAATAAAAATGTACTTTTTTAATACAAGGTTCGTTTTTAATAAAAGAAAGTTTTTTTTAGTAAAAGGTACTTTTTTTAAGAAGAGGTGTTTTTTAAGAAATTGAAAAATTTAATAAATTGTTCTTTATTAAGGAAATTTACTTTCTTCAAAAAATGAACTTTTTTAGAAAAACATTTTTTTTAAAAAAAGGTACTTTGTTAAGATAAGTACTTTTTCAAAAAAGATTCTTTTTAAGAAATGGAACTTTTTTTAATAAAAGTTACTTTTTTAATAAAAAGTATTTTTGCAGAAAAGTACTATTTTAAGAGATGGTGAAAGTTTTTTTTTTAATTCACAGGTACTATTTTAATAAAAGGTACTTTTTTAATAAAAAGTACTTTTTTAATAAAAGGTAATTTTTTAATAAACGGTACTTTTTTAATAAAATGTACTTTTTTAATAAAAGGTATTTTTTAATAAAAGGTAATTTTTTAATAAAAGGCACTTTTTTAATAAAAGGTACTTTTTTAATAAAAGGTACCTTTTAGTAAAAGGTATTTTTTTTTTTAATAAAATGTACTTTTTTAATAATATGTACTTTTTTTAATAAAAATTTACTTTTTTAATAATAGGTACTTTTTTTAATAAACATGTACTTTTTTAATACAAGGTTCGTTTTTAACAAAAGAAAGTTTTTTTTAGTAAAAGGTACTTTTTTAATAAAAGGTGTTTTTTAAGAAATTTAAAAATTTAATAAATTGTTCTTAATTAGGGAAATTTACTTTCTTCAAAAAATGAACTTTTTTAGAAAAACTTTTTTTTTTTTTAAAAATTTACTTTTTTAAGATAAGTACTTTTTCAAAAAAAGATTCTTTTTAAGAAATGGAACTTTTTTAATAAAATTATTTAAATTCTAATAAAAGTTACTTTTTTAATAAAAAGTATTTTTGCACAAAAAGTACTATTTTAAGAGATGGTGAAAGGTTTTTTTTAATTCAAAGGTACTTTTTTAATAAGAGATACTATTTTAATAAAAGGTACTTTTTTAATAAAAGGTACTTTTTTAATAATATGTACTTTTTTAATAAAAGGTACTATTTTAATAAAAGGTAATTTTTTAATAAAAGGTACTTTTTTAATAAAAGGTACTTTTTTAATAAAATGTACTTTTTTAATAAAAGGTATTTTTTTAATAAAAATTTACTTTTTTAATAATAGGTACTTTTTTTTAATAAAAATGTACTTTTTTAATACAAGGTTCGTTTTTAATAAAAGAAAGTTTTTTTTACTAAAAGGTACTTTTTTAATAAAAGGTGTTTTTTAAGAAATTGTAATAATTTAATAAGTTGTTCTTTATTAAGGAAAGGTACTTTCTTCAAAAAAGAACTTTTTTAGAAAAACAGTTTTTTAAAAAATGGTACTTTTTTAAGATAAGTACATTTTCAAAAAAAGATTATTTTTAAGATATGCACTTTTTTTAATAAAAGTTACTTTTTTAATAAAAAGTATTTTTGCACAAAAAGTACTATTTTAAGAGATGGTGAAAGATTTTTTTTAATTCACAGGTACTATTTTAATAAAAGGTACTTTTTTAATAAAAATTACTTTTTTAATAAAAGGTAATTTTTTTAATAAAAGGTACTTTTTTAATAAAATGTACTTTTTTAATAAAATAAAGTTTTTTTTAGTAAAAGGTACTTTTTTAATAAAAGGTGTTTTTTAAGAAATTGTAATAATTTAATAAATTGTTCTTTATTAAGGAAAGGTACTTTCTTCAAAAAAGGAACTTTTTTAAAAAAACAGTTTTTTAAAAAATGGCACTTTTTTAAGATAAGTACTTTTTCAAAAAAAGATTCTTTTTAAGAAATGGAACTTTTTTAATAAAATTCTTTAAATTCTAATAAAAGTTACTTTTTTAATAAAAAGTATTTTTGCACAAAAAGTACTATTTTAAGAGACGGTGAAAGTTTCTTTTTTAATAAAAGGTACTATTTTAATAAAAGGTATTTTTTTAATCAAAGGTACTTTTTTAATAAAGGTACTTTTTTAATAAAAGGTACTTTTTTAATAAAAGGTACTTTTTTATTAAAAGGTACTTTTTTAATAAAAGGTACTTTTTTAATAAAAGGTACTTTTTTAATAAAATGAACTTTTTTAATAAAAGGTACTTTTTTAATATAAGGCAATTTTTTAATAAAAGGTACTTTTTTAATAAAAGGTACTTTTTTAATAAAAGGTAATTTTTTAATAAAAGGTAATTTTTTAATAAAAGGTACCTTCTTAATAAAAGGTACTTTCTTAATAAAAGGTACTTTTTTAATAAAAGGTATTTTTAAGAAAATGTACTCTTTTAACAAAAGGTACTTTTCTTAATAAAAGGTACTTTTTTTTATCAAAAGGAGCCTTTAAAAAAAGATACTTTTTAAATTTATGTACTTCTTCAAAAAAGGTACTATTTTAAGATATGGAACTTGTTGAAAAAGTGCTTTTTTAAAAAAAGTACTTTTAAAATATTTTCTAAATATTTCGTAAATATATTTCTTATATTTTAATTTTTTTTCTCGACTTCAATTCAATATTCAATTTCCAATATTAATTTGGATAATCCCTATTTCTTTTAAATATTTTGAAGATTTGAAATTGAAGTTTTTCATAATTAATTTATATTGCATCCTTGGAAGTAGTTTTAAACTATATCTAAAGAAGTTATTTTACTAAGTTTGTGTTTGGTAGTTCTTCAAAGCATAAAACTTCGAGACTTATTGCAAAAATTAAAAAAAGTGAATATACAGTGGTCATAAAACATTCCTTTTTTCGGATAAAACTGTAACTCAAACCAAAAACGAGCTTGATAAGGAATATGGAGAATCTGCACTAGTAATTTAAAATGAAAAATACAGATTTATTAAGTTGCTTTGTGGTCTCATAAGCTAAAGTTCCCCCAAACATTCTGGACGTACTTTAAATGATCAGTTGAGTTTTAGAAAGCTGAGCGAAAGAGAGATGGAAGGGTCTGAAGAATTCCATTATTTAAGTTACGAGTGTCTATTTTCTATTTCGAATCCTAAAGAAATGGCTCGGCGAAAAGAAATTTAGATGAAATCATTAATCAAATAAATTCCTGTTTTGAGTACCTTGAGAAATCCTATTAGAGAAATATATTTTTCTTAACTGTCTTTCATTCGGATTTCACATGAATTTATTAATATTAGTATTTTCTCTAAGCATTTATTTTCTTCAATATTTAAGTTGAAATATTTAAAAATTTTTTTCCTATTAAATATCAAATTGGTCAACATTAATGTTCTGAACAATTTTTTCACCAAAAAATTTGTATTCTATTATTATTGTATCGAATAAATTTTTTTTGATTATACGTATATTCAAAATGCTCAAAAATTTTCAGACTGTTGCGCAGTGTAATTAACGTTCATATTCTACTACCATTTATTATAACTCAAATTCTAGGAAATTTTATTTTTTCATTAAAAAAAGACCCTAAAAGTATGCTAATCAATTATAGCCAATTCACAAATCAACACAAAAACTAACTCATTTTTATTACAAACAGATTAAAAATTTAATAAACACATACATAATAAAGGAAAATAAAGGAAAAAATTTTAAAATCTGTAAATCTGCAAAACGGCTTGAAGGAAATACTTTTCAAATAATATACGTTTGATCAAAATCGGGATAAAACGGTAGAACAAAACATCATTCACAAGAAATCGCCTAGCCTATTAATATTATAGATTTCTTATTATTTTGCTTCTATAAAAGCAATGATGGTTTTTTTATAGAATGAATTGATATATATCTGAAAAATGTTTTACACTGCACAACAATTTTCGCATTTTTGTAATCACCGAAAACAAATTTTATTCGTTCAAGAATTTTTTTAATGTTTTGCACTCTAGCATTATTTAGCTAAAAAAAATTTGTGTTAAAAATTTTTTTTTTTATTTTACTGCTTCACTCGATTTTTTTTTTAATATTTATTATTAAAATGTTTTTCCAACATTTATTTTTTGAAAATATTTTCTAACAAGCAATTTTGTATTCTATCATTTAACACGAAAAAATTTGTTTCTCGAAAAATTTATTTACTACAAATAGGTTTTATTTGATTTCTTTTTTTCTGTTTAAATTTTTAAAAACCAATACATTTTTTTATTTTTTTTTGGAAATTATTTTTGCATTAAAAAACATTTCTTGAATAATAATTTAAGGAAATAAAATTTTTTGTTTTATTTAAAAATTTTTTTGTATTATATCATTATTTAGTAGAAAAAAATGTTCCTCAAAAAATTTGAACTACTGATTAATGGATGTAATAAACATACACAAACCCCATTTGACCGAGATCTATATGATAATTTGCATCTTATGGCAATTTAAGTCGATTTTATAGTGACCATTAAATAGGGACTCGGTCTGAATATGAACCGATTTTCACCAATTTTATTGGCGTTCATGCCATGGCCAAACTTCATCGAAATATATTTATATTTGCGACCTGTAGTTTACTAAAATGTTATATAGACACACAGACAGACGGACGGACGGACATCGCGAAGTCGACTCAGAAAGTGATTCTGAGTTGATCAGTATAATAAAAGATGGGTCTAGGTAGTTACAAACATTAGCACAAAGTCAATATACCCAAACCACATAATGGTATAGGGTACAATTAGAGATAAACGGAGGCAAAAACCATTATGGTAAAAAAAAATTATTTTATCAATCAATTTTGTGATCACACATTCTCGTACATAATTATTTTCATCTGGAATAAAAATTTTTTTGCACGAAATTTGTGTTACCTAGAAATTTACCTGTTTGCTGTTTTTCAAATTTTGAAAAAAATTAAATTTTACCACGCACCATTTAAATAAATTTCTGTATTCTATCATTATTTGGCTATCATTATTTATCAAAAAAAAAAATTAGTTTATTAAAAATAAGTATTTTATAGTCCAAAATTTTTTTATTCGAAATTTTTTTTAATTTCCTTCTTTAAAATTTGTTCTATTAGAAAAACTATTTTTTAATATTTTGAATTCTATCATTATTAGCCATAAACTTGAAATTTTATTATTATTTTTTTACTCAAAAAAATTTTTTTTTAACTCTTTTACTTGAAAATTTCTTTACTAGAAATTATTATTTTTAAATTTATTTCCTCAAAATTTATTTTGTATTCTACCATTATCTGCCATAAATTCGAAATTTTAATGTTTTTATTTTTTTTTACTCAAAAAAAAAGTTATTATAAATTCATTTACTTGAATTTTTTTTACTCGAAAATATTGTTTTTTAATTTTGTATTAAAAAGATTTTGTATTAAAAAGATTTTAAATTTTTGTAGTCAAAAAATTTTGTTAAAATTTTTCTTTACTTAAAGAATTTTTTCATTAAAATTCTTTTATTACAAATATTTTCTACTCGATATATTTTTAACTCGATTTTTTTTTTGCTCAAAATTAAAAAAAAAAATTTTTTTATTTTTCATTTCCTTCTTATTTTTATTTTGTATTCTATCATTTAAGTTTTTTTTTTTTTTTTTTTGATAAAAAGTTTTTTTTTAATTGAAAAATTAAAATTTTTTTTACTCGAAAATATTTTTTTCTTAAATTATTTCATAAAAATTTTTTTTCATTAAAAACATTTTTTTTTGGGAAATGCTTTCTTTAATATATTTACTTTAACAAATTTATTTCCTGAACAATTTATTAGTTTCTCGAAAATATTGTTTTTTTAATTTTGTATTAAAAAGATTTTGTATTAAAAGATTTTAAATTTTTGTAGTCATAGAATTTTGTTAATATTTTTTTTTTAATTTTTTTTACTTAAAGATTTTTTTCATTAAAATTCTTTTATTACAAATATTTTCTACTCGATATATTTTTTACTCGAAATTTTTTTTTAAATAATTTTTTTTTAATTTACTTCTTATTTTTATTTTTTTTGATAATTTTTTTTTTATTTTAATTCTCTTTGAATATTTTTTACTCGAAAATAATTTTTTTTTTAATTATTTCATCAAAATTTTTTTCCTTAAAAACGAATTTTTTTGGGAAAAGATTTCTTTAATATATTTTCTTTAAAACATTTATTTCCTGAACAATTTTTTTTCAAAAAATTTCGTATTCTATTAATATTTATTCAAAATATTAGTTTCTCTAAAATATTGTTTTTTAATTTTGTATTAAAAAGATTTTGTATTAAAAGATTTTAAATTTTTGTAGTCAAAGAATTTTGTTAATTTTTTTTTTTAATTTTTTTTACTTAAAGATTTTTTTCATTAAAATTCTTTTATTACAAATATTTTCTACTCGATATATTTTTTACTCGAAATTTTTTTTTGCTTAAAAATTTTTTTTAAATAATTTATTTTTAATTTATTTCTTATTTTTATTTTGTATTCTATCATTGTGTGTCGAATACTTTCATTTTTTATTTTATTTTTTTTTGCTAATTTTTTTTTATTTTAATTCCCTTTAAATATTTTTTACTCGAAAATAATTTTTTTTTTTAATTATTTCATCAAAATTTTTTCATTAAAAACAAATTTTTTTGGGAAAAGTTTTCTTTAATATATTTTCTTTAAAAAATTTATTTCCTGAACAATTTTTTTTCAAAAAATTTCGTATTCTATTAATATTTATTCAAAATATTTGTTTCTCGAAAATATTGTTTTTTTAATTTTGTATTAAAATGATTTTGTATTAAAAGATTTTAAATTTTTGTAGTCAAAAAATTTTGTTAATATTTTTTTTTAATTTTATTTTACTTAAAGATTTTTTTCATTAAAATTCTTTTATTACAAATATTTTCTACTCGATATATTTTTTACTCGAAATTTTTTTTGCTTAAAAATTTTTTTAAATAATTTTTTTTTAATATCCTTCTTATTTTTATTTTGTATTCTTTAAATATTTTTTACTCGAAAATAATTTTTTTTTAATTATTTCATCAAAATTTTTTCATTAAAAACAAATTTTTTTGGGAAAAGATTTCGTTAATATATTTGCTTTAAAAAATTTATTTCCTGAACAATTTTTTTTCAAAAAATTTCGTATTCTATTAATATTTATTCAAAATATTTGTTTCTCGAAAATATTGTTTTTTAATTTTGTATTAAGAAGATTTTGTATTAAAAGTTTTTAAGTTTTTGTAGTCAAAAATTTTTGTTAAAATTTTTTTTTAATTTTTTATTACTTAAAAAATTTTTTCATTAAAATTCTTTTATTAAAAATATTTTATACTCGACATATTTTTTACTCGAAATTTTTTTTACTCAAAAATTTTTTTAATATTTTTTTTTATTTTTCATTTCCTTCTTATTTTTATTTTGTAAATTTGAATACTTTAATTTTTTATTGATAAAAAGTTTTTTTTTTAAATTTAGTGAAAAATTAAATTTTTTTTTACTCGAAAATAATTTTTTCTTTATTTATTTATTTTTTTTTTTTTTTTGATAAAATATTTTTTTTAAATTAAGTGAAAAATTGAAAGTTTTACTCGAAAATAATTTTTTCTGAATTTTTTGCATTAAAAACAATTTTATTTGAGAAATGTTTTCTTTAATATATTTTCTTTAAAAGATTTACTTTAATTTTTAATTTTTTTTTTTTTATTGATAAAAAGTATTTTTTTTAAATTTAGTGAAAAATTAAAATTTTTTTTACTCGAAAATAATTTTTTTCTTAATTTTTTTCATTAAAAACAATTTTATTTGTCAAATATTTTCTTTAATATATTTTCTATAATTTTTTATTTTGTTATTGATAAAATAAAATTTTTTTTTTAAATTTAGTGAAAAATTAAAATTTTTTTTACTGGAAAATAATTTTTTCTGAATTTTTTTCATTAAAAACAATTTTATTTGGGAAATGTTATCTTTAATATATTTTCTTTTTTTTTTTTAAATTTAGTAAAAAATTTAAATTTTTTTTACTCGAACATAATTTTTTTTTTTTTTTTTTTTTTATAAAAAAATTTTTTTTTAATTAAGTGAAAAAATGAAATTTTTTTTACTCGAAAATAATTTTTTCTTAATTTTTTTCATTAAAAACAATTTTTTTGGGAAATGTTTTCTTTAAAAGATTTAATTTAATTTTTTTATTTTTTTTTTTTATTGATAAAAAGTTTTTTTTTAAATTTAGTGAAAAATTTATATTTTTTTTTATTCGAAAATAATTTTTTCTTTATTGTTTTTTTTTTTTTTGATAAAAAGTTTTTTTTTAAAATTAAGTGAAAAATTTAAATTTTTTTGCTCGAAAATATTTTTTTTCTTAATTTTTTTTCATTAAAAACAATTTCTTTGGGAAATGTTTTCTTTAATATATGTATTTTCTTTAAAAGTTTTATTTCCTGAAAAATTTTTTTTCACAAAATTTCGTATTCTATTAATATTTAGTCAAAATATTTGTTTCTCGAAAAAATATATTTAAAAAATTCTTACCCCATATGTTTTTCTTTAATGTTTTTGAAATCAAAAGTTTGTTTGTGTTTCATCAAAAATTTTTGTATAAAAAAATATTTTAAGAAAAACAATTTTATGGTCAAATAATTTTTTTTAATATTTAGTATTCGCCATTATTTATTCCAAAAAATTTTTGCTTAAATTTTTTTTAATATTTTGTAATCATCATTATTTAGAATTTTTTTTAATATATTAAAATATTTTTTTATAAAAATTTATTTTACCTTCAGTCGAAAAAAATTTTTTACTCGAAAATATTATTTAAAATAATTTTTAATTAAAAAAAAAAATTATGAAAGAATTTGTATTCTGTAAAACTTTATTGGAAAAAAAAAATTTTCTAATTTTTACTAATCGATATACATATGTATATACATTTTTTTTTTCAATTAAAAGAATTTTTCTTTAGATTTTTTTTACTCTAGTACTTTTATATTCAAAATGTATTTACCTAATTTTTTTTTATCTAGTTATATTCATTCTTCTTTTATCTTATACTATAATATTTAATTTTAAATCCAATAAATATCTATTATATTAAAATTTATATGACAAACAATTAAAAACAAAATTGATGACTAAAATTAAAAAAAGCGCGAAAAAAATTTCAAATTATTAAAATATTTTTAAAATACGTTTAGGACAACAAAAATATATTTAAGATTTTTTTTATGAAAATAAATTACAACTTTGACTTTGATTAAATATGCAATTTTGAAAAACAGCACAAAAAATTTGTAATACAAAAAAAATCAGACAAGACAAAACATCTTTTGAAAAATTGAACAAGAAATGCTAAACAAGAAAAAAAAACACTATTTGGCAGATGACGTCTAAAACGACTCATAAAAAACTGGCAGAAAAAATGATTTCGTTTTTAATTTTTTTTTTTTAATTTTTCTATTTTAAATTAAAAATTGTTTTAGTAATAAGCAAAATGCACAATGTTTAGATTTTGTTGATGTAAAAAGTATATGTATATGTACATATGTATGTTTGTATGTATGTACAATGTATAGTTGCATGAATAATAAACGATTTTTAAGCAAAATGCGCTTTAAAGAATAATGCAATTTTTTTCAAAAATTTTTTGTAATAATGTTTTGTTTTAGTTTTTTTTATTTTTTTATTTTTTTTGAAGGTTACCAATCGCAATGGGTGGGTGTTTTAAAAATAACAATGATTGTTTATTGCTTTACCAAAGAAAAAATACAAATATTAAAAAAGAATGAATAATAAATACCTTAAGTCTCCTGTTATGGACTCAAACCCCAAATTGTTAAGGGTTTTTTTTGTGAGTTTTGTTTCTTTTTTTTGTAATTTTGGTTTTCTTTACTTTTTTTTTTGTTCTTTGCTTATTTTTCGTTTTTTTTATTTTTGCGTTTTTTATTTTCAATATTTCTTACGCATGACCAAAACAATATTTTTTTTTTGGAGACACCATAGACAAATTTGTAACAACAATTTAAGACCAAAAATAAACGAAAAAAAATTTACTGTTATTTTCTGATTAGACTTTCTGTATAGACTTTCTGAATAAATTGTTTAATATACACTTGTTTCATCTTATTATTTTTTAACTCTTTTTATATAAATTAAATTTAAAATTTATTTAACAATATTTAAGTTATGTAGTAGCTATGGTGATATTTGTACAAAACTTTAAGTTTGTGCTTTTGTTTTCTATTTTGTTTATACAATTTGTTTTCTTCATTTAATTATTTATTCCAAGTCTGTACACATCCTTAACATTTAGAGGCTCTGAGCGCGACTAATGAACATTTCTACTCAGCACCGCTAAAAGTATTAAATACAACTAAATAAGAATTCTAATAATGTTCCACTCAGTATCCAAAAAGCATATGAAAATTACCGAAAAATCATAGAAATTACAAAAATCTTCCTACAAAAACTTTCTAAACACATACAAAATGTGCACATTGCAGTTTCACGCTGCAACAACAACAGCATCATAGTTTTATTTTTACTCTTATAACAACATCGTAATCATCATCGTCATCATCATCTTATCACCATGTAAATAAACTCTCTCGCTCTCATACGAAAATACCCTCCTTCATATTTCCATTTAGTTTTATATTTTGGTGTACTCCTCCTCCCCCGCCAGACATGTATCATTTATACAAAATCCCTTTTTGGCAGTCATGCTAATATTTTGAGATGTAAAATCGCTAAATACTTTGTTATTGCTAAAAAAAAAAACAATCCAAAGTCACAAGCTGAAAGAAAAGTTTTTAAAGGAACTTTTTTAATTTTTTAATCAAGTTTTACTAAATTTTTTCAAAATTTTCAATTTAAAATCTTATAAAATTTTAATATAATTGTTTTTTTTTTGTTCGGCTCTAGGTCATGTATATATTTCTAATGATAGAAAAGATGCATTTTTTGTTATGTAAGAGAAATATGAAAAAAAAAAATTTATGTAAAAGAAATAGTAAATCTAGATCATGGTTCGATAAAATTTGATAATTTCTCAGTGAAAAAATAATCATTAAATGAGGGCTCAACTATCGGTACCCTCAGATTATTGCTAAAAATTCCTTTTTAAGTGATCTTCAATATAAAAAGAAATTCTCATGTATCCCTCAAAATTAACACTTTCTTCTATCAATAGTTTCGGGGTTATAGTTAATGGGGTTTTCCATTTGTTTATATATTCCAGTCCAGTTACATGTATACATTAATTATTTATTGGGCAGATTGTTTTTATTTTATACAAACTCTTTGCAAAACTTTAAAAATCTTCAATTTAAAAAATAAAACAGTATTAAAATTTCACGATATATTTTCGGCATATGTCAACATTGATGGCTAAACCGCGTCCCACTGTGACACACATTTCCTCTTATGAAAGTAAATATTAAGAACCTAAAATCCGAAATATTTATTTCAATTAACATAGCAATTGCTCGACATAGCAATTGCTCGAACTTCACTTTGAATCTAAGTCGAATCTAAGCAAATATATATAAACATACCACATGTCAAATTTCAAATCATCAGCCACTTAACATTTTGAAAGATTGCAAAATTGAAAAAAAATCGCAATTTAAAAATTTATTAAATTTATTCTTTTTTAACTGATTGCATTTTATTTATTTATTTATTATACCCTCCACTCCAGTGTGCAGAGGGTATATATAAGTTTGTCATTCCGTTTGTAATAATTAGAAAATAAATTTTGGACCCCATAAAATATATATATTTGTGATCCTTATAACAACCGGAGTTGATAAAGCGATGTCCGTCTGTCCGTCTGTCCGTCTGTGGAAATCACGATGACGGCATCAACCGGGCAGCTAGTTGACATAAAAAATGATTCAATAACATCCTGAAAAGTTTGCTATTTAAAATCGTCCAAATCGGTCGATTAGGGGGCCCGAGATTTGAATGAAGAGCTAAAAAAAAGTCTTGAAAAAATATAATTTTCTATGCTCTTCTTGTCACGATCACGCCCTCAATAGTGCAGGTACAGTGATGATTTTAGTGAGAATGATTCACCAAATTCGTGGGAAGATTTCTATTTCAAAAATCATTAAAATCGATGGAACAGGTCCAGGGAAATCTATGAAAAATTAAAAAAAAAAATGAAAAATATGATGTTTCTATATTGTTCTTGTTGTTATTCTAAATGTAGTGTTGTTGTCATAGCTGGACTTGTTGTTTTTGTGGTCGTTGTGGTAATAATATAATAAAAACTAACCCTTTGTAAATTTTTTTATTAACTCTGGTAGAAAAATTTAAATTGGCATCACCAAAAAAAATTTGTTAGATCATTTCTGTTATTACCACGAGCCTGCCTGCAAAATTTCAGATCGAATGGGTCACGGGAAATTGGTTAAAATCGATCCAAAATTTTTTCGACAAGCAGACACTACGAGTTAATATAAAGGGAGTAAAAATTCACCAATATCTAAAGCAAATAATGCTAAAATACCTAGTTGTTAACAAAAAAAAAAAAAACAATGTAAATTTAACAAAAAAAATTTTATGTATAAATTTATTTAAAGAGAAAAACACAAAAATAACGTTTGATGTTGTATTTTTTGTGTGTAATATTTACATATACATATTAAATAATACAAATAATATACATACATATATTCCATATATTCCATATATGTATGTATATCCATAACAACTGCATGTTAGAAATAAACCGGTATATTATTTTATTTTATTAACATAAAATTCTGCAATATTTTGTTGTGGGGAAAATACATTTCTTTTGCATTAACAGAGTGTTACTTCACTTTGCTCAGCGTGACTATGCCACAGTAGATGGCGCCACAATTTTTGTTCTAATAAGCTTTGCAATAGTTATTTCTATTTTAACATGAATGTCAATATTTTCAAGTAGATATCATACAGAACAATGTTAAGAGTATACACGGGCTGGTCTTTTATTTCATTCGTTTTTTCATTATTCTTTTACAAATATGAACATAAGTTTGGCATATTAACTTTTTGTTGTCTTTACAAAATAGAGTTACCGAGTTCATCAATGAGTTTTTTGCTTTCAAAACAGTTCTACATAGTTATATAGAATTATTATTCTGCTTTACCTACAAAATATCTGATTGCGATAACATCTAATTTTTAAAAATTGTGTATAATTACTAAAGCATTATTATTCACATAAATACAAAATTGCACTTTTTAAATTTTCCATTCAAATTTAAGAAAATATCAATTCTAAAAACTGGAATTAAAAATTTCCAATTATAAATTACAATTAATTGAAATTCAGAAAATCATATCAAAATGTCGGAAATTATAATTTTAAATTTAGAAGACATCAATTGCATTTTTAATATATAAATTTAATTCGTTAAACACAAATTGATATTCCAAAAAAAAAAAAAAACACCAAATACCTATGTTTACATTTAAAAAATTTTTCCATTTAAAAAAAATATTGACATTCAGGAGAAAATAATAGCTTTTCAGTACCGCGATTCAGTAACTTCTTTTAACGATAGTCGAATCGTTAATAAAGAAAATTGCAAAATTATCAGTAAAATTTTTAAACGATATTCGCTATTGTTAAAGTCAGCTGTTGTTGTTATCAAAACGACAACCATTTTGTGTTGTTTATTCAATCGATAAAAACTTAAATTTTTAGGTTGAAATGTCGTCATACATAAATAAAAATCATAAAATAGTGAAAATATTTTGCTTTTATTAAAAAATCTTTTTTATATAAATAAAAAAATTAAATAGCATATTCAATTCATTATTTCATTTTCAAATAAATAAACAGAAATATTAGTAAAAAAATAAAGATATTAAATACGAAGTAATTTGTTTTTTTCTATTCTTTTTTGTGTTTTTCGCTTATTTTGACAGAGATGCCACTCGTTTACAATTTAAATAAATAGAAAAATAGATTTATCGACTGTCGTTAAGATGTATATACTTAGTGAATCACTTAATCCTTAGTGCAAACAACAATAGCTGTCGATATATTTTGCGATTGTCGGATCGTTGAAATTTACAGAATCGGTATACAGAAAACATTCATTAAAATTAAAATGAATTTTAGAAAACGTCAAATGATATTTAAGAATTGCGAACATAAAAACTGTTACATAAATAAACGCAATATGATGAGAATGTTATTTATACATACATTTTCACATTTTTTTTTTGGTTTTTCAGAAAATAATGAGATCAAATTATTTTATTTAAAATGTTTGGGACATTTGGTTTTTTGCTTTTGGCATCCCTAATTTGAATATTTATTATTATAAATTTATTCTCTATGTTTTCCAAATATGGCAATATTTTAATAAAAAAATTGAGAGAGTTTTTTTTTGTTATTATATTGTTACTCCATCCGACCTATATGGCCGCAATGAAGAAATATTTGGCCAGTTAAAAGAAACTATACAGCCATCTCCAATTAGCACGATTTAATGCATATAGCCACCCTACGCAACCATTACCTTTGCAATGGAGGTTAGGGCGAGCTATTTAGTTAGCAAAAACTAAATTAAACGAGAAGTTATGTCATATAATCAGAAACGCATCATATAGGTATATAACCTAAATGCATGCCGAACAGCAACCACGATGACCAAAAAGCAAACACCGAAATAAATCCGAAATAATAGAAAAGACGAAAACCAACCCAAAGAATTTGCTGAAATAATTTGGTATTACGTTTAACAAATTGTTTACTTTTTCATTTACATTTATTATCATAACTCAAACCGAGGTGGAGGGTATCAAAGATTCGGCACAGCCGAATTTAACACTCTTACTTGTTTTTATATTTATTTATTCATTGTGATTTCCTGTACAACAAGAAAAATAATACTTAAATTACAGTACATGATTAATTAATTACAAGGGTACAATGTGCTGATATGAATAAAATTAATTACATATATTAATTATTTACTAGCAGATTCCAGCCCTCGGAATTCGAGTGCAAATTCTAGGAAAATTTTTTTTTTCATTAAATAAAGGTATGCTAATCACTTATAGCCAATTCACAAATCAACACCAAAAAACAAACTCATTTTTATTACAAACACATTAACGAATTTAATAAACACACACATACCATTGTATTATTTGTTGTATATATTAGTAGCAACTTTAAATTCAATTTACTCTAAACAAAGGAAAAATTTAAAAATGTAAAAATGTAATGGATAAAAAGAAATACCTTTCAAATAATATACATTTGGTCAAAATCGGGATAAAATGGTAGAACAAAACATCGGTCACAAGAAATCGCCTAGCCTATTAATATTATAGATAATTACAGTACATGATTAATTAATTGCAAGGGAAAAATGTGCTGATATGACTAAAATTAATTACATGTATTAATTGTTTATTAAATAAAATAACAAAAGAATAGAAATTTTTTTTTGTCAGGATATTGTTAACACCATTTTAACTGAGAACGAAAAGAGCTCATATATATTGTATAATATTAAATTTGTAATAATTTATAAGTAGTTCAGATGGAACAAAAAAAAATATTAAAATGCCGAAATTTGTTTACGGTGTGTGGAAAGCTTTAGTTATCTGTAAATTTTCATTAAATATATTTTTTTATATTTGGATTTTAATATTTTTTTCATTTCGTTAACTACATACATGTTAGCAATTCATGCAAAATTTTATATTTTTCTATATTTGATATTATTCAAATTATAGTTTTAATCTACGACATCATAGTCAATGTGGTAAGCATATTCCTACAAATAAATATTTTATAAAGGTGTAACTATGATCAAGTACACTGCCATAAGTGAAAAAACAATGGAATTAATAGAAATTTTCAATTTTAACAATGGTTAGGTTAGGTTAGGTTGGATGGGTCGCCCGCCCGAAGGCGGGCACACTCGGAGGACATCTGGCCCATTGTGATACCCTTTAGAAAGTGCCGAAGGTAGAGATAGGAAGAGAGATTAAAGAGTACAGATATACAGATATATATCGTTGTGATAGGAAAAGTCCTTGTGGTGGTGTGGCTATATACATATGTAAAAAAAGGGATTGTTAGTAAAATTTGCTGCCGCTCTAAGTTTATTGATAGTCCAGGCAATTCCACTGATAATAAAATTGAATATTTATTAATTGAGGTTGTAGCCGATGATCGTAAATTACTTGTAGGATCTGTCTATAGACCTAACTGTAGAGTCAGTACAAACTTTTTTAACAAAACAATGGAAACGCTTACCCTTAAATATGACGATGTCATAATATGTGGAGACTTTAATTAAAACATCATCACTGAAAGCCATCTTACTAATGACATGAAGTCGATTGGTTTGTCACCGACAAATACTTCAATCCCAACACATTTTACCTCTACAACCAACACGCTATTGCATATATTTTTGTCAGCAACATTGATAAAGTTCTGTTATATGATCAGCTATCAGCACCTTGCTTCTCCAAACATGATTTAATATTTTTAGCATTTGATTTTCAATTGCAGTATGTTTGTAATGAGGTTACCTTCCGTGATTTCAAGAATATTAATTATAACATTATGTCATCTGAGCTATCAAATATTGATTGGGACTCTGTTTATTACATGCCTTCAGTAGATAGTCAGCTGGATTTTTTAGAAAATAACCTGTTGGATGTATTTAGGAAATCCGTCCCAATCAAAATCGTTAAACGAAAAGCTAAGGAAAAGCCATGGTTCAATGTAGCAATTAAATCAGCCATTGATCGCAGAGATTTTGCTTACAAACGTTGGAAACCTTTCAAAATTCCCAATTTACATACTGAATATCGTAATGCACGAAGAGATGTGAATAGAATGATAAAAAGTGCGAAATCAGAGTATTATTCTAGTCGTTTTTTATCAGCTGTTGGATCCAAACAGACTTGGAAAGCTATACGTGAAATTGGTGTTGGCAAATCATCGTGTGTGGCTACCAGTGACATAGATGTAGAGAAAGAAAACGAGTACTTTACAAATCTTCCCAATGTTCGTCCGAATAAAAGCTTTTATGACCAGTGTCGGTGTTGAGGTGTCAAGGGAAAAGACCGTTTCCATGCTGCTTAAAGGCAGCTTATCGCAGGCTCGCCCACCTGTAGTTCGATCTGGCAATGCCAGCATTCGATACGTGACTCAGGTTAGGTATTTGGGCATAACCATGGGCGAAAGAATGAACTTTCTAGTTCATCTTTCGACACTTAAGGACAAGTTGACGACAGTTGTGGGAGGAGTCAGACGCATCCTCAGGAATGACTGGGGTCTTAGCAGGAGAGCTGTCCGTACCATATATAGTGATCTGTTTGTTGCTTGTGCAACATTCGGCTCGTCTGTATGGTACGGCACCGCTCTGTCTGCTATGGGCAAGAAACGAATCTTGTCTTGTCAGAGAGTGGCAATGCTGGCTTGCATGCCAGTTTGTCACACAGTTTCGACATTAGAGGACGGACTTTGGCTTCGGCCTTAGCCTGGGCTTTTTACTGACTGGGCATGGCTCCTTGAATGCTTTTCTGCATAAGAGGGGCCTGTCCGATACGCCGGACTGTAGGTGTGGGGAAGGGCCGGAGGACGTCGTACATGTTTTGACCGGATGTTCACTTTATAGTGATATTAGGAGTTTGGATAGGATGGGGATTTTACGGACGGCGATAGGATGGGATTTGAGTAGGGCATTAGAGGACGGGCGGACTGTTAGGAATTTAGGTGAATACGCAAGGGGCGTATTCAATCGTAGGAGAACTGGACGTTTAGTATAGGTGGCCTCTGATGCGGGCATCCGTAGTGGTGCTTAACTGCCAATGGGTGGTCGCTCCAGTAGTGCACATCGTCGTGCCTGGATTTCAGATATGAGTATGACTGTTGACGGGGGCTGATACATCGGTATCTGTCCCTCCACAACGGTGCACCGTCTTCAGCTCTCTCCCTGCTGTTTGCTGTTGTTGCTGCTACCTGATGTTCCTGCGCGTTTGTTCTGTTGTGTTGCTACGTTATTGTTGTCCTTTTGTGTGCTGCTACTGAGGGGGCACATGCTAACTCAGAGTGCGGCTGTTCAGTGTTGTGTCCTTTGTCTTTTTGTGTCTATATGTTTTGTCGTCCAGGCCACCAGTCCCGAACTGTTTGGAGTTCAACTGGTAGTAGCTTCGGCTACGAAGCCTGACCGGAGGCTTTATGAGGCTTTATTCTGGTACCACGGGTGTCAGGAGCCCCTGGAATTTTATTCCAGCCTCGCAGTGGTGCGGCCCCGTATGGGAGCATCGTGGTGGCTGTGGTTTAGACCCAAATCGCGGGTAGAGCGTAAGCTCGGTGTGGAGTTGCATTGCGACCGGGTGCCGTGACCCATAGATCGGTAGGAGTTTTAGATAGTACTCCGCTCCTCATCCAAGGGGGAGGTCATGCCCAAATGCATGCCTCAAATTGGTACTCGTACTGCGAGGGCGCCGGTGGACGCATAGTTTCCACCCGGTGTTAAGTGCACCGTGAGGTCGGGCCACCGTGGCAGGTACTCACGTGAATCTTGAACACATCTGTCCAACTATTTCTGGTAAATGTTTTAACTTTAACTGTGTAAATCAATCGGATGTTCTATGTAGTTGTCTCGCGATTAAATCAAATGCAGTTGGGGTTGACAACATTCATATCAAATTTCTGAAAGCTATTATTCCGCTAATGTTACCCTATATCACGTACATATTCAATAATATTATCACTAAGAGAGTTTATCCCCAAAATTGGAAATATGCGAAAATCATACCCACCCGAAAACCAAACAACGAATACCAACCAATTCCAATACTACAATATTTGTCAAAAGTTTTTGAACATTTACTCCATGGTCAAATAAGTAATTACGTCAATAATAATAATTTGTTGACAAAAGGCAATCAGGATTTCGACCACAACACAGCTGCATAACAGCCCATATTGCTTTATCTGAAGAAATACGTAGCAAAATTGACGATGGAAATATCTCGTTCCTTGTTCTTCTTGACCACTCCAAAGCATTTGATACTGTGGATCATGAAGTTCTCTGCCTGAAGTTGCTTAAATTGTTCAATTTTTCTCCTCTATCTACACGTTTAATGTCATCATATTTATCATCCCGTCGCCAATCTGTACTTGCAAACAATAACATTTCAAGTCCGTTGCCTGTTCTGAAAGGAGTTCCACAAGGATCAATACTGGGACCACTACTATTTTCAATTTACATCAACGATTTACTGAGACATTTACAATACTGTAATGTCCACATGTATGCTGACGATGTACAACTCTATATAAGTAGTGATTTAAGCAACATAAACGATTGTTTGGAAAAACTAAACAGAGATCTGAAACACATTCATGACTGGGCAAATATAAACGGTTTGTGTCTTAATCCTATAAAGTCTAAGTGTTTAATAATAACTAAGAAAACTTTGAAGTTACCTTTTGAGCCGATTGTAATGCTTAATGATCAAAAAATTGAAATTGTATCAACAGCCAAGAATCTTGGTATCACATTTAATTCCACTCTCACATGGTGCGACCATATAAATGCTGCTACAAGGAAAACTTATGCAATACTACGGACACTGTGGAACACCCAGTATGTTACACCACTTAAGATTAACACTTTATTAGCAAAAACCTACTTAATACCAACTCTACTATATGGATGTGAAATATATGCAAGTTGCGATTTTACAAGTTGAAAAAAAGTAATATCAACGTATAATGCAATATTAAGATATGTTTAATTTAAGAAAATAAAAAACTATATGAGGTGACTCTTACTGACTTAATGAAAATAAGAACGCTATTACTGATACACAAAATTATTTATACACGTGCACCGTCTTACTTGTCCGAAAGATTACTTTTTACACGTTCACCAAGATCGAACGATATCATACACTTAAGATATCGAAGCTTAATATCTGAGTGGCAGTTCTATATTAATTCAGTTCGTCTTTGGAACATGCTACCCTCGTCCATTCATTTTATAAGCAACGCCCAGCAATTTAAGAAAGAACAATTTCAATTTCACTCACAATTAATTAAATGTAATTGATTTCAGCTCTCATTTATATATATATTTTGTTTCTTAAAAAAAAAAAATTTATTTCTTTTATATTTATATTTATTTATTTATATATTTTTATTAAATTAACCCATTATGCTTCATATGTATTAACCATTTTTTTTTTATTAATTTTTTATTTTTTTGGGTTTTATTTATTAAATTAATTTTTTTCTGTTATATTGTGTATAATTATATACTGTGTATTTTTACATGTACTTATTCATCATTACTTTGTAAAAATCCATTACTTTAATTATAAGATTGTGAATCTTGTTATTATGAAAAAATAATGAAATAAATTAAATTAAAATTAAAAATATATAGTGTAAGGGGTATGGAAGATGAAAAAGAAAAAGAAAAGAAAAGAAAAGAAAAGAAAAGAAAAGAAAAGAAAAGAAAAGAAAAGAAAAGAAAAGAAAAGAAAAGAAAAGAAAAGAACAAGTTAAAAGACCCCTTTCGTCCGTTATGCGTGCCTCCTGAACCAGCCAGATACCCTCAAGAAGTCTGCAAGGTCGCCGAGTGGAACGTCTACTATGCAGCCCAGGTTATCGAAGAATCTTTGCCCTAGATATCTAAGGCGCCGCTCCTTCAATTCTGGACATTCACACAGCAAAAGTTGGACTGACTCCTCCCCGTCACATCCATACAGCTCCTACAGTAGTCAACTCTCGGGACACATATGCGTTCAGCCATCCGCCGTATTATACAGTGTCCACTGAGTACTCCTATAAGTAGGCTGATTGTCCCTTTACCAAAACCAAGGAGTGATTTCTTTCTCCTTGTATTAGGCAAGGGCCATAGGATTTGAAATATTCTGCAAGAGGTCAGTTGCGTCCACGTTGTCTTTAATTCAAGATCAGCTGCCTCTTGAATTAGATAAGACAGCTCTGATAGAGAAATTCTAATATCAGTGTCCATCGTCCCGCTCAGAGAAACTGAGCCTTTCTGCGCACACTCGTCAGTCAGCTCGTTCTCTCTTTCTTTAACTGTACATTTAAGATAAGCACCTCGTATTTTTGAAAGTTTTAAATTGTTTTCATAAAATAAGTCACATTTAGCTGCCTTCTACGAAAAACAAAATCAAACCAAGTGGAGTGAAAAAGATGTTATTAAGTTTGTTTATTTTACAATACCACTCTTAATGGAAAAAATACACATAGAAAATAAATGGTGATATCAAATTTTTTGTGACATGGAAAACAGTCAAAAAAAATATCTTAAAAAGCGTTAAAAGCCAACTTTAGTCATTTTAAAATCTCAAAAACAAGAAAGACGAGACACGAAGAGAATCCATAATTCTATATTTGCACATTTAGGCAGGTAAGCACATTTAATTTAAGAACCATTTTGGCTTAAATGTACATAAACTCGTGCAAAAGTTGTTTGTACAGCTATGTCAAAACTACTGTATAAAACGTTTTCACTATTTTTAGTTTTTATATGAAATTTTATCGGAGTACCTTTACATTTTCGTAAGGCATTCCTTACTTATTTGGCCCAGATTATGACTAACATATTAAGCCTAAATAGTGCGGCCTAATCGACCGATTGCGCACAGCTGAATGTCTTCAACAGACAGACAGACGGAGCCCGCCAGATCGACTTCTCCTTATATAACGATCAAGAATATATATAGTTTCTAGGGTCTCCGGAATTTGCTTTGATGAGTTACAAACGGATTGACAAACCAATATAAACCCTCTACACATTATTGTGGAGGGTATCAAAAAAGCATAAATAAGTAAATGTCGGTAGCTGAAAGCCTTGCTTTTCATAAATTTGATTTTTATTTTTTAAAGTATTGATTTATTTTCGAGCAAAAGTAAAGATCAACCACAGTGCCAAAAAAGTGTGCGAAATGGGAGAAATAATCAATTAAATATTTTTTTTTTGCATTTAATATTAATAATTTATGTTAATATTAATTCAAAATTCCAACGAAGCTCACCACCTTGCAGACGATATATAACAGTTTGTCATTCCCTTTATAACCCATCGATATAAATCCTGAGTCCCTATAAATCATATATTTCTTTGATCCTAATAACAAGAAAAGTTGATTTAGCGATGACTATCTATCCGTCTGTCTGTGGAAATCACGATCACAGCCTTAATAACTAAGCTATACTCTTCTTTTTGGCACAATATCATTTATTAACATCCTGGTTGAGTTGGTATTTAAAATGATCAAAATCGGCCCAATGAGTCACGAGATATGAATGAAAAACTCTTCAAAGAATAAGAATATTCAATTATGTTATTTTTCTTAAGCGATATTTTGTAATTGTTCATATTGTTGTAATTATTGAAGTTGTGGCATTTGCTTCATGTGTGCAGTTGTATGATTTTTTAACACGCGTCACATTAGCTTAAGGAAGAATTGCCAAATATTTTTTTATCCTTATCCCGATATAATTAAGAGAATCGCCAATTTGAAAGAACTTTTTTTACATAAGTACGTATTCTCAAAAAGAACCTTTTCTCAAATGGTACCTTTTTGAAAAAAGTACTATTCCTTGATATATAACTTTTCTTAAAGAACTACCTTTTTTATAAAACTACCTTTTCTTAAAAAAGTACATTTTCTTAAAAGACAAACTTTTCTTAAAAAAGCGCATTTTCTTAAAAAGTACCTTTTTTAAACAAGTAATTTTTTTTAAAATTAAACGAATTAATTTCTTTTAAACATCTTTTTTTCAATAAACTGGCCTTTTTTAAAAAAGTACCTGCTTTTAAAAAAGTGCCATTTTTTAAAAAATATCTTTCTTAAAAATTACATTATTTTAAATAAATTTTTTTGTAAAAGTAAGTAATTCAAAAATCTGTTTAAAAAGTACTCTTCTTATAAAAAGTAATTTTTTTAAAGCCTCAATTCTTCAAAAAGGGCCCCATTTTTAAACATTAAACTTTTTAAAGTAGCTTTCTTAAAAAGTACCTTTTTTTCAAAAAGTACCTTTTTCATAAAGAAGTATAATTTTTTTAAGAAAGACCGTTGTTAAAAAAACCCTTTTTTTAAAGTACAATTTTTTAAAAAGTACCCTTTTAAAAAAGTTTTTTTTTAATACGCTTAGTGGCAAAAAATACGATCTTGTACAGTGGCGCGCCGAATCGCCAGATCTTAACCCTACAAATATAAATTTTTTAATGTAAGAAATCAAAAAGGCATGGAATTCCATACCCTTGGAACGATGTCGTCAATTAATATCGTCAATGCACTGTCGTTATTAAAAATAAAGGTTATACAACAAAGTGCTATTTAAATAAACCAAGTAAAGCAATTTGAATATGTTTTTTTTTTAAAGAAAATAAAAGAATTTTTAAGTTTAACTAAACTGTGTCGTTCTGAAAAAATTAAAAAAATCACAATAAAAGTCTGAGAAAATTTGAAACATTTTGGTTCGATTTGATAAATAAGTCGCCAGATCTTAACCCTACAAATATAAATTTTTTAATGTAAGAAATCAAAAAGGCATGGAATTCCATACCCCTGGAACGATGCCGTCAATTAATATCGTCAATGCACTGTCGTTATTAAAAATAAAGGTTATACAACAAAGTGCTATTTAAATAAACCAAGTAAAGCAATTTGAATATGTTTTTTTTTTAAAGAAAATAAAAGAATTTTTAAGTTTAACTAAAGTGTGTCGTTATGAAAAAATTAAAAAAATCACAATAAAAGTCTGAGAAAATTTGAAACATTTTGGTTCGATTTGATAAATAAGTCGTCATGGTCAACGATAATATAAAAGGGTCTAAAAAATAGTGAAAAGAAAAGCAAATTAAATGTTTGATAAATATAATTTAAAAAAAGAGGTTCTTCAAAAGTAATTTTTTCTAGGAAAAACAACATTTAAATTTGGTAATGTTTTTTGTTATTTTAGGATTTTTTCAATTCGATAGTGTGAGTCTCAAATGATAAAATAATAATTTTCTACATAATTCTATCTAACTAAATAATACAATAATAATAAGGCTAGCTCACATTTTGAATTCTAATTTAAAATTTATTAACTTAATTTATACATTAATTATCTCTCAGTTCTTGCAAAATCGCTTATTCTGACGATAAAACATTCAAATTGGCATTGCTTACTTTAAATGCAGTTGCTTCGAACGCCTCTTTCCCTAAATCATCACTTTTCTCTAATATTCTTTTGATGATTTCTTTCAAAAATTATTTTGTGGTTCTCCCCAAAAATAAAACAAACAAAAAATGCTTTTTTTGATTAAATAGTCTCTTTTCTCATATTTTGCAGAAGTGCATTCAATTATATTAATGTGTTATGATGCTCTTCTCTGTCTTGCTCTCATCATTATTAGTTGTTGTTTTATTTTAATTTTTATTCCCAAAAATTGTTATTGCTTCTTTTTTGTTTCTTTTTTCGTTTGTCTAGTTAAATTATTCCTGTTTATCCTTTACGGTATCGTCGCGCACACACACATTATCCTTGTGCTTTTGGTTTTGTTTTCTTCTTTGTTGTGTATATAGAAAATAAAATTATTTAGAGGATTTTGTTGTTATAGTTGGTTTTGTTGTCGCTGTTGCGTTTTTCGGGTATTATGTTGTGTCGGTGTCAAAGCGTGCCTATAAGAGTATGTATGTATGTATGTGTTTATCAGTTACCAAGAAAAAAAAATAAATAAATATATGTTTAGATGTGGCATTTTTTGGTATAATGGAAATTTGAAAATTTAATTAAAATTACTCAAAATTATAGGCCAATCAAATTGAGAACTTTAAAAAAATTTTTTAAATATTTCTAATTATTTTTTTAATATTATTATTTGTAATTTTTGTTTTTAAATTCTTTAATGCCGATATTTCGGCATATATTAAGATATGTATATATATATTCTATTTACATATATAATTTTTTTTTGTAATGCCTGATTAAATCAAATTATTTTTTGATCTCTTTTAGCAAAAGTACTAACAAATAAAGTATAGTAGCCTCAAATCGCTCAGAAACTAAGATATTTTGTAAAGCTTGTTAAAATAAAGGAGCCCTAATTTATTTTTAGCTGCCCAATTTCATGTTTGTGGGATAAGAAGGAGGCTAGAAATTCATTTTTTTCATGCTTGCTCCATTGTATCCACTTTTTAGCCATATCAAAGTAGCATGTGCTATATAAGAAAACACGAAAATTGTCAGTTGTTTTGTATGGGAACGTATATACGAATTAATTTCAAATTGATAAGCAGTAAAATAATGCATAAAAAACAAGTAAGAAAATTATAGTCGGTCTAGATCGACTATACGATACCCTATACCATGGTTTAGACATCATATCTCTACGGTCCAACTAATTCGATATAGAAAATAAGCATAAACCAAATTTGAGTGACATTGTTATTAATTTTTTTGGCTGCAGATATGAAAAAGTTCATATCGGATGCTATATTTATATGGGGACTAGGTCGAAAAATGGATCGATCTTGACCATATTTGGTAAAGTCATTTATATTTTGAAAAAATTTATACAAATCAAATTTGAGAAATATTTCTGTGCAATAGAATTAGAATAAGAATTGTCCTTTAGGGATTATTTTTGGACTACTGATTAATTAATATAATAAACACATACAAACCCAATTTGACGGAGATCTATATGATAGTTTAGATCTTATGGCAATTTATGTCGATTTCATAGGGGTCATTTGTATGGGGATTAGGTCTGAACATAGACCGAATTTCACCAATTTCAATGGCGTTCATCCTATGGCCGCTGAAAGCTTATATACCAAATTTCATCGAAATATATTTGGGTGGTTTCATGTCAAGTGCACCAACTTTTGAAACCGATGTCTTCCGATCGGCATGGAATTTGTATAAGTATAAGTATAAGTTTTATTTGTAAGGTTTTAGACACAAATAGGAAAAAATTCAAAATAGTGCATTTGTGAAAAATTGAAAATCCGTTGTCTTGAGTTACAAAACATTTATTTTGATAGATATCCCACTCCCATCCCACTAAGCGACCAAAAAGCTCTTAAAGGAAAAATCCTAAGCTTTCTTATGAAAAAAAGAAAAAAATGCCCTTTTTGAAAAAAATGCAGAAAATGCTTTGATTTAGCAAAAAAAAGCCAAAAAAAAAATTTTTTTAAAGTATTTTTTTCCGAAATATTGAAGAAATAGCTATCTAAACTATTTGGGAGAAAATTTTCTAAGATCAATAGGTAATAAGTTACATGGTTGAGAAAAAACACCTGTTTGGCCAAAATGTCAAATTTTGATCCCCTCTAACTCAGAGAGATCTTGACCGATCTTGTTGTGTCTAGTTACTATTATTGTGTCTAAACTACTATCCAATAGGACTAACCTTGGTGCAAATTTCATCTCGATCGTAAGATATCGGTTTCAAAAGTTGGTGCACTTGACATGAAACCCCCCATTTATATTTGCGACCTGTAGTTTGATTACAAGGTTTACATGGACACACAGAAGGACAGACGGACATCACTAAATAGAATCAGAAAGTGCTTCTGAGGCGATCGGTATAATAAAAGATGGGTCTAGTTCAAATATTTTTGGTTGTTACAAACAGCAGCACAAAGCCATTATACCCAAACCACATAGTGGTATAGGGTATAATGAGGACTAACCAACTTTTTTTATTGTGTATATGGTAGATTTTTTTAATACCTTTAATACAGTAATTTTTTTCAATTTTCAATTATATATTCTTCCTTTATTTACATATTTTAACAAATTTGATATTTACATATGAGATCTTATCTTTACATAGATATTTCAACAAATAATATATAGGATCTAAAGACATTAAATAGTTTTTATTTTATTTTTTAATGATTTTTAAAGGAAAATGGGAGGGAAAAAACCTTTATATGATTTAATAAATTCAAATACTATCTGAAAATATTTATATGCTTATAGAAGGTTTATTAGAAATAATAGACCTCTACAAGCATATAATTTTCAATTTGGTGATTTCTTTTTAATTTTACGTTACTTCTCTACATTCTCTTATCAGTGGGTAAGAGGAATTTTCAATTTTGACAAAATAATTGTTGTTAATCCTTGTTATGAAATCGATAATTTTTTCATAACCTGTTTCTTCATGAAGAAGATTTGTAGGATACCTCCAGGGCTTTTTATTTATCATTTTAAGACATTTGTTTTGTATAATTTGTAAGCGTTTTAGGTGGCAGTTGGCAGCGTCACTCCAAATAGGACACGCGTATGTTAATATTGGCCTTATAACACTTTTGAATAGGAGATTTTTGTTTTTGGGGTTTAGAAATGACCTTCTATTTAGAAGTGGCCATAATGCTTTAAATGATTTTATAGCTTTTTGGCACGTAGCCATAATATGTTGTTTAAAAGTAAGCTTTTTGTCCAAGACAACTCCGAGATATTTGACATGATTAACTACATTTATGGTATTATTTCCAATATGAAGATGACGTCTTGGCAATCTTTTGGGAGATTTGTTGAACGGAAAAATAATTGCTTGGGTCTTGTTTGGATTAATTTTGATTTTCCATTTGTGAAAATATTTACTGCAATTTACAAGTCCCTTTTCCATTTTCTTCAGGAGTGCACTTGTAAGTTTGTTTGAAGAAATTAACGCAGTATCATCTGCGTAGTAAGCAATTTTCATATATTTCGGGACTTTGAAATCGGATGTATATATCGAGTAAAGCAATGGCGACAAGACTGATCCTTGAGGTAACCCTGTGGTAATGGTTTTTGGAGATGATGTTTCATTATTAATCGCAACTTTAAAGCTTCTGCCGTGAATGAAATCTGAAATAAGTTTGCATAAATATTTTGGTACATTTGCATCAAGAAGTTTAAATACTAGGCCATTATGCCAAACGGTGTCAAACGCTTTTTCGATATCCAACAATATTAGACCCGTTGAACGTTTATTGTTTTTATTGCTGATTATTTGATTTTTAATTCTGTTTATTTGGTGCGTAGTGCTATGCCCTTTTTTAAATCCAAATTGTTCTTTAGCAACAATAGAATTGGTCGTTACAAATTCACTAAGACGAGAATGTAGAATTTTTTCAAATATTTTACCAAAGTTACATAATAGACTAATAGGTCTATAGCTATTTGGGTTATTTTTGGGCTTGCTAGGTTTGTTGACAGCTATAACCTTAGCATTTTTGAAATGGTTTGGGAAATAGTTGAGTTTGATGCAGCTGTTAAATATTATAACCAGTAATTTTAGAGCTTTGAGTGGTAGTTTCTTTAAAAGCAGGTTGGGAACATTGTCAAAACCAGGAGATTTTGAGGGTTTTATTAATGCGACAATATTCATTACTTCTTCTAGAGATGTATAAATTGCTGACTCAGAAGTGGGATTTTCCTTCTTAAAATTATTTACTGTTGAATTTATTACTATATCCGCTGAGTGGTTGTAATTCGAAGTGAGGTTATTTGCTTTGACAAATGTATTTGCCAGGACTTCAGCCTTGTCCTTATCAGATGTTATCCTTGTATTTCCAACCTCAAGGTGAGAGATTTGATTTTTTCCTTTTCCTCGCAAGTTCCTGCTTATTCTCCAAAATGATTTATCACCTGGTTTTAAATTGGATAATAATTGACACCATTTGTTATTGCGTTCCGAATTAATTCTTTTATCAATCATGTTACTTAGAAACTTAGTACATTGATTATAAAAAGTTTGCTCGGCTATATTTGAAGATCGTTGGCTTTTTCTTTTAAAGCTTCTTCTTAGTTTAATATATTTCACAGTACTTTCTGGTAATGTGTAATTATTTTGTTGGGTTATTTTAGGTGTAGACGCATCCCTTGCTTCGAAGACTACATTTATAAATTTTTGTATTTCCTGATCAATTACTACCTTGGTATTGTATATATCCGAATTTAACGTGATTTTATTTTCTAAAAAATTCATATAAATGTTCCAGTTGGTTGCACTATAATCATAATAGTTGAGGTCAACCTGCGAGGCCACTGATCTTTTAAGTGTACACATAATGGGGCGATGGTCTGATGGTATTTCGTAATCCATTGTCTTTACGTCTATATTTAAAGCGGTATTGCTTAAAATAATATCGAATGTGGATGCTTCGCGATTGTGTTGATGGGGGAATAGGGTTGGACTATTAGGATAGTGTATAAAAAAATTGCTTGATTGCTGTAGATTGTTGAGTGCTATTCCTGCAGTATTATTTGAACGGCAATTCCAAGAGCAATGTTTGGCATTTAGGTCACCAAAAACTATGTATTCTTTGGTGGAAGGTGTTAGGTTCAAGATATCAGCACAGAAGTTATGGGTATATCTTGGTGAATATAATGAAGATACAACAATAGGTCTATTATTTATAATAACTTCAATTGAGATGTTTTCGATTGATGAAGTGTTTGATATAAAGAGGTTTTTATGAGCGACAGATTTATGAATTAACAGAGCTACTCCTCCTCCTCTAGCATCTGTTCTGTCACTTCTATATAAATAATAATTTTTAAAAAAGGGTCTATGATTTTCTGAAAAAAATGTTTCATTCAAAGACGCTATTTTAATATTTTCTCTTTCAATTAGTATTTCAAATTGTTTTAATTTAGAAAAGTTTGAAATGCCATTAGCATTCAAGTGAATCATTTTGAATTCGTTTAAATTATTAGTATAATCCATGGGCGTATTTTACCATTGACATTACAACTTTGATTTGTTGTACTTTTGAAGTGCACCTATGCAAATCATCCATAGCTGTAGTGAAAATATCAAAAAGCTCATCAATGCTAAATAAATCGTTGTTTGTTTTCAGCTGGTTAGCATATGTAGCTTTGCTGTTATTATTGATGTTATTGTTACAATTTGTGTTGTTGTTTCTTAAATTAGGGAAATCTCCCACATTAAATTGAAATGAGTTATTTTGTTGTTGTCTGCTTTTATTCGGACTTTTAGAAGTAACTCTTGTTCTAGTTTCCAAATAGAGAGAACGTAACGGACAGTTGATATCGTTTGCAGAGTGATCAGTTCTCTCTTTTCCTTGTTTTTTGCAATTAAAGCAAGTAAAAACAGCTGGCCTTTTTTCATTTGTGTTAAACGGACACACACTTGTATGATGTTGTTCTGCACATATCATACATGCAGCACT